>LAZJ01000058.1:553655-750067 GCA_006503525.1 Cryphonectria nitschkei
CCCCCCCCCCCCCCTCTTCCCAACCTGGCGAACCGGGTTGCTGATGCTCTTCGCCCTTGCAGTGGCTATGTTGCCCTGGCTGTGGTAAGTGAGAAAAAGACCCTGAGCAGAGACGTGAACTCGGGTCTTGGAGGCGAGCGAGCTGCGAACATGGTGGCCTTTGCGACGTTGGCACTGAAGTTGGTCGAGGAATTCATCGCGGCGGGTGACAGCCAGGGTGGGAAGATGTAGCAATGCTCTCGTGGGCCAACATGCGCCTAGACAGTACTGGTATAAGTCCTGTGTGGACTTTTTTTGTTGTCTCCCGAACCGTGGGTGTCTCTTACAAATGTGCTGCTGTATGTGTTGGACGGCCTCCTGATGGAAAGTTAACGATCTAAGAAGGTCAAACCGACTCGCTGCGGGCTTTTTATGTAGCCCAAACTTTGCTTATTTTAGATTGAGGAGGAAGAAATGGAAAAAAGATAGTCAAGGCTCAAGACCTTGATTAGAATATTTCTATGCAAAGCATTGTCACGCCTATTCATACAAAACAAACGCCCCGTGGTCTAATGCCTTATGCAGCCTTCTTAATTTTCCCAACCTCAGCCATCTTCCTTTTCCTCGCGCGCCTCGCCGCGAACTCGTTTAGTAGCCCCATGACGAGCGGCACCCCGACAGGGCCCAGAAGAGGCAGGTATACTGCAATCTTGTGCTCATCAGGGAAATACAGCTGCCCAACCATGCTCTTCTCAAAGAAGGCCCGCTCAGCGGCTGCCTCTGCAATCTGAGCGTGGATGAGCCCGTCTGGCGTGCCTAGTGATTCGCACGCCAGGCGAAGGTGGCGGATCGAGGTGCTCACACCGTCAGCGACGGACTGGGGGATGGAGATGGACGGGAGGGCCCGAGAGAGGCGGGCCAGTGAGCCAAGAGTACTCGACGCACGGAGCAGCAGGTCGGCAGAGCGGACCCTGGAGAGAGTGGAGAGGCGGAGTGGCAGCGAGCCCGAGGTGGGTGTGCCGAGCAGTGAAAGCAGGTGCGTGGTGAACGTGAGCAGAGGCTGCTTGAGATCTTCGGACTGCACGTGCGCCGCCTTGTCGTCGCCGCTCGCAAGGTTGAGGAGATACACAGTTCCCCACTGGGGGATCAGCCAGGAGTGTGAGGTCTCCGAGATCGCTGCCTCACCGGCCTGCACATCGTCCAGAGTAGGCGACAGCTGGATGGTCTGTCTGCCCACAAAGACGATAAAGTTGACGGTAGGCGCGCCGCCAATGGACGGTGACAGAGGCCACTCGGCGGCATTGATAAAAGAGGATAGGTCGTCCTTGCTCAACGCCTGAGACTGAACGCCAGGGGTCGCGTACAGTTGGACCTGGGTATCAATGGTGAAGTTGTGGATGGGTCTCAGGACGTCCAGCACCGGCTGCATGTATTCGTCAATGGCCCTCTCGATATCCCAACTGCTCGGGGTAGGCCCATCGGTGAAGAGGGAGAAGGTGAGGTGATAGGTCGGGGCATATTTGAGAGAACGTGTGGGGCGCTTGGCGATGGTGTCGGCCGTGTCTGGCGCCAGGCCCTGCGGCCGGTGTTCTGGCTTGGCCGAAGACGTAGAGAGCAGGTAGGATATGACGGCCTGCTCTTCGGCAAAGGTGGACCGCAGCTCGCTCGCGACATACGTCGCCAGGGAGGAGGAAGAGGAGCTCGGCGAGGGGATCGAGTTCGGGGTGTAAGTGATGTCGAGGATGGACTCGTAGGGGTGCAGTGAGGCTGTCGTCGACTCCCCTGGCTGGAGCCGGATGACGAGAGCGACTTCGTCAGGACTGGCAGTGCCATTTACGGTGCTGGCGCGAGGATCCAGCTGCAGCCGGAGATGGTGACCAGGAAAGTCGTTCAGGTCGTCAAGGGCGTGCTGCGTCAGGCGCAGGAGGTTCTGGGCCTCTTGCTCCTGCAGCTGGTTGGCCTGGATGGAGATGCGCAGAGGGAACACTGGTCGACAGGCCTACGAGAGCCAACACTGCTGTCAGTGGTCGATAGTTCGGGGCCAAGCCTCATGCTTGCGGAGGGAGGGTGGGCACAGGGGTGGGGGACGACGACCTACCTTACCATCCGCCCAGTCCATCATGTCGTCCAGTGGCAAGTTCGCCCTTGGGATTGCGGTAGTGTTCCACCAGATAGGCAGGCCGAGACACAACACGATGAGCCAGAAGGAGAAGATCACCTGAGACCGCCTTCGAATGTCTGAGGGCTTCTCGGGCGGGGGCTCCTTGCGGCGGCTGACGGCATCGCGACTCGAGGCATCTCGGGGCAAGGCCTCGCTGGTGTGGTTGGGCTCCTCCTCGGGACCAGGACCAGGAGTAGGGCCTGTCAGCTTGCTGGAGGCAGCCGTTGGAACGGCATTGGCCATGTCAACATCATGGACAGGTATTGCAGACATGGCAGATCCGGGGGGCCCTCACCACATCGCGTCGTGGTGTTGGTGGTGGTTATGGTGCTGTCCAAAGGGCAGGCAAGTAAGTGGCCAAGTCAGGTAAAGCCAGCCCCTTCCTTGTCCTGCAAACCACTGTACCGTAGTACCAGGTCTGCAGGTGTGGTAAGGAACAGCTGGCTGTAAAGTATGCTGATAAGATAAGATGGTGGTCTAGCGTGTCTAGTCACCAGCACCTACAGCACCAACACCACTATAACATTGCTATTATGGTGTCGCCACCACCCAATCATGGTAGTGTCTCCCTCCAGACTTTCTGTCGGCTTCACATGCGAAAAAATGCGCTTGCTGCCGACAAAGTACCATAGTACTGTATAGATAAAATGGCAGGCAATCTCCTTTGCCCTCTCACATCTTCACCCTCCCTTTTCCTCTTCTTTAAAGGGGGCTCCACCCTGCATGACATACCGAATCGGGCATGCAATAAGTGCGCAGTAACTGCTTGGTGCGTCAGTAGTTCACATGCTACTTCTTAAGCATACTACGGTGATAGTAGCACAGACTTCCATATCCATGCCCATCATTTCCGCAACAAATTTATTCGCAGAAAGATAAGAGCTGCAGGCTGATGACAGCAGTTCTACCTCATAGAGGAGCCACTGGTATGGAAGCAAAGAATGAGAGAGGGCGGATGAGAGAGAGTGAGAGAGGATCCATTCCTGCCTGACGTTGCTGAGGCCATCCTCACTTGCCCTCCACTCGACATTTGTCTCGCAGTGTGCTGTGATAGTCAGGCGGTCAGGGTTGTTTGTTCGGGCACGGTGTCCGCGCTCCAACGTGCTGGGCCGCCTCGGGTTCCACGGCCCCAGGGTCAACCCCGGCTGCCCTTGGATGGTGCCCATACAGGATCGTTCTCTGGTACAACCCCCAACACCACAGCACCGCACAGTTACGTAGCATGTACCCTACTTGACCATGTACCCCTAGCTGCTTATAGTACTGACTTACAACACACTGCGCGACACTACCCCACGCTTTTCAAACGGGAAGTTCCAGAAGCTTGAACACCCCCCGGCCGAGGCTTCTGAGCCGAGGCGCAACATCTGAAGTTCTGCTCATCGGCCTGCCTCCCTTTCCTCGACTTGTTGATACCACGCTGTCTTTGTCCTTGAGATGGATTGGGCATAACTTGCAAGCGTTGTTTGGAGGGTAAGCGACAACCTCCTGATCCTCGGTTCGGTCGCAATATTCTTAACATCGCTCCTCATCTTGAACCCCTCTCGTGCTTCTGTTGCTGTGTCTTGGTCGCCTGCGCAGTGAACCCCATTTTTTAATCTGCTTTACTCTTCTCCCCTTGGCCAGAGACTGGTCCGTCACCTCACCTCACCTCACATCACCTTACCTCCTCCTCGCCTCTTCACATCGACCCACCACTACTATTTTATATAATCTTGCCCTGCTTTAGGAGGGAATGGGTCCTCTCTCCTTCATGCTTCTCCGGTTCGCAATTTCTGGTTCCCATCGCTGCAACCCATCTCTGCACGACTATCACTATACCCAGACAGCAAGACGTCTTTAGAGCCTCTTATTCTCCTTCTCCTCCTTCTCAGCCTCCTTCCTCGCTACACCTATCGCCGCGTTGGCCCAAATACCCCTTCTTAGGGACAACGAGTACCACCTTTTACACCTTGCCGACTTAACTAAACCTCCTCGCTCGTCTCTGCGTGTCCTCTGGAGTTCCCGGTCCAGGCTTGACCAACTGAACCACATTCAAGCCCGCTACATACATTTTTATATGTTTTCCGTGTCTTGATAATCTCCCGCTCTTGTGTTTCCCTTAATCGAGATCTGCCCACCTCTTATTTGTTCCTACGACTCTCGGCTCTCCACCCCCGTTGTTACCTCTCTCTATTGTGCTTGTGTTCCGCTTCTTTTCTCTATTTTGAAGTTCCTCCAAGTCACACCAGCACACGTATAAGTCTAGATAAGATAAAAAGAACAAAAAAATATATTGAGAAGATATGCCTGGTAAGTCTCTTTCCGCGCCTCGAGTAGGCATCTCTCTCTTTCTCTTTCCTACAATTCAAACACATACGCAAGAACGATTGCATCTTCCTGCGCCTGTGGCTACTGTTCCAGCAGCTCTTGTCCGCAGCCGTTTTCCTTCATGACCAGTCTGGGCAGCACCAATACCAGCAGAAGGAGACAGGAAAGAGAGAAGAGAAGAAGAAGAAAAAGACAAAGGCGAAAACCACACTCGGTGGCTGCTGCTGACAATATACTCCTCACCCGACCTGCAGTCCCCCTCGCCGTCGCAGTCCCGGCAGCGGCAGCAGCCGCCGCCTACATCAATGCCAAGGCGCACGTGTGGTACGATCTCAAGATGATCCAGTGCGCAGCGCCCATGGCCCTCCAGATGATGTGGCGAGAGCGGACCGGCAGGCTGAGCCTGTTCTACGACCTCGAGTACTGGGCCCACAACTCCAAGACGGCAGACACGCCCTTTCTGCTGTTCGAGGACCGCTCGTGGACGTACCGCCAGGCCCTCGAGCAGACGCTCAAGCACGGCACATGGCTCCAGGAGACCTTCGGCATCAAGAAGGGCGACATCGTCGCCATGGATTTCCCCAACAGCGAGACCTTCGTCTTCGTCTGGCTGGGCCTCTGGGCCGTGGGCGCAAAGCCGGCCTTTATCAACTACAACCTGGCCGGCCATGCGCTCGTCCACTGCGCCAGGGCCGCAGGCGCTGCCATCATGCTGGTCGACCCGTCGGTGGCGCACAACGTGGACGACTTTGTGCGCAGGGAGCTGGCCGGCGTGAGGCTGGAGGTCTTCTCTGCCGAGCACAGGGAGCAGGTCGCCGCCACCACGCCCGTCAGGCTGCCGGACGAACAGAGGGCGGACGACGGCGTCTACAGCATGGCGAACCTCATCTACACGAGCGGGACCACAGGGCTGCCCAAGGCGGCCGTTGTGAGCTGGGGCAAGATGCACGCTGCCGGGGGGTTTTCTGCGAGGCTCATTGGCTCGCGGCCTGGCGAGATCTTCTACACGGTCAGTGGTGGAGAAACTGAAGGGGAGGAGAACCCACCACCATAGCAACCTTGGTTTCCTTTTCTTGTCCTCCTCCCTCTCCCCTCATTCGACAGGATCTCGTGTGTGCGCGCACATGTACTTGAGACTGACATCATGTCTACAGTGCATGCCCCTCTACCACTCTTCAGGCGCGATTCTGTGCATCGCCAACGTACTCTTGAGCGGCGCGACCGTCGCGCTGGGTTCCAAATTCTCGACACGCACCTTCTGGAGCGAGGTCCGCCGCTACGATGCGACCATGATTCAGTACGTCGGAGAGACGCTTCGGTACCTGCTCACAGCGCCTGTGGACACAGACCCGACAACGGGCGAGAATCTAGACAAGAAGCACCGGGTGCGCGTGGCGCTGGGCAACGGGCTACGGCCAGACGTCTGGAACAAGTTCAAGCAGCGGTTCGGGGTCGAGTACATTGCCGAGTTCTACGGGGCGACCGAGGGCAGCTTCGCGACGTGGAACCTGAGCAGGAACGACTTCAGCATGGGCGCGGTCGGGCGGTCGGGCTGGATCTACTCGGCCGTCGTCGGGTCGGGCACCGCGCTGGTCGAGGTCGACTTCACGACGGACCTGCCGCGGCGGGACCCCAAGACGGGCTTCTGCAAGGCGACGAATCCAGGCGAGCCGGGCGAGTTCCTGTTCAGACTGCCCGAGAAGGAGCTCGAGAAGAGGTTCCAGGGCTACTACGGCGACAGGGCGGCGACGGACAAGAAGGTCCTGCGGGACGTCTTCAGGAAGGGCGACGCGTGGTTCCGCACGGGCGACGTGATGCGCTGGGACCACGAGGGCCGTATATACTTCCACGACCGCATCGGCGACACGTTCCGGTGGAAGAGCGAGAACGTGTCGACGGCCGAGGTCAGCCAGGCGCTGGGCCACCACCCGGCCGTCCACGAGGCCAACGTGTACGGCGTGCAGGTGCCGCACCACGACGGGCGGGCTGGGTGTGCGGCTATCGTCCTGAACGAGGGGGTGTCGGCGACGGCGGCAAACACGATGCCCGAGGTGCTGTCGAGCCTGGGCGAGCACGTCCGAAAAGCACTGCCCAGATACGCGGCGCCCGTCTTCCTGCGCATCACGCAGCCGGGCAAGATGCAGACCACGGGGACGAACAAGCAGCAGAAGCAGGACCTGCGCGCGGGAGGAGTGGACCCAGACAAGACGGATGGAGATGACATGTACTGGCTCCAAGGCGGGAGATATGTGCCCTTCACGAAGAGGGAGTGGGAGGCGGTCGAGGGCGGGAGGGTGAAGTTGTGAGAGCGTGTGTACAATGTGTACAATGTGCGTGCCAGAATACATATAGATGTGTTTATATGTTCTCTTATATATATGTGTATGGACATATGTATATAAACAAGGATATAAATAGATGGCTAGAAAGACATTAGCTATGAACTCCTACAATATCGAACATCGGCCGTGTCAGGGATTCTCACCAGAGCCTAAATCTCTCGAGCCCAAAATGGCCCCACCGTTGAAGGGCCTGGTTACAAAGAGGAAAACCTTGTGTCAACCCCATCAATCAATCAGTCAATAGCGCAGCACGTGGCAATCTCGCCAGACCACACACCGTAATAGATCGCCAGCTGGTGAGCTATTTAGCCCGGTGTGATGGCACATAGCTTGTGCTTGCACTATCGAGGCACGCAAGGACCCTTGAACAATGCCAGATGAAGAAAGGAGGGACAGCATTGTTACCATACCTTTGCCATAGTACTAAGTACTGCGCTACTACAGTTAGTACTACTGCTTTTGGTTCGATGTCCAAATAAATAAAATAAAAGCTCCGGAAGCGGAGAGCAGAGAGCCTCCCACCCCCACAAGGACAGCCCAAGGCTGCACAATCTAGCGAATCATTGAGCTCCGTGATGGCGACATCTCGTGGCAACCCCTCCACCCTTGCTTCCCCCCTGCTGTTTTGGTCCCCTACCTTTTCCTCGTGCTGACGAAATCGAAGCATCGTTGGGGAGGATGTAATTCCATCATCAGGAGACGGGCTTGCGCCTTTTGCGCCAACTGCGCCAAGATGATCTCAACAGAGTTTCGTGTGCCTGCGCTGGGAATAGAAGGGGGAGGAGGGTGCCCTTCTGCCATTCTTCCTGTTGAGGGTCTCGAGAACAAGAAAAGAGAGCCATATGTATACAGTACAACGAAAGGCAACCAAGGACAACGACCGAGACAGGAGGATGATCTGCAGTCGACCTAAGGCATGTGACGAGCGAGGGAGGAGCTCGGCAGCTGAGAAACCCGTCTCGCATGGTGCCTGGCCCTGACTTGACTAATGCGACTTGTAAAAGTTTGAGCAGTCAATGACATGTCAAAAGATGGGGAGAGGTGGAGAGGGTTGGACAGCTCATGTGCAAGAGACTACAGGAAGAAGGAGGGCGAGCCGCCGAGCCTTCTCATTGAACTTATTTAGCTCGTCATAGCCCCTCCCCCGCCATCTGCAGAAATACCAAGACAGCTTTTTTCCTTCCCCTCCAAATCCTCTCCCTACGTACGATCAGTCACGACATACGCAAGGTAACATTTACATTACCTTAAGCCTCTTGCTACCATAAACATCCAACCCTCTTTTCCGACGACACGATGGCTGAACAAAGAGCTGCTCCGTACGTGTGCTGTCCTACCATAACACCATGTCACCACCTCACACAATGTCAATTATGCTTCACGGGCGCTTTGATGAACACGCGCTCTCTTCTACCTTGCTTGCTGTCTCTTGACAGCCGTCATACCCCAAGCCTCCATAATATAACTTTGAACAAAAGCAGACCAGGCTGACACGATCTTTCCTGCAACGTTAACAGTCTCCGCCTGGGCACCGTCGCCCCCAACTTCCAGGCCGACACCACCAAGGGTGCCATCGACCTGCACGAGTACATTGGTGACAACTGGGTCGTCTTCTTCTCCCACCCGGAGGACTACACTCCCGTGTGCACGACCGAGCTCGGCGAGATGGCCCGCCTCGAGCCCGAGTTCAACAAGCGCGGCGTCAAGCTGCTGGGCCTGAGCGCCAACACCGTCGACAGCCACGAGGGCTGGGCCAGCGATATCAAGGAGATCAGCGGCAACACCCTGAACTTCCCCATCGTGGCCGACAAGGGGAGGAAGGTCGCCTATCTCTATGACATGTACGTATACGCTTGAGGAAACGATGAAGAGAGAGAAAGAAAACCACTCATGCCCCTCCTGATCTCGCATCTGCATGCTCGTCGTTGCTGCCGCCAACCTTGTTCTTATGTTAACACCATCACAACAGGCTCGACTACCAGGATACCACCAACGTCGACGAGAAGGGCATCGCCTTCACCATCCGCTCTGTTTTCGTCATCGACCCCAAGAAGACCATCCGCACCATCCTGTCCTACCCTGCCTCCACCGGCCGCAACTCGGCCGAGATCCTGCGCATCGTCGATTCCCTGCAGACCGGCGACAAGAACAAGATCACCACCCCCGTCAACTGGGTTCCTGGTGACGATGTCATCGTCCACCCGTCCGTCAAGAACGAGCAGGCCAAGGAGCTGTTCCCTGACTTCCGCATCGTCAAGCCTTACCTGCGTTTCACCCCTCTGCCTAAGGAGAAGGCTACTGCTGGCAAATAGACGACGATAGGCGCTGCGGTAAAAGACAAGATATGGAGAGAAGGGTTCTCTTGGAAAAGTCACAAAAATAATTGAATTAAATTATATATACCTCAAGGAGGAAAGAGGCAAAGCTTCAGCTGTGTGTGTGTATACAAAGTATTGTCGTGACAGCCTTGCGATTCACCTTTTCCGTCAGGGCGCGGCATCATTACCGATTCAAGATGTCAATGACCTCAAGAAAGGCAGTCTTTTGAGAGCGCACCTGCCGAAAATCCCGACTGCTGTACGTTGCAGGATAAATGATTGGCTATCCGACACCCGGGACCCCCTCTTCCTTCACGTTGTCGAAGGAATAAAACAGCAGACCGGTTGGCCATTCGTGCATCCATCCCTCTTCCTGCGTCATGGCGAGGCTGTAACCTGTCGACCTCATTCGATAGGTTACGGCCTGCGTCGACGGTGTACGCGTATGTGTGTGGTCCCAGAGAGACAACTTCACAAATTTGTTCGTATTCTGGCCAGCCACAACTAATTTCCATCTCTCGTTCGTCCGCACCTCCACGAGGGAATGACGTCTGTTGATGGCCGTAACTCAGGGCCGACAAAAGCCTACACAGCTCTCTCTTTCTCTCTGATCCCCAACCCTTTCCCCCTCTTCGTCTCCTGCCATGAAAAAGGACGAGTGAGCCCAAACCCAGGTCGGGCTGTCAGCCAGCCCAAAACAGGAGCCGAGGTAGGACGAGAACGGGGGGGGGGGGGTTGTTGGAGGGCGGCTCGCCTCTCGTTCTCCCCTCTCCCCTAGCAGAAAGCTAGAGGGAGAGAGCATATGGCCCGATCTGGTGTCGTGCTTATACTTCCTTGTTCTTCTCAATGTAGTGAGATCGGATCAC
Organism: Cryphonectria nitschkei; assembly: GCA_006503525.1. Classification (NCBI taxonomy): domain Eukaryota; kingdom Fungi; phylum Ascomycota; class Sordariomycetes; order Diaporthales; family Cryphonectriaceae; genus Cryphonectria; species Cryphonectria nitschkei. The sequence continues at coordinate 563,632 of LAZJ01000058.1, forward strand.
TCCGATGTACCACGGTAAGCCACAGGGGAAAGTACGGCGTTCCTTGGTGCAAGAATTGTCTTGCCGTGTCCATCTAATTTTTATTTCTTTTCTCTCAAGAAACGGGCCATCGAATCAAGAAATAAATATTAAAAAAAGTCCACCCTACGTTCCAGCCCCTCATTTTCTCTCCTTTGCTCCTTCGGGCCATCCGTCTGACCCTCCCGCTTAAGCGGTCTTGGAGGGGATTCGGAGAATTCCCGGCCTTCATGTGAATAGGCACCCAAGAACCGTGGTACCTGAACAAACGGCTCGCCAACGATGCCCAAAGCTTATACCATCTCTATCGTGACACTAGAGGAAAGGGGCGGGGGCCTGAACATCTTGCAGAGTCGCAAATGATGTGGACAGGACAGATCTGAACATACTATTACATGGTCCATGCGAACCAACCATCCATCCATCCATGTACTGTAAATCGTGGCAAGGCCGGACAAAATCCGCGCCCGAGCCCTGCGTGGAGCTGCAGGGACGGACATGGGTTCTTTCGTCCAAATCTATCAGTTTGAGAGTGACGCGACGGAAGGACGTGCAGGTCGCAGAAGGAATGCTGCTCTAGTTCCTGTCCGTTTGTCTGTTTGGATTGTCAATTTTCTCTTCATTTTTTCCTCTTCTCTTCTCTTCTTCCTGCCCCTCTTCCAGCCCCGCTTCCACTTGGGAATATACATAGCAGGTTGATAGCTCGTGTGACGGGAGGGTACACTACCCTTCATCCAACCATCTTTCGACCTGACCTTAAATCAAGTACCTATACAAAGCCCGGAATATGTGGAACAATGCAGTCACCCTTGATTCTTCCGTGGATCCCACCCGAGGTTCATCTATCTTGTACCACCAGCACGTCGTACGTTCCATAGCACAAACGTGGTCAAAGTCACTCCCGCTTCGATGGTACACCCTAGGTCGTAAGTGGGGGAGGCCGAAGGGGGGGAGGGGTAAACTAAAGTGCTAAGGATACTTTGCTTGGTACGGTACAGCATGAGCCTGGAAGGAGCCTGGAGGGTAGCAGACTTGGGGGGTTGGAGGGGTAAAAAGAGCTGCTAGAGCTACAGTGATGATACCCTGTGGTAGTAGTACTGCGCAGTAAGTAGTACTCTTGGCATAGGCAGACTGGCAAAAAAACATCAGGGGCCAATCCACCCAACCGGCCCCGCTCGCAGGCAGTCTACTACTCTAATACATACTTTGTCTGTGGTGTATGTACTATAGTACCGTACATAGTACTGGTAATACCACGTACATAGGCACTCGAAGTAGGTAGCATTGGTTGTCCAGACCGCACGTGCAGTGCACCAACACCCCCACCCCCCAAAGGCGCCAGGACAGATCGGTCCCGTCGCAGAAAAGCTGAAGAGCCAATCCCATAGGCTGTACACCTACTCTGAAAACAGGCACCTCGGGCATTCTATCTCTCACTGGGCAGATCCTACGCGCCCCAGCTGTGAGTACATATCGCGAGGAGGGGTCGACAGGGTCCCTTTGGGAAGAGGGGATCCTCTCGAACGTCTCCACGAGGGGCAACTGCACCTGCTGCAGCAGTAAGTAGTACGTATCAGTAGTACCACCGCACTATGAAGCTAGCTTGCTGCTGCAACTGGGAACTCGCGCGACTTGCGACTGCCACTATAGACTTTTAGACCTGACTGCAACGCAAGCCCAAGCAAGCGCACGACACGGAAAAAACACCGCACAGGCTCCTCCCTTGGACGATATCAACCGCCCAATCCTCTTCCTTCGCTCGGTTTCCCCTCCCCACAACCGCTGCACCTTGCTCACAGCGCCCGCAAAGTCGTGCACATGAGCAGCAGGCCCCTGATCTTAGCACGACCCTGCCTCTCTGCGTCTCTTGTGTCCATCTCTATCTCTTTGTCTTTTGCATGGCCTGTCTCTGCTGCTACAACAGTCCTGTTCCCACCCACCTGGAAGAGAGAAAAGAAAGGTCGACGGCACGGCCTCTGTTCCAGATCCTGACATCTCACCCGTACATCAACGTCCGTTCATATCCAACCAACAACCCCTCGGTCTAGGTTGGCTGCCGCTCTGCGCCACATCGCGTTGAATAAGAAGAAAAGAAGAAGAAAAGTCGGCACAAAGTTCCGTCAAGGTGCAGGGCACACTGATCAGGTTGGTCAATTGATCAGCTCAGTATACTACTACATAATCCACAAGCAACACGCGGGGAGGCACAGAAGTCGATCGATATCTGTGCTCAGTGCCCGCCAATCCACACACGTCGAGCATCCACATCGATTACCACCTCCCTGGCCTCGCAGGTCAGGAACACAGTCAGACCAAGAGGGCCCAGAAAACAGGACAAGAAGCAGAGGAAGATAGAGAGAGAGAGAAAGGAAAAAAGAGGAGTCAAAGTCAGAGTCAGTCAGCCCAGAGAGGATCGAGGATTATCCAGATGCCACCACACTTGCTGCATCCGCCTCGCAGAACCCCCCTCAGATCAGTCAATCCCGCTGCAGACTTCTTTCCTCTTTTGGACGCCGTTATTCCCCTCTCGACATCCTCTTTGTCGTGGCATCGAATCTGAGCGCTGCGATCTTCACATACACGCACCACGCAACACACAAACAACCCCCGCGCCCGCGCGCCTGCCTTTCCGTATCGCTCTCTTCTTTGGGGGGCAAAGATTGCGGGTCGAGGTACTTGTCGATACGTACCGACGTCTATTGAACCCTAATTTACAATTACAGGCTGCGAGAGTCATTGTTCATCAATTGCGATCTGTCGTCGTCGTCGTCCTCGCCTCCTGCGCGCCCTACTCTAGCCGACGCCGCTCTTGTCTGCTTCCAGCCACTCTCTTCCTCCCTGCTCTGGCTTCTCACTTTGTCACAGGCAAGATTACCCAGGGGGCCTGTCCAAACCCTCGAGAGCAGCAATACTTTTTCGCCTTCTTTCCCCCTTCTTCTTGTTCTCTTCATTCATTGGGCGTCTTTCCGCCTCGAGGCCTTCAAAGTCCTCTTCACAATTGACAAGGCCGTGTCCGCGGAACACGGAGGTCTTGACGACTACGACAAAGCAGATCCGGGCACTGCCCACTCCACTCGGCTCTTGTCTGTGCGCCGATCCACTGCAGCGGCCCTTGGCCCCCTTCGAAGCTTCACGTTGGTGGAACATCTCAACAAACCACCACGAGCAGGAGCAGATCGGTCCTCTTTTCGTCGCCCTGACGAGGCCTGCCGTGATCAGCCGCATCCTGTTTCCGTCCTCTCTCTTCCAACCTGACTCACTCCTTCTCGGTCGAACGGGTCGCACGGGTCGCACGGGTTTCCGGTCACATCGTCGTTCTGATCCTTCGCCACTCAGCCTCCTTATACCACGCTCGCTTCGAGCGCGGGAGAGAGAGAGAGAGAGTGTGTGTGGGTGGGTGAGTCCGTGTGCACGTGTGTCAGTGTGAGTAGATCGTCTGGCAGGCTTCCACGCCTTGTTCTGGAAGCCCCTCTAACGAGATTAATTCCTGCAGCGCCTGGCCCCACGGGTCCTCGCGCTGTGCCGAGAAAGGTATTGTTCCGAACCTGTCACACTAGCTTTTCTGCACCATCGGACATGATCTCACAAAGACGCCTTGCCTTTCCCATCATGATGCCCCGGATCTCATTCACTCTGAGGACATTCTAGAGGCTGATTGAGCACGCCCGCGCTGCCCCCAAACCAGGCGGCCTGGCTTGGCCTGGGCTGGGCTCTTCTCTGCTCTGTGCCGTGTGCCCTCTCAAGATTTCTCGGCGCCGCCCCGCCCTGTCGGCCTCGTCCAGCGACTTGACTGGGTCGGGCCTTTGACACATACGAGATACCAGAGAAGAAGCCCACTCCTCCCCTCCCCCTCCTCCCGCCCCTTGCTCCCTCCCCTATGAATGTCTCGAGTCCATCAAGTGCTGGGTGTCATCTCAGCCTCTTCTCCCCCCCTCAGCAGCCCTCCTCCTTCGTATTGCCAACCCCCTGAATCCCACGTTCCTCGAGAGACAGTATCCTGTGCCACATGCACACGTTCTGCACGAGTTCCCACAGGCTGCACATCCTATCTGACCGACTTGCCCGTTTCCCTCCAAGTGGCCGCCCCCAGCTGCTCGTCCTCCCGCACACCATCCTGGTCGCACGCGTGAGTCCCACCGTCGTGGGTCGCCTCTCGACTCATCCGTCTTCGCTTGTCGACCACACATACATATGACCCCCTGTTCGCCTCGGGCGCCCCCTGTTCAACCCTATCCGGGCCAAGAAGTGTTTTCCTGCCCTTCGTTTCCCTCCCTCTCTCTCTCTCCCCACTGTGCCCCTTTCGAGGCGGTCTGCTATCAAATCTGTCTGTCATTACCTCCCAAGAGAGCCACCAATGGCCACTTTAATATTGCCCTTCTTCACTTCGATACCCTGATTTGTTTTTTTGGTCGTGGTTATTTTTATTAGTGGTTCTCTTTTTGTTCTTGTGTTTTGGTGGTTATTGTTTCATTTCACATTTCTGTTTCTGGTCGTCGTCACTGGCGACCGGTTCTCGCGCCACATCCCTTCCACCGCCCGCCGCCCGCCCCCTCCCTTCCTGTCCAAAGTCGTTCGGTACCGCCAAACGTGGGCAGGCTAAAGGCGTAGCGATATCGTCGTCTTGTCGGGCGTTTGGGGCCGGCAGTCGTGCTGACGACGATGAACAATGCAGGCCATCAACAACAAAGGAGTCAAGGAGGCGACCTCTCCCGCTTCTCCGACTCTGAGAACGAGTGTGACGACTTTCGGGAGCGAGACCGAAACCAAGCGCAGCCAATCCCCAAGTCCCCCTCCGACATCCTGACCAGCTTCTCCCGAGGCTTCGCCAAGCTAAAGCGCCAGCCATCGCAGCTCGCCCTGAAACACAACAGAGAGGTTTCTACGCCGACCCCGGAGCCGACCACCTCCCCCGCCGCTGTGGTCCCGAATCGATCCCCCTCGGCCCCAACGCACCAGCATGCCCGCGGCCTAAGTTTCCAGACCAGCCTTTCGAAGCCGCTCCCAGAGCCTCCGCCACCCAGCCCGGGCATCCCTGTCGCCGCCAATCCTCCAGATCCATCTGGTGCCTCTCAGCAGCAGCACCATCACCACCACCATCAGCAGCAGGCCAGCATCTCTACCATCCTTGATCCAAACTCGTACAGCGACGTGCCCAGCGAATCCGAGACAGAGGCCAGCGCCAGCATCATGGACCCGAAACAGTCACAAAACTATGGTCTGGGAACGGCCAACAGCAGCCAGATCAGCCTGTCTGTCACGCGGCCCGACGGAGGCGACGATGCGCAGAACGACAACCTGACACCCAAGAGTGCCGGCCCAACCTCCGCAGGCCCATCGCCATCGGGCGCCCAGTCGAGGACGCCAGCCATGGGGGGCGCTGCAGGCGCCGGGCCGTCGCCGGCATCAGGCCTGCTGTGTAACGTGCACAGGACCACGGGCAGGGAGCCTCACCCCTTGGTCGGCGCGACCACAACCATCGTGGGCGACAAGCTTTACGTCTTCGGCGGCAGGATATTATCGCGCAGCCGACCCACCCCGCTGACCTCGGACCTCTATGAACTGGACCTGATCAGGCGACATTGGACGAAACTGCAGGCCACGGGCGACATCCCACCGCCGAGGTACTTCCACTCCATGTGCGCGCTGGGCGACACCAAGATGGTCTGCTACGGCGGCATGTCCCCTGCGCAGAACTCCGCTGGTGCGGTGGATGGCCAGGGCGACGTCACCGTCATGTCTGACATCTACATCTTTGACGCCCCGACGAGGAAATGGACGTATATCCCGACCTCGGATGCGCCGCAGGGTCGTTATGCACACTGTGCCTGCATCCTGCCGTCCTCAGCCACCTTCTCGTCACACAAGGCCCCACTGTCGGCCTTGCAACACAATCCGGCTACCGGCGCCAACGAAGGCCGCATAGGCATCAATATCGATGGCACAGGCGGCGCAGAGATGATCGTGGTAGGAGGACAGGATGGCGCCAACCACTACATTGAACAGATCAGTGTCTTCAACCTGCGGTCGCTGAAGTGGACATCGACACAGCCGCTGGGCAAGTCCTGCGGCGCATATAGGAGTGTAGTCGCACCGCTGCCTCCGCTTGTGACAGCCAAGATCGGCAAGGCGAACGCGAACGGAGCAGCCCAGCGCCTGGAGGGAGGCATCAGCCAGGAGGCCCGGGAGCCCGGGTCTTCCATGCTGATCTACTCCAACTACAACTTTCTCGACGTGAAGCTGGAGCTGCAGATCCGGTCGAGCGACGGCGTATTGAACGAGAAGCCCATGTCCAACACCTACTCGCCTCCCGGTCTCAGGTTCCCGAACGGCGGCGTCATCGACACATATTTCGTCGTCAGCGGTACCTACCTGACCTCGTCGAAACAAGAGTACGCCCTCTGGGCGCTGGATCTGCGCACCCTGCAGTGGATGAGGATCGACGCCGGCGGCAGCGTCTTTAGGGACGGCAGCTGGAACCGCGGCGTCCTGTGGAGTCGACGCAATACCTTTGTCATCCTGGGCCACCGCAAGCGCAGCTTGGTGGACGACTACAACCACCGCCGCATCAACTTCACCAATGTCTGTATGGTCGAGCTGGAGGCGTTCGGGTTCTACGACAACCCGCGCAAGGTCAGCCCCATGTCTGGGTTCATCTCCGCAAGCAGCCCCTACAATGGTCCCGGTCTCAGCCTGGCTCGCAAGGCCGGCGCAACAGCCGGCGGGCGCTTCCACTCCCGGGCCAGCGAGGAGCTCGGCGAGAAGGCGCTGAACATGCGCGAGCTGGCCGACATGGATATCCTCTGCATCGGTGGCGAGAGGATCCCTATCAACTCGAGGATCATAGGGCGAAGGTGGGGGCCGTACTTTGTCCAGCTGCTCCGCGAGGGTACAGCTATGCAGGACGGCAGCGACGCCATGACATTGAGGTCGCTCGGCGGGGCCGGGCCGGGCGGCGTGAGGAGCTCCATGTTGACCATCACGCCCGCCATGCGGACCGGCACCAGAGATAGCGACATGTCAACGGCGACCACACTGGCTGGCTCGGCCGGCGGTGGCGGAAGCTTCACAACCCCGGGCACTGCCACGTCTGGGACCTCGAGCCAGGAACAGACGAATCCCAATGCTGCGCCCACGCCGCGTAGCCTCGCGCCGAACTCGCGCCCCCGATGTCTTTACCTCCCACACACATACCTCACGGTCCAGGCCCTCCTCCACTACCTCTACACCAGCAGCCTCCCTGCGCCAAGCTCACCGCTGTGTACGCCTCAAATCCTCTGCTCGCTGCTGCAGATCGCCCGGCCATACCGCATCGATGGCCTGCTAGAAGCCATCGTCGAGAGGCTTCATACGCTTTTCGAGAACCGCAACGCTGCGGCCATCTTCAATGCCACCGCCATGGCGGCAGGAGGCGGTCGCGGCATTGACGGCACGCTCAACCCGAACTACTTCATGCTGGGCGGTCTCGAGGGCGCGACTGGTGACCCTTCGTTCAGGCCGCAGAATGGCAGCTCGACGACCGACGAGCTGTATGGCAACGGTGGCAACAACAGGAACACGGCTATGCTGCGCATCAACACGGCCGTGCCCGGTCAGACAAGCAGGCCACCGAGCGATGAGATGTCGGCAACAACGAGTGTCAGCGGTAGCGAGTGGAGTACCAGCGAACTGGGTGACTCCGAGAGAGGCGTCCGGCGCGAAGTCTGGAGCGGCGAGTTCAGCAGCGTCATCGGGCTGCAGAAGCGGGGACTCAGAGGCCTGATGGAGGGGCGCAAGCTGCGAGAGCGCACCGGCACTGCGACTGGTGCTCCTCCAAACTCCAGAGTGGGTCTGGGCATTGCGGGTGGTGCAAGCTGAGCAACATCCGGGGAGGTGAACGACGCATTTCTCTCATCCAGGGCCAGAGGGAGGAGGTCTCTGTCACCAAAGGCTGCCTTCTTCGGATCCGTCGCAGATGAAACCGAACAGAAAGAGACTGGGGATGAGGAGAGGAAGAGGAAGAGGAAGAGTAGGACGGTGCAGGCGCAGCCCAGGACAGGGAGAGCCCCCTTCTCACCTGCTGAGGCGGACGTGGAACAATGACGAAACGTTTGTAATAAGCAATCCGGGTCAGGTCGCTCGCTAGAAGGATATCCATTTTAGACGGCCCGGCGCACGCGCGAGAAAAAGCACATACGCAGAATCAGCTCCACCAGGCGACTTGTGTAAAGCCATCTCGCCCTCCATCGATAGGGCAACCGGGAGTCTTTGGGCCATTTTTTCTGTACGACTGATTGGAGGATGATTAGATGTTGTACCTCGGCTATGGCAGGATCATTCATGTGTATACCAGAGCATTGCACATCTGGCGTTGGCTACTTACACAAGGTGCCTTTAGTGGCAGACCAAGGCTCAAATCTTTTATAGTGATTGCTCCAAAGAAATGAGATGCTACAATCACATGTTGTAATCGGGATCCATGTTTGATATGTGTCGGGTTCTTGTGCAGGGTACCGTCGTGCTGTTACTGACGCAGACCAACCTGGAGACACTGAATCTTCATGACCACCAGCGCCATGGTCCATACTAGATTGTATGGCCCAGAGCCACCGGAGAAAGAAAAGCATGGCCGAACCATGTCAAAAAAGTTATCCGTTGGCCTCCTCCTTTATTATTATGTTTGATTCATTACCACCAATGTTTCGCGCGTCGTCCAAAGCGAGCAGCCACTCTGCATCTTCCACTACTCGCGAATTCCATCCAGGTGCCATGCTGCCCACACTTCTATCTGACGCTTTCCACCCGAGCGGGGCCTCTTCTTTGCGTTACCACTGTCAGCTGTGGCGCTGTCGACATTGAAAGACCCGGTCTCGTCCTCACTTTGCTGCTCTCGATCCGCCGGCCATTTCTCTTCCGGCGATGTGTTCCCCTGCCCTCTGTCGCTCGTCCTGAATGCCCAGCTCCTGATTCAGCCTCTGTAGTAGTAGCCAGTAACAAGGGCGGTCCTCCTCCTCGTCGGCTTCCTTATCCTCGCCGTTCTCTCGGCGCTGCTGGGCTGCCGCCTCGTGCCGCTCCCATCCTTGTCTGAGGTCTCGGGCGTGCTGGGGATCTTGGTTTGGGTTGTGCTTCTGCTTTTGTAGTTAGTCTTTATTTTAGATGGTCAAAAAGAGTGTCCTTTGCACAGACGATTTTGTTTTCTCTCTCTCTCTCTCTCTCTTCCTTCTCACCTTCAACATCTCCAGGTCATCGTTCGAGGGTGAAGAACATGACGAAGTCTCTGTTTTTGCAAAGTGCACCCGGCGGAGGAAGAGGCGCTGCGGTCTGGGCTTGTGCGAGTGACGACTTCGGCCTGACGATGAGCCTGCGAGCTTGTGGACGTGGCGTAGGGAAGGGATGCTTAGGCCACGGTATGGCTGGGCGTCGTCGGGCGAGAGGTGGCGGGACGCGTTGGCTCGTGTTGGGCGACGCAGGCGGAGGGGTAATTGGCGATGTTGTGCCTTTGTGGGGATTGAGGAAGACATGGTCCTTTTTCTTCTTGTTTCTTTCTGTTGAGGTGGAAGCTGCTTGAGGTTGAGGGAGCTTGCACTAAGATCAGGGTAGGTTTCTTCCTTTTCTCCTCTTTTTGCTTTTAGGACTGATAGGTTGTGGAATCAAAGCGTGTGTGTGTGTGTGTGTGGTTTTTGAATGCTAGGATTATCAGGCCCAAGGGACGTGAAAAGTATGGAAGTAGGGAATGTGTTGGAAGGAAAGGGGGGTTTTTTGTTTTGTAAGTGCTTGAGGGCTCTCAGCCAACTTGCTGTGGGAAAGTGCTTTGTCTGGCGCTTTCCAAGTAGAAGTCTATGGAAACAATAGCGTTTTCAGTCCCAAACAGGCGAGGCTACAACCAGGACGTCATGCCATTCATTGCGTGAATCATTTTGTTTTACGTTACTGTGTAGAGGCGTTTTTTTAGGGACTGCAGCGTGTCCAGAAGGCAGGTATAGAAGATTCTAAACGAGCAGGTACAAAAGAATGCAATCGAAACACAATAGCTTTCTTTTGCTCAGAGCCCGATGTCTTTGAAAAATGAGATGTTGGAAAGGAGAGATATATGTGGGGTGATCGGAAAGCCTGAGCTTCATTTCAACGCCCCCAAGATGTTTTATATTGTAGATGGCATCACTTGACGTCTTTTGTCCGTCTGATGTCGCCCGAGCTCATATTAGCTCCTGATCATCACTTTCGACAGATTGGCAAGGCAAAAAGTCAATATTGCTAGTGTTCGCCTTTGTATCGTACCAAGTGTATTATCTTGTTGTCTTTCCCCTCGTGCTCTTACAATATGCGTCATTCCGTTCGAACGCCTTCCGACCTCTGCCATCATTCTGTCTTGTCGGCATACTTGGTGCAGAACAAGACGGTATCTAAATGCCTTCTCTGCCGTTGCGAGGTGAGAAATCCCACTTTCTGCACACTACACCTATACCTAGGTATATATAAAAGCAATATCTTTGTGGATCAGTATTCTGCCACTTCTAACAAGCTTGTCTTGGGAAGTCTGAATTTCTGTTCGTGATCTCTACTCTCTTATTCAACCACGATCCCAAAAGGTCATCGTTGCGTCTGGCATCTTTGCCTTTCTCTAAGGCAATCCTCACCTACTCGACAAAAATCCGGGTCTGAGATTTCAACGCGGATAAGTGGGGTGTTACTATTTGATTATATAGCCAGATCAAAGACAGCAATCTAAGGATTTTGAGATGTAAACTTTAATATATCCAAACCATGAGCCGTGACAGTATACCTTCCGAGCATCTTGCATAGTAGGTCAAGGTTCAGAGAAGATTATGGAGGGTTGAGAGAAGCAGCAAACCCCCCCCCCCCGGGGGGGCCCTTCCCACCAAAAAGTCGGATACTATAACATAGAAGGCACACTTTGCGACTGAAAGATATATGGATACTATTACGAATGGACAAGTTCCAGTTACGTGATGACCAGGTGTAAATCTTTCGAGGACTGGCCAAAATTGAACAACAGGAGACAAGCAAGACAACTACCTTACTAGGTCTTGTCTTGACGATCTCTGGGAGAGGAGACGACTAGATGAAGGCCGTGCGAAGTTGAGATTAGAACCAAGCAAACTAATTACAGGGATCACTCGGTTCCTATAGCCTCCTTCTAGTGCTACTAAGTGCACTGAAGCGCTGACGGTAGTGCTGGTTGCTAGTAAATATAGAGCTCAATCCCTCCGAAGCCAAGGGGCTCAGCTCTGACGATGCTGTTTGAGTGAGACATCGGCCTTTCCCCCGAGCAGCAAACTCGAAAGCGTTTCTCAACATCGAGTCTCGACATGATGGACGTCTCTGGTCTTGATCCATAGGCCACACTGTGTCATTCTGTGAGACATTACCTCGATATCTTTCCATAGAGCAGGCACACCCGGTCGGGACACAGCAGTCAGGACAGAAATGGTCGCCTACTGCTGCCTGATGCTTGTCAATCTATCAGCAGTTCGCGTTGGGTGTTGAAGACTGATCATTCTCGAGCTGCAGTTGAGTCTCCTGTCGGCGACCCTGTGAGGGAGGCCACCATGCAGGATTATTCCAATGCGTAACGCTGCATGCTCCTGAGCGGTCTCGTTGTCCTCCTTCTTGCTATCCCCTTGGGCGTCATGTAGAGGAATGTGAAAGTGTCACAGTTCAGGCAGGCCAAGGGTCGCGTGCTATGGGCACAGCCACGACTCGCCGTCCCTTCGAATGTTGTACAAGCCAGTCCAGACGTCTCTGTGGAATAAACTCCACTCAACAAAAGACCTCTTCTTCATTATCCGTGTATCCCATTCCACTATACGCGTCATTTTCTCTTAACCCAATATTGCATTGTCCAGTATACCATTGCAGCCTCGGCCTGACTCGATCCGCGATCCCTCCTCCTCCGCCTGCATCAAGCTGTTGAACTCGTGGTCAAATTTTCTCCCCCCCCCTGGATCATGTTTTCGAATGTGGGTCCAATCATGCAAGCACAACCACCAGCATCCCAATACAGCAGTGCTGACACACAAGAATCCGAGGTCGGGGACGTTGACGATGTCACTCGAGACGGAAGTTCGGAGGGGAGGGGGGTCGAGGGGACAGGGATGGTGCCTGACAAGGGTGGGGGTGGTTGCAGAACAATCTGATGATCTGATAAGATTATGCGATTTGATCAAGCACATCATGGCTTGGCGCGTCCAGGGCCTGCATTGCTCTTACCCTATGGGAACGCAGTAGCCCACACGAATGCCCACCTCACCCACCTTCTTGCCTAACGACATCGGGCAGCCAGCATGCGACTTAAAACGGTAGCGGCAGCTGAAAGGGAAAAGGCAGCTCGCGTCCAGTGCTGTTCCGTCCGCCCAAGGTTCTACCACGAGCACCACACCTGAATCGACGGTCCTGCCCAGGACCACCACCATCGTTATGAAAACCCTGGACTCGGGGTGGGAACAGTGTGGCCCCATCCCACGAAAGTGGCGCAGGCTGGGTCACCTGCTGAAGCCCTGACCTCGGTCGAAGGCTCGGTCTTGCTATTACCTGCTGTCGCTGTTGCTGCTGCTGCTGCTGCTGTCATGGCTACGCGGTGGTAGTGCTACATTGAAGTGAACCCTGCATGTCCTCTCTTATTTATTTTTTCCCTTGCCAGGATGTTCTTTTGTGAGGATATTCAAGCAGACCCCGACAGGAGAGTGGGGGGGGGGGGTTGCTTTCACGAGGTTGAAGAGTGGCCATGACGGCGGCTCTTCTCGTTTCCTTTCGGAGCGCGATTGATCACCATCAATCATCATTATTATTCTGTTGAACGTCCATAGGGCGTAACGGACCGAGGACCGAGCAAACCTGCGCCAGAAGAAAATTAAGCCAGGCTCGACAGTGAAGACGGATCGCCATCAGCGCCAGCTCGCTCAGCTGGCTCAGCTCTACCGAAAGCTCCAAGAAGCTTTCGCGCCTTCTCTTCCTTCTCCTCCGATGGACGCCCCGGCCCCCAGCTCGATCGCCGAGCAACACCAGCCCACCGGGAGCACCACACGGCTCTCGATCCTCCACGGGCCCGTCGATCCTCCTCTAGTCGACCTCACCCTTGGCGAGCTACTCGAGGTGCAATGCCAGGCCAACGGGGAGGCAGAGTGTATCAGCATCCCTTGGACGGGCGCCCGCTGGTCTTACGATGACCTCCGGCGACAGTCTAGCCTCATTGCCCGCGCTCTCCTCGCCGAGGGCATCCAGCATGGCGACAGGGTGGCCATCATGGCTGGGAACTGCGAGCAATACGCAGCCGTCTTCTTTGCCGTGGTGAGAATCGGCGCCATTCTTGTGATCCTCAACAACACATACACACCGTCCGAGGCCATGTACGGAATCGAGTTCACGGCGTGCAAATTTCTCTTCACAACCAAGAAGATCGGCCGGTTGAACAACGAGCCCCTCCTGGCGCAGCTGGCGGCCAAGGACGATGCGCCCAAGGTCGTGATCCTGCGCGGCGACAGTGAGGGATACAGGACATACGAGGATGTGCTGCTCAAGGGGAGCCGGGAGAACCCACAAAAGCTGTACAAGCACGAGACAAAAGTGTCCCCGTATGACGTGTGCAACTTACAGTTCACAAGCGGTACGACGGGCCACCCCAAGGCTGCGATGCTCACGCATCACAACATCGTCAATAACTCCCGCTTCATCGGCGACCGGATGCGCCTCACGACTGCAGATGTGCTGTGCTGCCCACCCCCACTCTTCCACTGCTTCGGCCTTGTGCTGGGCTTGCTGGCGGCCATCACCCACGGCGCCAAGATCGTCTACCCGGCCGAAGTATTTGACGGCCCCGCGACGATTCGCGCCGTCCAGGAGGAGCAGTGCACGGCGCTGCATGGGGTGCCAGCCATGTTCGACACACTCCTGTCGCTGCCAGAGGCGGCCTCCCTCGAGGCGTCCAAACTCAAGCTGCGGACGGGCATCATCGCGGGCGCGCCGGTGCCACGGTATCTGATGGAGCAGCTAGTGGCGAAGCTGGGCATGACCGAGTTCACTTCCAGCTACGGGCTGACGGAGGCGAGCCCGACGTGCTTCAACGCCTTCACCGACGACCCCATCCACACGAGGCTGAGCACAGTGGGCACATTGATGCCGCACGCACATGCCAAGATTGTAGACCGCGACGGAAACGTGCTTCCCATCGGCGAGAGGGGAGAGCTGTGGATGGGCGGCTACCAGCTGCAGGCTGGGTACTGGAACAACAGCGAGAAGACGGCGGAGGTGATGACACGGGACGAGAATGGGATCATGTGGCTGCACACGGGCGACGAGGCCGTCTTCAACGAGCAGGGGTACTGCAGCATCACGGGGCGGTTCAAGGACATTATCATCCGAGGTAGGTCGCGAGTGTCCACTTGCCCCTCTGTATTTGTGTGTCTGTCTGTGTGATCTTCTTTACTAAAACTTCCCTCTCTTTCCCAACAGGCGGAGAGAACATCTACCCCCTCGAGATCGAAGAGCGCCTCGTGGGCCATCCCTCTATCAGCCTCGCTGTCGTAGTCGGTCTCAAGGACGAGCACTACGGCGAAGTTGTCGCCGCATTCCTGGATGGCAAAAAGGAGGCCGGGTTGCACCTCTCCAAGACGGAGGTGCGTGACTGGGTCACCAAGAGGCTGGGCAGGCACAAGGCCCCTGCTCATGTGTTCTGGATGGGCGAGGGCGGGGTTCCAGACACGGTGCCGCTGACAGGCAGCGGCAAGGTGCGCAAGTTTGAGCTGGCCAAGGCCGGAGAGGAACTCTTGAAGAAGCAGGCAGGAAAGGCATCAAGGTTGTAGATGTGAAGAGCATTCTGAAGACAGCTGGTTTCTCTTTTTACATTACAAGAGCTAGACTGTATGAATACATATACTTGAACTAATGTACATAAAAACATATATATTCTCAGGTCATTCCATAGGTTATGGGCATATAGAGAAAGATCGCAGACACATGAAGCACATGAAATCCATTCAGAATAACACCACGTCAACTTCGAGAAAACAAGTTACATGGGCAGGGGATAAGGCAATGAATACAGACAGACAGGTAGGCAGTGGCTACATGGATGAAGGGATGCATGAATAAAAGGGGGGGGTCAGAACGCAAAGAAACAAATGAGGCGAGGGGAAAACAAGGCGCAAGCCCACAGAACCCAGTCGAGAAAATTTTATCTGATCCGACACAAATTGCGAGATCGGCGGCCAAGACTGCTGAAATTTTTATCAGATCCGCAAGAGTGGAGGGGAAAGAGGGACCGACTAAAGTTATCAGATCCGTCCCTGACGCAGCCACTTCCTTGTTTGCCCCCTCTTCGCTCCTCCTGCATGAATAGGCCGGGCCCACGTCGTAATGACGACGGTTTGGTCTTCTTTTTTTTTCCCTTTCTCTCCCCACACTTCGTACAGCCAGAGAACGGAAGAAATAGAAAGAAAGGGCTTGACAGGATGGAGCAATCGGCCTTGTTCCTTGGAGAATAGGTGGGAGGTGTGATCCTCTTTCTGTTCGCTTTTCTGAGGGTTTCCTTCGTTTTCCCAATTCATTTCTTCAATGGTGATCTCGGCTTCTCGGCCTGATCGGACGGGACGAAAAGAATGGAGCCACCACGAGGAAGACCCTCTTCTACCCGGTTGTGTATAGCAGACTATGGACAGTACTCGGTGCCAGTAGTACTATAGTAGACGAGAGGGGGGGTGTGGGAGCAAGGGCATGCATGGGTGATGTGACGGACGGATCATGATGGAGGGTGGGACCAGGAAAGGAAGGGGAAAATATTATTCACTAAACGGGGGGCAACCAAGTAAGTTAGTTGAGAAAGCAAGAAAAAAAAAGAAATACAAACAACTCGTCAAATAACTTCATTGTTCGCCTACAGAACCGACAGTCTCGTTCTCGACACGACGATACGCCAGAGGCATTCAAGACAAGTCAAGAAGACATGTCGCACGTCGTCGCGCTTGCAGACTGGCCTTCGTCGGAGCCAATCCTACGGCTACCGCACCCGTACCAGACTCCATACCATGTGGCCGCTGCTGCCTCGTCCTCGTCCTCGTCGAGTAATCCAACGTCGTCGTCATCAACATCATCACCACCATCAACCTCCACTGCACTCTACAAGCTGACGACAGCACCGTCGACGACAACCAAGACGCCCCCTGAACCCCTGCACAACGACAGCCTCTACTTCAGCGAGCCGACAGGCCTCAAGTCCAGCGAGCGCCCTGCCGAGTCCAACAACACAGCATGGGCGCGCGCCCGTCGATCACCGGCCGTCAGGGTCGAGTGGACCGCTGACCAAGCCCCTACGCTTGCGCAGGCATGGCTCGTCGTCTATGCGCTCTTCACCATCCGGCACGAGGACGAGTTCATCCGCCTCTCGCTCTCAGGCACGGGTAAGGAGACATTGTCAAGCCAGCTGCGGGCCTGCATGCTCGCCGTCCTCCATCCATCCTTCTCTTCTTCTCCCGACAATACCAAAGGCCATGACACGGCAGCAATAACAACAGCAGATCCCTCGCAACCACCGCCACCACAACAACAGCAAGAACAGGAAGAAGAGCTTGTCCTCTTGCGCGCCTCCTTCTGGCAGGGGGCCGGCTCACCCTTTGGCGCACGCTCCGTCTGGGTGCCGACGGACGGACCCGGCACGACCTATGCCTCCCAGGGCGTGCCCGCGCTTGACTACATGCTGACCAACAGCCCAGGCGTGTCGCTGGTCTGGCACCCACGGCGCGCGCCCAAGCCCCGCCCGGGCAGCACCCTGTACAGCCGCTGGATCCCACACCTCAAGGAGGACTTCAGCATGGTGGCTCTGGACCACACAGACGAGGCGCACGTGGCCCTGTTCCACACGTGGCTCAACGACCCGCGCGTGAGCCAAGGCTGGAACCAGGCGGGCACGCTGGAGGGACACCGCGAGTACCTGCGGCGCATCCACGACGACCCGCACCAGTTCGCCGTGCTGGCCGCCTTTGACGGCGTCTTTTTCGCCTACTTTGAGATCTACTGGGCGCGCGAGGACAAGCTGGGCGCCTACTACCGGGGCGAGGACTTTGACCGCGGCCGCCACTCGCTGGTGGGCGATGTGCGGTACCGCGGCGCCCACCGCGTCGGCGCCTGGTGGAGCAGCCTCATCCACTACCTGTTCCTGGACGACCCGCGCACCATGCAGGTGGTCGGCGAGCCCAAGTTTACCAACACCACCGTGCTGGCGTACGACCTCGTGCACGGCTTCGGCGTCGACAAGTTTGTGGACCTGCCGAGCAAGAGGAGTACCCTGATGAGGTGCTCCAGGGAGAGGTTCTTCCAGATCTGTCCGCTGGCAGAGGACGAGAGGGGGCGCAAGAGGGTCGTGGCTGGCACTCAGGTTGGCTTGGTGCCGAAGCTGTAGAGAAAAGTATGGCATTGTTGTTGCCGTGTATATACAATGCATATATTGTTTGCGCAGGGGCTGGAGGGAAGAATACAGGGGAATGCATGAAAGAAGAAGAAGAAGAGCATATTGTGTCCATAATCAATCAATTTTAAACGTCATCTATGGTTTGCTCCCAACAAGTTTTGACCATGTTTGACGCCCATCTATGCGGAAGATATATAGTAGACGCTGTATGATTCCAGTTCCTTTCTCTCTTTCCTCCCTTCATGTTCCACTTCTAGTGTTTTCTCCTTCTTCTTCTTCAACCATCTAGAACACCCCCTCTGGGCGTCCCAGTAGGTTCACCCAACTTCATATAATTCCAGCAGACTAGATGACGTTCGTTGTCAGCCATCTCTCTGTGTTGACAAAGATCTTTGCATGCATTAAAAAAAAAAAAAAGAGACTTACTATCAAACCCAAGGTCGTTCCCAAAAAACGCCTTCATGACATCCTCGCCAGACGCCACGCCCTGGGCAGGACTGTACGACATGGCCTTCTTGCCCACAGCCAGCCCGATCATGGGCGGGATCTCGTCCAGCTCCTGGAACCTGGGCGGCGGCGCGGCCTCGTCTCCACGCTCCTTGCTCATCTCGTGCAGGATACACTCGTGGATGTTGTGCGCCGCGAAGAAGCCCATGTGCATGGCTGCTCCGCACCGCCTGATGCCGGACCACCTGATGGCGTCGCCCACGGCAAAGTGGCACTCGGAGTTGGGCAGGCCTGTCTCTGTGAACATGAGGTTCGGCCTGACCCTGATCAACCCTTTCTCGTCCCCATTGATATCGTCACCATCGCCGCTGCCCACCAGCACTTCCTCGGGCAGGAATGCAGTCGACGGGATGCTCCTCGAGATGGCCATGATCACCACATCCGCATCCATCGTCTCTCCGTCCGTAAAGACAATCTCCTTCACCGTCCTCCTGCCCCTGCCGCCGTCACCGCCTTCTCCTTCTTTCTCCTTCTCCCTCGTCTCCGCGAGCCTCTTGCCCAGGAGAACCTCCACGCCAGCCTCCCTCACCAGCTCCAGTGCCCGCGCCTTGCACTCGTCCGGCAGCGGCTCCGAGCTCAGCAGCTGGCCGCGGCTGTGCACGAGCGTGACTTTGCTCCCGGGCCGCACCAGCTTCAGCTCCGCCGCCATCTCGATGCCCACCGCGCCGCCGCCGACCACAACCACGCCCTCCTCGCTTTCCCCGCCGCCGCCGCCCCCCACCGCGTCGATGTGCGACCGGGCCTCGAGGAGGTACTGCTCGCGCAGCAGCGACTGGGGCACCACAGGCCAGGCCCGCCGTAGCCCTGTGGCCACGACGAGGTAGTCGTAGCGGAGGTCGCGCGCCTGCTGGGTCTCGGCGTCGAGGATGGTGGTGGTCTTGGTTCCCGGGTGGACGCGTGTGACGGTGCCGCGCAGCACGCTGATCTTGGGGCTGCTTTGGAGGGCGGTGACGTCGGTGTACTTTACCCAGGCTTTGGAGGCGTAGGCTTCATCTGCGAGGGCTAGGGGCGAGCCGATAAGATGGTCTAGGGTTGGGAAGGGGGGGGGGATGTTGGTTAGAGACATATAGTGAATATATAATCTGTTTGAAAAAGACAAACGAAAGGGAGGGGAAAGAGGAGTAAGAAGCAAGAAGGAAAAAAAGGAGGGGGGAGCATAATCAAAAGGAGGACAAGATAATACACGCATCTCTGTCCTCGTGGGAACCTTGGAGACAAGGGAAAGTCAAGGAAGAGAAAGAAAAAAAAGAAAAAAAGGAAGATAAAACGTACAGTAACCATCTCGTTCATCGACAATAGTCACTTCAAGAGGAATCTTGCCCTCATGACCGGGAAGGACACCACCGCCTGTTCTCGCCGCGCGCCCCTCTGCGAGGTCGACCAGGCTCAGCGCTGTGGAAAGCCCTCCATATGAGCCGCCCAGGATGAGAACCCGAAACGGTGTCGTCGAGATATCGAATTGGGAACCCATGGTATTGTCACGAGAGGGAAGTGAAACCGTCTATGTATATACAAGTAGATTTCATTAGACGTGCAGAGAACGAGTAGTGGTAACGTTGTGCTATGGTTATATATATACAAGAAATAAGGAGAGAGTGACTCTTCGTTTTATGCATATACGGATTATGGATGGCCAAGGCCCTTTATGTGGAGATTCTTCGAGGAAACAGTGCACTCGTCGAAAGACTCCACGGCAAACACGACGATCATCCTTGCAGTTCCTCGCTATCTTGGCTATCAAAAGAGCCAGTCCTGCTTTGCAGCCCACACTAATAATTATCGGATCGATCTGATTAGATGCATCTGATAGCCAGCACGGGGGTCCCTGCAGCATGCTTTTAAGGTTGGAAAGGGAATGGTGCTATTATTCCTACATAACTACTTCGCATGCCCAGGCGTTCATTACCTAAAACCAGTGCTACATTATACAACATAATAATGGCTGTATTAACACCCTTGTGCATCCCCATGTGTGAGGAGTCTCGGTCTGGATGGAAGTGATTCCATACGCACCGTACTCGAATAATTGACTCTACAAGCCGCAATCATTCCTGCACAAAACGTCCCTATATGTAGAGGAGCACCGTTGCTAAGACGCAGTAGTCCGTCAGTTACTTACTGTATGCGCAAACGTTACTAGGAGCTGATCCTGCCCAGGTGTCAAAGTTCAGGGGCTTGAACTTTGCATGATCATCCACTCCGTCTTGTCTCTGTTCACCATTGTGAACTATGTTTAAAGTCTTACTTACTCAACAGTTGACTGACATATGTTGGCTTAATACCTGCATGCCCTTAAAAACTCCCATTGGACAAGATCTCTTCAAGAAATAGTTGAAGTTTCCCATTGCCAAATCACCTTAAAAGTGAGCACAGCGCATCGATTCTTCGCAGTGATAAGCTTTGTGTCAGCTGAAGGATTCATTCCTGTGAGCTGTGCAGCTTACAACTTCATACTGGGGCGCGACTCTGCCGCAGCTGAAGTGCCTCAAAACTGCTGATCGAACAAATTTGCGCCGTGCACTGCCGAGTGCAATTAACCCAACGTCTCTCTCACTTTACACACACACACACTCTCTCTCTCTCTCTCACTCTCTCACACAGATAAGTGAGATGTGTCAGCATCAGCTCTGGAAAATAAACTTCAGGCACACATTATGTAGGCAGCTGTGCCTCCTTTGTGAGCCTTTTTCAAACCCAACATCACAGGGGTGGACAGATCTTGAAACCACTCAATACCGACAAAATTACTCGATTCGGAATAACAGCAGCCCCTGCAGGTCCCATTTATAGGCGCGCGCTGCGCGTGGCGGATCCCACCGCCGACACTTGATCCAACTGTGCAGCACCTGAGACCCATAAGGCCTGTCTGGACATTGCCCTGAGAGGATTCGAAGGATGCCTGGAGAGTGTGGAATGCATACCATGCGCAGGGCAATATAAAGCAATGATCATGGCAGATCCAGAAATGTCTTTTATATGATTTTCGACCTTGTAGACTTGCAATGTAACCATTCGGGTAGCGAAGGACGATATTTTCCTTTTGTTCCGCTTCTCTCCTCTTTAACGAATAAAAACTATTAATCAATTTCATTTCAGGTCATTCATCCTCACCACTTGCTCCTATCCTCCCTGCCCCTCTTTGCTTCTCAGTATGATTCGACCGGCCGCCGCCTTGGCCCTCGCCTCCTTGACGGCCAGAGCCCTAAGCAGCACAATGGGAAACGAAGTGGCATTAGTAGGAAGACCAGCTTCGAGCCGTGAACTCAGCATCGAAACTCGGAGTGGCTTTGTGCGCTTGGATAAGAGAGCAGAGCCAGAGACTCTGGATTTGAGCGTGTCATTGAACAACAAAGTCATATTTGATGGGTGAGTGTGTTCATGTGGCCCTCGCGTAAGATTCATCATTGTGATGATGTGGCTCATCACTATGCGGAACAAACTCCTATTCTTCCTCGTCCTGTTTTTGAATATGGCCGGATATCGTTTTCTAACAAGGAACAGTAATTCAGATCTTTTCGGCATAGTACCAGCTGGTGAGGTCGGATTGCCTCCAGTGACTGTAGTCTGCTCCAAATGCTGCGCATCCGGGAACATCACGGCCTCCTTCCCCGACGTTGAAGGCATCGACGATGTCTTTCGCATGGACATGAGGGGGCTGTCAGCCTACATCGACCTCGACGTCACGGCCAAGGGGGCGTCTACCTTTTCCATACCATTCTTCACCGCGCCGACGAACTTGCTGAGTGCGGTCATCGAAGGCTTCGACGTGGGTCTGACTTTCGAGATTGATCTCGTCCTCAGCCTCGCCGGGGCGATCGACGTCCAGGGAGGGTTCGCAGTTCAGTTCCCTGAAGATGCATTCTTCGAGGCCAGCCTTCTTGACGGCGTATTGGGTAACAACTCATTGTAAGAAGCTCTCGACGTTCTCAGGGCCCAAAGATCCCTCGTTACTGACCACACACTCTTTTTTCTCTTCTTTTCAATGATTAGCGATGGCATCAAGACGCAGTCCTTGCCCTTCTCAGCCAGCCTGAACGGCACCCAGAAATTCCAAGCCGACCTCCGCATGAAAGTCTTCGCAGGCCTCAACGCGACAACAGACGTTTTCGGAGTCAGCGCCGGCGTCGGTGCCTACGCGAACCTCGTGGAATTCATTGCCGACCTGGACACCACGCCGCAATGCCAGCTGCAGTCCTCCGAGTCCGCCAATATGAACCTGGGCGTGTTTGGTGGTGCCAATGTCGATCTGGACGGCATTGCCTTTGGCGCGGTCCCCACGGCTTCCACCACGCTGTTCTCAGCAGACATCGGTACGCAGTGCCTGCTGGCCACGGGCGTCCCCCTCGCGTCTTCCAGGACGACTGCGGTGGTGCTCCCAACGTCGTCGTGCGACGTAACCCCGGTGCCTTCTTCTTCTTCTGCTCCTGCTGCCTTGGGCTCTACCACAGTCATGACCCTGACCAAGTGCGCGTCGGCCGTCGTCAACTGTCCCACGGACCTGATCTCTACGTACGAGATCACATCAACCGTCTGCCCGTCTGCGTCCACCGGCGCCACTACTACGGCTGGTGTTTGCTTCGCGGCCGCGGCGAATGCGACCAGCCTCGTCTCCATGTCTGGTTTTGTCTCGACGGCGACCCAGGCCAGCGCAACGCCTTTGACATCGCCAGGGCTCATTGCAGCAACGGTAGCCTCCTCCAGGACCACAAACGGCCCGCAGCCGACCGGTGCTGCTGCCAACGGCAGCCTGTCCAATAATAATAGTAGGTTGTCTTCTGTGCAGCCCACGAGGAATGGAACGACGGTGGTCCCTATGACGGCGTCTACATTGTTCTCTCCCACTCCGACTTCGAGCAGCCTCACTTCGCCTAGCCCGGTGGTCACGGCTGGGGCTGGGCGTGGCACTCTGCAGCAGAGGTGGAGTCTTTGTACCATTGCGCTTGCTACCGTTGCAGTGATCTTTGTTTGCGGTTCTATAGCTCCATCATGGATATCCTCTTAGGAGAGTCAAGGTCATTCTGTTGTTATGTTTGTTGCGGTGGTATGGAAAATTATTTGCTGGTGGATCTCCTTTCTTCCTTTTTCCTTTCTTTGTCTTCGGATTTTCTTTTCAAATATCATGATACCCTAAAAATCTCAAGCCCATGCTCTACAACTCACTGTTGGTGAGGAAGAGAAGGTAAAGGGAGAGTTAGAACGGTGCCAAGTTTAGACAGGGGTTTGTGAAGCATCATTGTCAGAGCCAACACAGAGTACCATAAACTTATGCTTAAATTCAAGCAAATGCCAATAAAACGGATGACAGGAGCGTACCTACGTACGTGGGGAAAGTGTCATCTCAAATAAATATGTTTGTTTCTCGGCCATGTTTTGTAATTTGGTCTTATAATCTGCCCGAGGCTTTCTGAACTGGTCTTGCAAAGGGCTAAGAGGATATCAAATGCTCGGTTTCTTTCCTCTTTCTCATGCAACATGTTGACAATATTAGTGACTCGTGAGACGGGGCGTGACAGCCGGCTTCTTCTTTTACGTGCAAGGGGTGCGGATGCAGGGAGAACCCCAGCTGCATAGACTGAACGTATCAAGCGTTCGATCATTCATTCGCTGCATTATTATCTGATGGCAGAAAACCTCAATGCTTCCAAGTTTGCCACGCTATGCTATGCTGTGCTATGCTATTACACCAATAAAAAGTAATGAGCCATCAAGTGCTTTGTAGTGCACCTTTGTTGTTTTTGGTTGTTCTTTCGGGAGAAGCCGCAGACACGAAACAGAACGTCAAGGCATCTCGTAGACCGAGTGCCTGCCCAGCCAAGTCACCGTTCGTCCAGCTTTATTGGGTGGTGCCTCTCGGCTGTCCATCTCAGCGAGCCTTTCCGGTTCTTGACTATACTGGCTGCTTGCGATCGTGCCCGTATCCCAAGCCATCTCCTTTCGATACGAACTCGAGGGGGATACTACGCCCTCGTTGGCCCCAGTTCGCATCACCACTGGTTGAAGCATTGATGGCAACACGCCTGAGGAGCTTGTGGCGCTGGCCATCGACTCTGGTCTCCTCAACATGACCATTGATGGCTCGCCATCCGCAGTCTGTACGGCCATACCACGATCAAGTCCGCCCATCTGCTCCTGCCATCTCTGCTGCTGCTTCTTGTACATTCGACGCCGGGCCCACAGGTACACCGATATTGCGACTAACCCGGCGCCGGCTACAGATGCACCCAAGCCGATGCCCACAATCTGGCCCGTGCTGAGACCCGGTGGCATCTTGTAAGGCAGTCCCGATGGCCATGAATCTTTTGATCCCACGTCGCCCAGGTCCGAGTTCGAGTTCTCCGTCACGCTCGTGCTTGGTGCCGGAAAGGCGCCTGCGAAAGGACTGGAGGCTGGGATGCTGCTGCTTGTAGAGCTTGCGGCCGAGCCCAGGGATGTCGAGGTCGCCGTGGGTAGACGAGTCGACACTACCAGGGTCTCACTGCTGCTGGTGGTGCTGGTACTGGTGGGTATCAATTCTGAGATCAGCGGTGTCTCCGCTGAGGCGATAGAAGTGGTCGGTGTTGAGGATGGCGTCGATGATGAAGTGATGGCAAGCGGCGGTGTCAGCACAGTGCTGGACAATGATGACGTGGTGACGGAGGAAGATGATGCGGTCGTCAAGATTGGAGACGATTGTGCCGTCGAGGGTAGTGACCCGCCCCCCACTGAAGAAGAGGAAGAGGTGCAATGCTCAGGGCTGGATGCCTGTGGCTTTGGCATCGCCGCTGCAAGCAGTTCGAACTTGGCTGCAGGCTGGTCACAACACTGCGCACCGTTATCCACGTAACCACAGCAATACTGTGTAGCCGGCGCGGAGCTGGAGTCGTTACACTGCTGAATATGTACATTATTCTGACTCCAGTGTAGGTTCAGGGTCATGCTGCTGGGGCCTTGTTCTAAGTCGCCAATCTCGGTCAGCGCTATCACTCAATTTGAGGAACCAGGACACATGAAGGAGAAGAAGAAAAGGCATAGTCTTACGGGGCACACAATAAGGTGGACATGCGTCACTTGACCACGTCTGGTCCGTACACGTTGCTCTTACGAACTGAGCGGCCGACGTGCTGTTCGCAGAGGTATCTTTGCATAGTCCTGAGGAGAGACAGGCAGCACTGCTGCTGCAGCACATGCTCGTCCCGGCCTCTGGATTGCATGGTATGTCGTTGCTCAGCTGGCCGCCTGGATAGTAACAGACGTCCTGCGCCCGTGCCAAAGCCGCCAGACACAGCGCCGTCAGACCAGCTGGCAGCCCAAGAAAGACCATAATTAAGAATTAAGAAGAATAGAATAGGTTGTAGAAAGGAACCGAAGAGCGGGCGAGACACATGAAAGGCCAGCTTTCAAGCTGGACGGCGACCTGTCCGTACCAGCAGAGCGTGAGAAAGCTGCCTCGTCTGGACCGGGACTCGTGGGGGGTTGGTATAATTGAGCAGGCGCCGTCGTAAGATGGCTTGAGGAGGGGTCCGACGACAAGCTGCGGCGGTGAAGCTGCGACAAAGCCCAAACTGTACGGGGGCTGGAGACAGGGAGAGATCAATGATGGAGCCCAGTTTTTGATGCTTCTTGCGGGATGCCACGAGACATAGGCGAGGTCAGCTGTGAATCGCGTCGGCCCCGTACGAATCACCACTGTAATTCAGTCTGGGGGACACGAGTAGATCGGGCAGACAAGCATGTTAGTTGAATCCTTGATTTTTTCCTCTTTCTTCTTCTTCCCCCTCTCTTTCTTTCCTTTTCTTCCCTCCTGAAAGCCACGGAAGTGATCTCACTTTTGGCGATCCGAGACCTCGATGGGCCGGGCAATGTTGCATGGACTTGCAAGTGGCGGGAGTGTGTGGGGCGTGTCAGGGGAGCATCGCAACAATCCCTGTTCCGTCTGGCTGCGATGTCTCGGGTCGCTCCGTACTCTCGCACGCACACCCGGCCTCCAGACGAGGCCATTCATTCAGGACAGCCAGCCCCAACATACACTATCCCACCCCAATACTGGCGAAAAAGGGTCTGCAGAGCGTTACAAGTGACGATACACTTGAGATCTGTGGTATATGTTCCTATGTTGATGAGGGTTCTCGTAACCTCGTTTGTTGAGGCCAACGATACTCACGATCTGGCATGAAGCTGGGAACGACGGACCCCCTGGTTTCAGACTCGTTAGGGGTCTCCACCCACACACCCATGCGTCCAACCCGTGAGTGTGATTGCCGCAGGGAGACAAGTCGAGGACATACTGTAGAGGGGTGATCGCCGCATGGTACTCTTTGCCATTGCCAGGACGATTGTCGGCTTGCTATCGTGTGCGCTGCATCATCGGAGAGCAGTAATTGCATGCATAGCGATTCTCCGGCCAAGGTCAATCATAGGGCTGGAGACTGCGGCTCGCTGGGTGCTATGGTCGCTCTTGGCGATCTCAAACAGAGCACTGACTCGTACTGATCCCAGGC
The DNA here is from genome assembly GCA_006503525.1 of Cryphonectria nitschkei. Taxonomy (NCBI): domain Eukaryota; kingdom Fungi; phylum Ascomycota; class Sordariomycetes; order Diaporthales; family Cryphonectriaceae; genus Cryphonectria; species Cryphonectria nitschkei. The sequence goes on from LAZJ01000058.1 coordinate 590,029, forward strand.
CAGGTTTGGACGATTTCAGAACGAGGCAATACTCTCAGATCTTACGGAGGACCACCTATACGCCCGCCAATCAGCCAACGACACAGAGGATGGAAGTCTAAGTGTCTTGTTCAACACTAATGTGCACTCCCATTCTGCCGCCGGAGTGACATTTTTCGGCCTCAAGTACAGGATCGCGCGCGCGCGCGTGTATGGGCGGCTCGTCCGATATGCCTTGGAAGTTGACTCTGGCAAGATCTGCATTACTTTGAACCTCGTCACGGGTGTTTTGAACATTTGGGATGCCATCGAGAACACAGCATCTGCACTGCCTTGCAACAACTGGTTTTCATGCTTCCCTTTCCCCATCGATGTCGTGCTTCCTAGCTTCCGGGAGCCGCATCGAAAAGCGGGCAGACAAAATGTTGTTCCTAGTAGACGATTCAAAGCCACAACAGATTGAACGTGTCAGCCTGTCAAACCCAGATGGTCGGCAAGACACGGTTGCCCCAGTGAGCATGGTGCATCTCAAGACCTCAAGATGCCGGGAGGGTCAACAAATGGCTGAGGCAGTGCCCGCGAATTTACGGCAGCAATGGTCACATGGGCTTCCTCTGCCATCTGCCATCAGCATCCCGTACATGATCAGAAAACCAGCAGGTTGGTGCATGCAGCAAAGCAACATACTTGGTTGAGCGGAGTCTCCTGAGGTTGGCCTAGCGATGAAGACCTCATCGCGCAGTGGAAGTGGCTGGGTGTACGAGGTCGGTGATAATGTACTGGTAGGAGATCGGAGAGGGCCGCCGATCAAGGGTCGGCTCGATGCCGATCTTGGCGGAGGGCTGCTGTGCATTGTCGACTTTTGGAGCTTGTCAACGGCTGGAAGACTCGTGGTTGCATTCGTTCCCAATCACAGCTCTCAAAGCAACCATGACAAAGATGGGGTTACTATCATAATATAATAGACGCAATATGGTGTGTGAAGGTTGTGTCTTTGCCCAGGTAGGTAGGTGGGATGGTGAAACTCCAGGCCGTACCTATTGTGTGGTAGGAGATGACACATAGTGTTGCTGTGTCATGGCACATGCCAAATGATCGAGGATGTGACCAATGAGAAGGAGTTTCTCGGGATTGATCCCTGACCCATGTTGGCTCTCTCCTTATCGACGAAATGCTCGGCTTATCTAACCAACAAAAGAGGAGACATTATGACCAATGAAAATGGTCACGGCCTGTAGTCGACCCCGCTTTTACGACCCTCCCCCGCCTTTTTTTTCTTTTATTTTTTTTTTCTCCCTCTCTTTTCCCTGTTCTTCACCGGTGGGCCGAGTGGACGACTCATCCGACGCACGTGGGTCAGTGGTGGTTTTCCTATGAGAAAAACAGGAAAGCAGTACAAGCAGACCTCATCTCGCCCGTCCGGCCAAGGGAAAGGCATTGGAATGAGTCAAGGAGCGATTCAGGACTCGAACGAGTGAGAAGGGCAAGAAGCAACGAAGTAGACACAGCTGGTTATTCCTTCCTGGTGGTCGGGTGGCGACCCAACAACAACAGAAGGAGCCCAGCCTTTTGCCATCTCTGTCCTAGTTTCCTGTTCACCCTTCTACCCGGTGTACATACTCCTCTGCCTATTTTTTTTCTCGCTTGGACACTCATTCTCCATCTGCCTCAGTGATCAAGCACTGGTCCTCCGTATTGCTTGCCATTTCTTCTACCTTCTCCAAACCTTCCTTTTTCTAATTGGTTTTTATTCCCATCCTCATTCCTATTATTTCTCTCTTTTTTTATTCTTTGACCAACCCAAGCCCAGACCCCCCCCCTGTCCCACGTACAAACCAAAAGTCGACTTGGTTCTTTCTCCCAGCCCTGCCTGAGGCTTTTCTACCCCGCACCCTGCGATTTCGGCGCCCTGGGCTTGTCATCCTCCACCACCTCTCTGCGCCAGACTCGAGCCCTCCCCTCGAGCCATCCAGCCTAACACACCCAACACCAAACAACCATCGCGACACCGGCCCCGCCCAAGGTCCATTACGCTCTCGACCCCGATTCTCTATCTACAGTATATTGGAAGATCCCGTCTTCTTGTGGGTGCGACTGCCGCGACTGCGACTGCGGTCCACGGACCCGGCCACACATCCGTTGTCTTGCTTGTCCCCTAGCAGCTTTGTGCCTGCGATAGCGGAAAGTCGCGAGACAAGACAACACACTCGCCCCCCGCCCCCTCTTCTTCTCCTCTGCTCTCGGCCAATTGTTTTCCCGTTACAGTCCAGTTCAGCCTCGTGTATCGTGCATGGACGGCTCCTCCCTCACCGGAGCCGGCCCAGTCCCGGCAGGTCTCGGTCAGGCACAGGCGCAGGCTCAGAATGGCGTGCCAGCCTCCTCCCTCAGCCCGACCAGCCCCATGTCCGTCCGGAGCCAGGTCTTTGGCTCGGCCTCCGGCGTCGGCTCCAATGGCGCACCCAAAAGGAAGAGGAGCTCCGTCGCCATGATCGGCGACAGCCCCGGCAGTGTCGATGGCGACGACGACGGCGACGGAGACGGCACTGCAGAGCACCACGAGAAGAAGAGGCAGCCTGGTGTCAAGAGGGCGTGCAACGAATGTCGGCAGCAAAAGGTGAACATTGTCCCATCCTCCTACCGATCTCTCACTCTTGTCGTCTTGTCCCATCCCCCTCTCCCTGCGTCACGCCTTTTTATTGTTCTTGTTCTTTTCATCTTTCCTCCCTTCCTCTCGTCTTTTGCTGACCCAGATGACCCATCTAGCTGCGTTGCGATGTCATCCAAGACCCCTTTACGAGCTGCTCCCGCTGCGTGCGCCTCAAGCTCGAGTGCAAGATCGAGTCCAACTTCAAACGTGTCGGGAAGCGCAGCAAACACGCCGAGATGGAAAAGGAGATAGACAAGCTGCGGCGCAACGTCGCCAAGGCCAAGGCCCAGGGCTTTCTGCTCGACGAGGACGATGACATGCAGTCCCAGCTACAGTCGCCTGTCGTCAACAGTGTCTACTCACACACCAGGAATCCATCGCTGATGGGCTCCGACGAGGCCGTCTCCTCCCTGCTGCACCTCAAGCGCGGTGGCTCGTACAGTGTGCCGCGCATATGTCGGGAGCTGGAGGATGTGCGCCTGACCGAGGACGCCGAGTCCCAGCTGTTTCACGAGTACTTCTCTCGCTACCACCAGTTCCTCCCCTTTCTCAATCCGTCTCAGCCACCCGACCAGTACTATGCCCAGCACCCGTTGCTCTACTGGGTCGTTATCTCCGTCGCCGCCCGCCGCTACCACCCGGACCCAAACCTCCTCGGCACCCTGTCCGGGCCTCTCACCCGTCTGCTCTGGCAGACCATCGGAGATGTTCCCAGCAGTCACCACGTCGTTAAGGCTCTCTGTCTCTTCTGCACGTGGCCGCTTCCGACCAGCACCTCCTCGTCAGACCCCACACAGATCTTGTGTGGCGTCATGATGAAAATCTCCACCCTCATCGGTCTCCACCGGCCGCACCATATCAATGACTTCTCGCGCGTCATCATCGATCTCGACAACGAACAGCTGCACGACCGCGTAGTCACGTGGGCCGTATGCAATATTGTCGCCCAGACCATTGGCACCGGGTACGGCCAGCCCGCCTCCACATTGTACGACTGGACCCTCGCCATCCGCCCTGGCGAGTCTGGGCCCTTCCAACTGTCGGCAGAACTGGAGGCGAGGCTGCAGATAGAACGTTTCTGTGATAAGGTGTCCAAAGAGATGTACAGCAACGCGAGCGATCCTCGCGGCGTGGCCGGCGATGAGCACCGCGCTATGCTCATGCGCGTCTACCGGCGTGAGTTCGGCGAGTTGCAGGCCTCCATCCTGTCCCGAAACCTGTCTCGGGTGGTCAACCTGCACCTCAAGGCGGCCGGCCTCCACCTCCGGCTGGCAGGCTTCTTCGACTCCCACAACACCCCCGGCTACCTGGACGATCTGATGGGTCTGTGGAGGGCCACCTGCAATTTCCTCGACTACATATTGGAGAGTGAGGCGTCGTCGTCGCCCCTTGACCCCCACGCCGGTGGCGACCTGCTCAGGTTTGCCACCAACTACATCCAGCAGATGCTGGTCGCCGCCGGCTTTGCCCTGCTGAAGCTTGTGCGCTCCTTCTTCGTCAAGTCTATCGACTTCGAGCGCGGCCGCCTCCTATTCCACCGGACCATCACCGCCATCAGGTCGACCAGTGTCGTGCAGAACGACCTCAACTGGAGGCTAGCCGAGCTTATGGTACAGATGTGGAACGGGGCCCGTGTCAACAAGAAGGACCAGGCCTACAGCGACGACGATACCTTGCACGACATTGATGACAGCCTCCAGCTGCGAGTACGCTGTAGACACAGTATGAGCCTTGTCTATGATTCCATCTGGCACTGGAGGGAGGAGTACCAAGCCCGGGGACGAGGCAACCTTGACTGTGAGTGAAGAAAACGCTGTCCTACCAACACATTACCATCCCCTTTCCCACCCCCACCTACAGCCGTTCGCTAACGGTGAGGGCGCAGCGCTAAAACAACCTACCAATCCAGATTCCGCAGATCAGTCATCGGCCTCGTCGACGACGCACCTCGACCCTCCTCTCACGGCAGCGCACGGTCTGCCGACGAGCATTTTGGCGACTGCCAACGGGGCTCTCACGCCGAGCGGTACGTCAGGCTTCGGCGGCGCGCAGGCCAGTGGTCTTGGGGGCGCTGGCTATGAGCCAGCGAATTACGACTTTTTTGACCCTCAACACTGGATGCTGGATGGGCTCCTCGACTTCAACTACGGCAATGCCTTTGTCCAAGAGATGGGTGCCTAGAAGACCAGAATCCTGAAAACAAGATGTGCCAGGGACCTCAAGAGGGAAGCCCCGTGCGGCAGGGAGCTGACACATACACTTCACAACACAGATAGCCAGCTCTCTCCCGGTGATGTATTTCTCTATAATTGCTAGTGGCACTCATATCCAATTGTGGGTGGGATCGACTTGATCCAGCATGAGGTTGGCTGACGACGACGGTCAGAGAGAGGAGAGAGAAAGAAGACTTGTTTGAAAGGAACGACTCGTACTTGTGAGTACGACTTCCTGTTATTGATCCATTGCTATCGGTGGGTATCTGGGGGAAAATGTCAAGACGACGCTTGATGAATTCATGTTAGGACAAGACCGGCATGGGCGGTTTTCTGAGAATGTGCATTGCGTCGGAACGAGAAACGGGATTGACTCCCCCAGAGCTTCGTACTGGTGGCCGAGATCATTCAATTCCCCTTGACTTGCTTTTGATTTTGCTACAAGCTCTATATGCGTCGAGTTTCGAAAACGGTGGAAGACTCTGGAAGATTGTCGTTTTATTTTAGCTACCGTCAACTCTGGGGTGTAAAAAAGATACCCCCCTCTGCTTCCCGTGTCGGGTACGAATACCTGCTGTGTGGAGGCCACCTGATGATGGTACATAGTTATTGAGGCCTGTTTGGTTTGTTCCCCTAGATGGGAAGATTGTGCATGTTAATATCAAAAATAGCACATTTAGCACACTCTCGGGACCAGATACTTCTTCATGTGACGATGGGCTACAGGTGACGTTCAGCGGCGAGACCTCATAGGGGCCTTACATGCGGAGATGGGCTGTGTGTCTCGAAGCTGTGCCACCACGTGGTCTTTGGCTGGGCATATCTCCTCGGGTGGCCAGACCACGGTGCTTCAGTGAGCATGTAGCGGCACTATTGACGTTTCTGTCAAGACCCTCAGTGAATACGCGTATGCTGTGGACGCGATGGCAGGCCGCCCGCCTCGTCTGCTACAGTCACTCCGCAGTGCTGCGGAATAGAGGAACAGGGCGGAGAACCTGTCTTCCTTCCCTTCCTTCCTTCGTTCCTACGACTCTGAAAGGGGACAAACTTGCGGGCGGCTTGACACTTCCAACTCCACACTAGGTCGGCCGCCTCTGGAGGTCAGGATGGAATGTGCTAGCACAAATAGGAAAGAGAACATGATGAAGGGTCTCAAAGGGGGGGGGGGAGGTGTCTGTGTGTCGGTGCCCAACCGACTCCGGTGGTGTGTAGGTTATCGTTGGACAGTGGCTTGGGGCTGAAGAACGCACACGTGGAGTCATTTAAGCGCGCTTGCGATGGAGAATCAAACACCGAGAAGAAATGAAAGCATACAAAGAAAAGACCAACATTAATGTGGTTACACAGAATCCAGAATCCCCGTACCGTTCATGTCCGCTTACTGGATGATTAGTGACTTCTCACGGATGTCCCCAGCAGGTCGCTGCATGCTCTGTGGCCCCAATTTCCTCGTGCCTAACGTTGTGTCATGTTACTAGACTTGATCACGGAACAGTCCATTTCGATCGTCAGCCCTATGAGGCTACCGCATGTGGCTATTCACGATCTGGGGAGGACCCCAAGCTATCCCAAGTAAGTAGGTAGGTAGGCCAACGTAGAGAAAAGTGTGGACTCCAACTTGAAGAACATCTCTGTCATGTCTCTCAGGCATAGATGATTGCAACGTTGCCTTTGTGGGGGTTTGCAGGACTGATGCTAAAATTCTCCTGTCCTTGCAGTCCCATAGGAAAAAAAAGAGTATCGAGGGATCATATGGAATCCTTCACACACACGAGTCTTGGAAGCGCCCTATGTTATGATTATGCGTGCAGGGCGTCACAATTGCCCCGATCCTACCCTTATAACTTACTACTACCACCCTATCCATACCCTCACTCGTACACCACACAACCCCACTCACACGCACGCACACACATTCCATCGTGTGCAAGGACGAGAAAGGGGGGGGGTTCCATGCATCATGCTAACATGGCTTGTCGCAACTGGAAAAAGAAAAAGAAGAAAGAAAAAAAACACACCCATGAGATCCTACCGGAGACTACAGATCCATGTAGGTAGGATTGCATGTCGCCACGAGGGAAAAGGGCCATGCATTTGATATCTGCCGGAAGGATTGCAAAAGGAAGTAAGAAAGGGAGGGGGGGGGGGAAACATACTGCGCATACATGGTAATTTTAAAATCTTACATTGTAAGCGGAGACCTATTGATGTGAGTATGATTGACCTGTGGCTATCATGCCCTCTGTCCTCGCCCCCACTGTTCCTAAATGTTTCATAGCGACACGCTCTGAAAGATGCCGGGGGGAGGGGGGGGGGTTGGAGGAGCTGGGGATTCACGAGCTGTTTTCATAATTACTTAGATGGAGAAAAGTTTCGGGCGCGTTGTGCCCGCGGCATGAACTCTTGAAGGAACGAGAAAGGAAAAGGAGCCAGGTGCTACATTATTCGATTAAGTGGTGACGAGTCTGTACGCATAGGATAGAATACCTCATACTCACTGAAGTAATGAGTAGGAAACCTGCCTGTGTACTTTTAATATGTCTACAATTTGCTTGCATGCACTGGCTGGGGTAGATACCGGGTTGGACAGCCGTTGTCTCTCAACCTCTGGAGCATACTATTTTCCCAATCAAACTTCTTGGCCATGGGCTATTTATTACCATCCTCATAGTTTCATTTACCCTTTACTTTACTCTGAAGATATCTCTCGGACCCGAGGACTCATCCTTGGGGCAGCATCCTGTCGAACAGGATCAAATCAAAGCCCGATTGGAAAAGCGGTACCTGTGTGCGTGTGTGCGTGTGCACGCCGTTGCACCACAGTCACAAGCCAGGAATCATTGGACTAGAAGGGTGCAGGTGACTTTGTGTAGGCTACATCTGCCGCGAGAGCTCGTTCGATAGGCCAGAGACGGGGGCAAGGGATTACGGGTGCTTGGGGCACATAGACTGACTGACTCCATTTTTCTCTGGAAAGCAAAGAGGCCCCTGCCACTGATGATCCACTCTAGGCCTCGAAACGGGTCAGAACGAAGTGCGGCTGAAGAGCGTCAGCTTGGAAGAAGACTGTCACGGCGGATCGTCCGGAGGATTCAGCAACGTCATAATCGCCGATACTTCCTCCGCGTGTATATCCCCTTTGCGCAACGAAGCGGTGGAGGCAACCGGTCTGGTTACTCTCCTTTTGTCGTGGCAGAGAGGAGAGAGGAAAAGACCCTGAGCGAACGCACCCGGGAGTGAGATGGCGCAGCATGGTTCGTCATTGTCTTCGAACTTGGACACGAGTGAAGAGACCTCGTCACACCCAAAAAATGTTCGCTCACTAGCTGCACCCCTCTCCTCCCAACCCCCCTTCTTTTCTGTCTCTCTCTCTCTCTCTCTCTTCCCATTCTTTCGCTGGCCGTCGGGAAGGAGGACCGGAGCACAGCCTAATTTGGGGTGTGTGTGCGCGCGATAGGACGGATCCACGGAGAAGGATTGCGATGCCCACCCACGCACGCATGTTGAGCCGAATCCGATCCTTCGTTGAAGGAAGAGAAGAAAAAGAAGACCTGTCAACAACACGGCCAGAGGTCCCTGGCCGTAAGGCTGGGTGGGGATGTTCTTCTTTCCTCCCCTTGATTTTTTTTCCTTTCTCCTAAAAGGAGTCCACTGCGGCTGGATTCTCAACGGTGGCCCACGGGGTTTGAGACAAGAACGAATGTTCCGCGGGATGAACAGGGCAGGGTTTACGATCCTTTACAGGTGAGGCGGCTTCACACACTGCAGTGTTGCCCGCCTCGTAGGCAGTGCAGTCATGTGCACATACCGGTTGATTTTTCTTTTCCTTTTCCTCTAATTCCAGGGTTCTTTCCTGGAGGGTAGCAGAGGTCCCTGCCTCTCTCGGTCTCGCTCTTTCCGCATAGGTTCCTGATCGAGTGAGTGAGGGCCAGGCGGGTAAGACGTCAGTCGATCAATGAGTGGGCGCTACCGGTGAAAACGAGGGACCCCAGTCCAGATATTGCTTTCTGCAGACCCCCCACCCCCTGATACATGATCGACACCAAGTTAAGGCAGGGGGTCCTGGCATATAGAGACAGGGGGCCGATTGAAGATCGGTTAGTACAGTGGCCAGCCGTGTTAAGCGCGGAGCAGTCGCCTACGTAGGCGTCGCTGTACCTTGCTAGTGAAACTGGGAAGAAAGGGAGAAGAAGAAGAAGAAAATGTAAGAAAATACCTCCATCCATCTTTCAATCCTGGCATGCCATGAGATCTCCTAACAATGGGAGTCCATTTTCATGTGGTTTGGGAACTGGAGATCCTGGCTTTCTCGTAGGAACGAGCTGTCCTGTTTTCCCACCAATTTCCTTTACCGAGTCAGTGACTGGGCACTATTCGCGGGGTCCTTCAAGCACCACCTCGCCTGGATGTGCGAAATGTACCAAGAATATGTATACAATGTACCGTGCATTCGAATTTCCTTGAAGGGTTACATGCTTTTTGTTGTTCCTCCCCTGGCCAAGGGACGGCATTAGGACACTCGACTACTACCGTTTTGTTCTCTTATTAGCCGAATCCCTCAGAGCTATGTACTATGTACCATGTACGGGACCAAATACTCTGCAACGTGGTCTGTGCTGAACCCTTACGGGCACGCATTTAAGAAAAGTCAGAACACCGAATTATCCCGGAGACCCATACTTTCCCCAGTCTAAGGACACGTAGGAAGTGACATTCCGAGACATGGGGTCCGTTCGTCACATGAAGACGGGAAAGGCAAGCATGGGCGGGGCAATGCTAGGGGAGGGGAGGGGCAGGGGGCTGTGGTCGTGTCGCTACATACTGGCAGAAAGCAGAAGGGGGGGAAAGGAACATGTTTGTGGTACTTTTGCAGCTGTTTTTCTACTGGTTACCAGCTGTCTGGATATCGTCACCTTTGTCCCCGTCCTAGACAGGCGCAGGTTTTGGGGCGGGCGGTTCTGTGAGAATGTCATGTTTGTGCATACGTATGGTGCCTTTTTTTCGATGGTAAGGGAAAGTCCTTGAAATGTGCTTACATCATAGGTGCGCTTGTTGTTTAGCTTAGCCAGAACCTATGCTCGGAGGCGGACTTAGGCACATGATGTTTTTTTCCCCCCTTCCTCTCGTAATGAATGATACGATTGCCAGAATACAGCTGTTGGCATCACAAGCATAAAGACAATATTGTGCATAATTCATGTGCCTCACAATCCTTCTACATCTGTGCACGTTATGGGTAGTTTTCGGGTCTCAATTCTGATAATTGATATATATAGACCCGGTGTATGTGAACGTGGCATCCTTCCCAGACAAGTTCTTCCGCGGGCCCGACCATCAGAGATTGTGGCCCACAACATGGGTCCCCGCCCACAGTGCTGCTCCTATGGAATATTCATAGAGACTGAAGGAGTTCCTACATCCTTCCTTCCCGAGTAATGCTCTACCAATTGAGCTTTCTCAATTAGGCTTCATTCCGGTACTTTTGCTGCTGCGTAGCAGTCAGGCCAGGAAGCATCGAGGTGGATTGATGGATGGACAACAAAGAAATGGAGCAAGGGAAACCAAGCTACGTAGTAATTTCTTCTTTTTCAAATATAGTATAGAGATAGTATAAGAAGGCATCATCAGAACTTTGAGAAACCCGAGGTAGGTTCTTACACCCCGGCCTCGGGACGGCCAAGTACCGGCAAAAATTCACTGGCGTCCAGTCAGAACTTAATCTGCCGACCAGGCTGGCAAGCAGCAAAGACATGGCAGTGCTAGACCACCAGCCGTCCACAAAGTGCCCCCCAGCTTGCTAGTCTCAACCATACTATTAACTCTTGTAGATATTACTGGTCATTATGTCTCTGGTGCAAAAGGTTGGCCCGCTGGGCTGACTCGGGGCCTTGAGTCTCCGCCCTCATCACCACCACAACCGCCTGGAGAAAATAAGAAGATGAACAAAAATTGCGGTGTAGCCTCGGCTGGGGCAAGTAGCTCTATGATCACCCACGGTATGTGCACCACTCATACTCGGTATGGTGGTACAAACATACGGTCCAGATCCCCCGGGACCCGTCGTATTCCCAAGACTAAATCAAGGACCCGCAGTCGTAATGCTACACTCTTTCGAAACTATACAGGAAAGAAAGGGAACAAAGTTTCACTTGGACAGTAGTGAGCTCCAGCCTCGGGGGACTTTTTGTCGAAACGGCCCGACGATCGACGCTGTTGCTGCTGCCGAGCCTATTGCAAGGCGGCTCGTTCTCCCCATTGGTCACGCAGCCAAGGCAAGAAGAGCACGCCACTGCTTCGTGTGATGGGCTTGTTTGTACATATTGTTCTGTGCCGCTCGTTCATAGATCTGGGCTCCACGTCTAACTGGGATGAGGCATGTTCTCATAAGTCTGTTAACGCGCGTGTCTTCTTTCCCTCTTTCCCATTCCTTCCTGGTTGACCCCTGTATTTTCCATTCGTTCTCCCACCGGGGATCCTGTGTACTCCAAAGTTGAGGCTGGTCTGCTCATGGATCACCTCGAGCGGGCCTTGGCCTGCCTGACGAAAGAAAAGAAGAAGAAAAATGGCTTCACGATAAGGAAAGCCACCTAAGGGCCACAAAGGCGGCTACTCTTGGCTCATGTGTGGGACCACAGTATCAGAACGAGGTGTGGGGCATGAATGAAGAAGAGGGGTGGCAGGGTGGCAGGGTGGGAAGATTTTTCTTCCGTTTCTGGTCTGCGCGGTATTCCGCGCCTATCAATTCTAATTTCGGCAACCAAGGGTGGGCCGACTTGCCAGAAATGAGAGAGGCGGGTTAGGCCAATGCTGTCGCCGCGCTTGCTGTAGTGCAGTAGTCTGCTTGAGAGTGAGAGAGAGAGAATGAAGGTGTGGTGGCCTTCCTCCACCATGGACCCCTCCCCCTCCTCTCTCAAAAGTGTCATAGATTTGACGCTAGGAAGAATGCTGTTGGCTGCCATGAGCCGGTCTGTTAGTTGTTCAGTTGGTCGGGTTGGGTTAGGCTACAGGGGCACGCCACGTGAAGCAGACGAGAGTCTCATCCCCGCCTGCATACGGAAGGAAGAGGAGGGGGCCAGATCAAGCGGGCCTTTTGAGGTCGTAAATGAAGCCAACGGTTTTCGTGAGTGGTGTTGTGCTCGGCATATGGGGCCGAGTTGCAGTGCCCGTTAGGACCTATAGTTACCGACCGGTATCTTTGCTGTGGGCGGCGGCAATGGTCCCATGACCGGAATGAATGGAACGCGGGGGCCAGATCTGCCAATTGGTTCCCGGCACTACGGTCCCGGCGCTTAGAGACACAAAGACGTGCAGACAAGACGCATCATCACGGCGGTGGTGTGACAATTCAACCCGTATTGGGGGTTTCGGTCAAGGCCAAGTCTTGTATGGGCTGCCCAACGCATAAGGTAATTAAAATTCATGCGGTGTGACAAGCAGGCTCGCTTGGTTTTGGACGACTCGACCTTGACCGTGTTTCCAGGGGTAGTAGATAGATACTATAGTAGTATTTGATCTCCACGCGCTGTAAAAGAAAGGAAAAGGAGAAAAAGAAAAAGGCGGTCCATGGTGTGGGTTGTCGAACGATCAGGAAATGATGTGCGGTCGGGGATCCCAACAAATCGTCATGTCGTCTCCTCCGCGGATCAAGACCGATGCTGGAGGCCAAATCAGACGGCCGCAAATGAAACGAAAGTCCACCTAGAGGAGGAAAAGTGACAGGGATGTGGCGAAAAGGACCATATGAATGTCATTTCACTTGATAGAGAAATGGATGCGGAATGCATTGGGTACTTTGCGTTGTCGCAGAAGATTATCAGCGTTGCAGTGAGCTGCTCATGCAAGGAACTTTTAGGTGGTCCAAGGAGCTGGTGGAGACAGACAACCGCAGCGATTTTCCCTCTCAGCTCAAACTACCAGGACAATGCTTTTCGAGGCTGAGCAGACGCCCGCCATGACTGGTCTGTCTACGCAGATGATGATGCACAATGTTGCGAACACGATGATTCTGATGAACCAAGGGTTTCAAAAAAACATCCTGGTCACTGAAGGCCATGTCTCGTCTCCTTTAAGCGCTGCACAAGTGCTCGATTGTTGGTGTCATGGCTGCGATGAAGCCGCTATCAGGGCGGACAGTTACATAGTGCGTGACCAAATAACGTCCCTCGTGCATACACTATGCGCAAGATGGGTGGTGGGCGGGGAGAGGAGGGGTTTAGGAAAAGAGGGCGTTCAAGGCCAGGACCAGGGTTTATAGGCCTTGAGGCACACGGGCGCATTCATGACATATGCTATCTATGAGGTGGCAGGAGCTGCGGTGGCTATTGTATCATACACCAATGGCCACGGCCGTTGCGCCTAATCTACTATAGTAGCGTCTCTTGGGCGCTACCCTGCTAAACTTCTCTGAGATTAGCGCCACCCAGCAGGACGGACCGGGCCGTGGTTGGCTGATTGGCAGAGCCAGCCGAGACTAGCGTGCTTACCGTAGTCACTGCTGTTACACCGTTCGTTCGTTGCGCAACCACTGAGAGCTATGGCTTCCATCCTGCCAGCCCCCCCCTTCACCGCCCCCCTGCAAGCACGGGATTGCATCAAGGTCCTACTATGGTACAACTGGTTACGAGCCAGGGGCTGCCCATACTGCAGTGCCCAAGTATCTTTGCGTCAAGAAAGGCAGCATCCCTCGCCGTAAGCAACATGATTTACTTGATGTAACTACACACGATGTATGGTACGAATGATCTTGACCTACGGGGCACCCCATACTCAATTGACCAGCGCTTCGAGGACATGAAGTTGCTGCGCTGTTGCCGGTTGGTCACGATGAACAGGCCTCCATATGGATTAGACATTTTTTTTTAAGAAGCTAACAAACTTCGTAACACAAGTATAATATATCCCACGGAAATAGCGACTGTGAAATGCTAAGAACAGAAGCACCTTCCCTTATAGCTTGTGAGCAAGAGGCTAGACCAAGTGGCTGTGTGGGGTCAGGAGTGGCACTGCCGCTTCAGAGCGCAATAGGCCATGATAGCGCCTTCCCCGGGCTATATGGTATGGTTATGACGAAGGTGAGGGGCAGAGCTGGCAGGATCGTGGGGTCATTGGTGTGGTCTCTCTTCAGTGGCAGGAGCTATCGTCACCATCGTCATCATCAGGTGTGTGACCTTTCAGGTCAGCTGCATGCTTCGTCTTGATTGTTTTTCCTTCAATTTCTTTAGAAGAATTCAAAAAGAAAAGATTGTAAAGGAAAGAGAGAGAGAGAGAGAGAGAGAGATATCAAAAGGAAATCTCAAGATCCATCCTGTCCAACAATCGGTCGTAACCGATCGGGGAGAGATCAGGAAGGTCATCCCATACTCTTTCCTCTTCTTCTTTACCTCCCCGGGCCGCCCATTAGTTCCCGACCCCTCTCTCCCTTGCTCTTTTTTCGCCGCGAGCGTTGTGGGCGGCGTTGCAATCTCGACTGTAACAGTAGCAACTACAGTGCTATGTATGTACTTCTCGTACTATGGTACGTACGGACAGAGCAGCTATTTCCACTTCTACTGCAACCCTACCATTCGCAATGCGGATGATCCACGCCGTTAGCTCGTCTCGCTTCGCTGCAGGGTTCTTTTGCACGACGACCCTGCCAAAAGGCTGAGATCCTTCTCGTCCCGCCAACGTCTGCTTGACATCCGTCTCTACCGGTCCCCTTCTTGCGGCTGCTGCTTTCCACCCCTTGTCTTGTCTCTTGTGCGTGTCCTCTCATCCAACAACAACCTGCCACCTTCGTTTTTCGCCGAGGCTGGCTGACACCACTTGGCACGGAAGAAAACACACACCGATCGATCCTTCATTCCAGCTGCCTGCAATAATAGTTGCTATAGCATTTGGTGAGTGGCCCCTACTATGCCAAGTGTTGCAGAGATTCGGCCTGCCCTATCGGCAAATACCTTCTTGGAAAAGTCATGTGCACATTCGCTGACGGACCAAGACGAAGTGCTGAGGCCTCTTTTCTCTCTCTTTCTCTCTCTCTTTCGCATATCCTAACGTGAAGAGGTTGGATGTTTGGGCATGGCTCGAGCCATGGCCGCTTCTTTAGGTCCAACAACGCCCAAGCCATGGCAACAGCTCAGCCATGCTCCAAGTATCGCAATCAGCTCTTTGAGTCTTGGAAACTTATTCCAGCCCTTTACCCCCTTCCCTCCCTCAGTACAGCAACGCGCTTCCTCGTGTACATCTCTCTTTCTCCATATGGGCGCTAAGTAGCGCTTCCGTCTTTGAAGAGCCAAACCAACAACGCACGAGCCTCTGCGCTTCCACGGTGATCAACGTCCTTCCCTCCTCTCTGCTTCTTCAGCCCTCAAGTGGGTTTTGTTCATAGTTCGCGCCAGACCCCGAGTCAGAATGAATCCTCAATGCGTCAGGGAACATGGTCCGACAAGAAGAAAAAAAGGAGAGAGAAAACAGGCGACACAAGATTATTTTACCATGGTACGCAGGAATAATGCCCATCATCTCGCCTCCATTACCCAAAATGCGATGATCTTCAGAGTGCTGGTGCCGAAAACGAACCAATCCAGACCGAACTCCGGTGATCCAAAAATGAAAGCGGCGGCATGAACTCAAGGTGTCAGTGCGCTCACTTGATACCTCCCTGTCAGCCTACACGCCGTGACTGCTATTGTCGAGAGTAGTTCCTTTGTGAATGTGCGTTGTCGGCACTTCTGCCTTCTCGACTTCCCGACCACCAAAGCCGGATTAACCTTCTTCATAGCTCTACTCGAGATGAATCCTAATAATCACGGATAAGCCCCTACCAACACAAATACATTGAACACATACATACACGAGGCAAAAATGACATGTTCGCAAGTGTGAAAAAGTACTGCTCCTGCTACTACAGCCTGCTGGCATCACATGGTACGTTCTAGCAGTGAGATCACCTTCGTTATGCATACTAAGGTGGTATACAGGGCTTAGAGGGAAACGCAGACCTGGGGGTCCGGATGTGAGCTGCGAGATCATCTATCCTCCTCCGATCTCGACTCTGCTTCCTTTTTCGAACGTCTGCCTTTCCCATACAGTTCATTCCCGCCCCCCTCCCCGGTCCTCTTCCTCCTCCAGGCTCTGGAGTGTGTACCCACAGCAGGCGGGTTCACATCCGATCCCTGTAACTGAGGTTATGCCGTATCCAATTCACCACACATACTATGGTTTCGTACTGAAAAAAGGTCACCCTAGTCGCGTACTTTGTGGCCTGTGCGTCTTGTGTGCTGTTGTACCTCCGCGGTGGTATCCTGTCATTCAACTACCAGGGGGTCGCAGCGGATAAGGCTCCACAAAACCTGACCTGGGTGACCAATATTTAGCATCATACCATAGTACACACACACCGGCCTGAGCCTCGTTTGCCCTGCCTCCCCACAACCACCCTACCCGTTTCTAATTGAGACTTCCATGGGGACAGGGTTTGAGCTGTCATGGGAGGAGGGGGGGGGTGGAAATTGTGGGTATAGTGTCTGTACCGGGTGTTATGGGTCGTGAACCCATGCCGTACCTGATGTACCATAGTACTATGGTACCACCCTCAGGCTCCACCGCCTGGATCTTCCTCCCATCTGCGCGCGCGTGTCTGTCTGTGTGTATTGGAGGCCAGACCCTCCACCTGTCGAGGCCGCCTCTTCTGGGTCTCGAATGGGGATCTGGCTATCTTCAGTCCCCTTGTCTGGGGAGGGACACATAAAAACAAGCGACTGTCCTTCTCGGTATGTAGTGCCAATGTTGCCCGACTTGATTCAACCGCAAAAGAGACAAGACTCGCATCTCGCATCTCCCCTTGGCCTCACTCTTCCTCCTCCCTTCTCTTCTCTACAGGAAGTGTCTTGTTAGTGTCGCCCTCTCGTCCGACTCACTCTAATTTTTACTCTGCTTCTTCCACACACAAAGAGCCATTGACCTCGAGCTCTTCTCCCGGATGTCCAACTTCTACGATATGGCCGCTGCCAGCCCACGATATGTCGATATAGATGCAGGAATCATGCCTGACGGCTCCTGTCCAAGCATTGCACCTTCTACCGTTTCTTATCCTCACTCGGACCATGCCTCATATTCCGAAGTAAGTGTTCTTTATTTCTCGTTCCTCTTCCGCCCTCTTCCTCTCAGCCCCTGTCGTTATTCTTCTCAAGTCTCTCGTGTGTCCTCCTCCAACATATAAAGTTGGAAGTTGGAACCTCCTTAAGCGCCACCCGTGTTGGTTTTTTGATCTTTTCTTTTCTTTCCCTTGCCTTATCTTTTCCCCATAACCTTACATATAATTAGCCTTGCTCATGCCAACCAACAGGGCCCACACATTTCATCGTTCGGCACATCACCTATGCTCGATGATCACTTATTAACACCTGCGTCAAGCGCCGCATCACCCCAGCTACAACAACGCTCCTGCAGACAGTCACCCTTTGAGCAGCAGCCAGGAGACCCCACATCCTGCTCTCAACAGCCAACGCCGCCGCCTCACCACAACACAACCACAACAACAGCAATGTACGCTTATCCGGACTACATGAACAGCGTCAGCCACGTCACGTCCTCCATGTCTATGCCGGCCACTGTAGCAGAACCATCTCACGACCTCATGGGCTCTTACCTTCACCACTCTCCTGGCCACGAGGAGCCGCCGCCGCCGCCATCCACACCATACTATGGCTCCTATAGCGTCTCTGTGGCCCCAGAGCCCACGGACTCGTCTTACTATCTACAGAACTCGGCCCTCGATAACAACCAGATGAGAATGTTACAGGCAGACGTGAACGGTGGCGGCGCATACACAACCCGCCGCCTGGCCCCGCTCAGCCATGCACCTCCCATGAGCAGTACTCTTCTTCCGCCCTCCTCGCATAACCCTCACGCTTATCAGCGTGAATTCCAAATGCCCTTCCCCAAGCTGTCACCGCAGGGCCGCCATACTTCGATCTCCATCAGGCGAGAGCCGGCGCGCAAGGCGAAAGCGCGGAGGAAACAAAAGAATTCGCTGAGCCCACCAGCACAGAAGTCTGTCCGGGTCGGCAGCGAAGGCGGTCCTGCGCCTCCTTCTACTGCTGTTGCGAAGGAAAACGACGTGCTAGAGGAAGAAGTCACGCTGGACGACAATACGCCAGCTGACCTGAGACGGCTGTGGGACATTCGGAAGAGGTGGCTGGGCAAGAAGGGCAACGGCATGTGGGAAGATATCATGGTCGAGTACCAGGGAGAGGAGAATCTTAGTGAGAACAAGAAGACGCAGATCAAAGCGGCGCTGCAGATGAAGATTCACAGGATGCTTCTCAAGCACGGAAAGTGGCCGACGAGCGATGTAAGTTTCCTCCTTCTGCTTTCTCTTCCCCAATTCTTTGCTCGCCTCGAAAGAAAAAGAAAAGAAAAGACCAGAAAGCTAATCTCCCAATTTACTTCATAATACAGGAGGCCGCACTTCTTCGTGCTTACAAGCGCTGGGAGGAGAGCCGCTATAGTGAGATTCTCCGGCTCTATGAGGAGGAGAAAGAGTTGGCAGGCGAGAAGAAGTCTTACGAGTGGAAATCTCAGCACGTCGAGGCGCAGCTGGTCAAGATGGGCCTTGAGGAGCCCGAGAGAGACCGCGACTCCAAGGCCCGCAAGAGAAAACAGGTGGCCGCCCGGCATCACACACGCGCAGGCACCGCACAACAGCACAGCGCTGGTCTCCTGAGACATGTACCACCTCCGCAGCACAGGCTTCCTGGCATGTTCGAGAACCCCTTCGGCGATCCTCACTACATGGCACAACAGCAAGGCCACTACGATCCTCGTGCTACCTATGAGGCCGACCTAGCCGCTCTGGGCGCACAGCCTCCAGTGCTGACAGAGGCTCAGCAAGACCATCTGGTCAACGAAATCTTGGAACGTAACCCGTTCGAGGTCCCGCCAGAGGCCCACCACCACCATCATCATCACCACCACCACAATCATCAACAGGATGACGCAGACGTCAAGATGTCCGACTATGGACAGCCGGAAGGCGATGTTCTGCACTCTCGCACGCGCAGTCGATCTGCTACTACTACTCCTGCCGCGACCATGACTGCAACGGCTACTACCAGCGCCCCTGCCACCACTACTGCCTCAATGCTCTCCATCAACGGTGTAGTGTCCTTGGGCGCACCGCCTGTTCAACAACTACAACACCAGCCGTCCCCGTCACCTGACATCAATTCCCAACGCTGTGCAGCTATGGCAAGGCAGGTGTGTGGGGAGATTATAAATCATTAGAGCCGCAGCGTGTGCTGTGTGGGGTTGTGTAGGTGGATGCCCAGGTCACTCATTCACTTACTTATTGCGCCTCTGCAAATTGTCTTTGCGGTTTGGTTTTTTTGTTATTTTTCTCTCTTTCGTTCTCTTGCAGCTGTGTGACTTTGGACTTTTGCTGGTATTCCTGGGAAAATCAGACTGCCAACCAGAAAACGATTGGGCAGGGAGACGGTTGAAACGTTGTTCATGTTTGTTTATATTTCACTTCTGCTTATACTCGCTTGTCACCTGCATCTGTGGATGTAAATGGGTCTCATGATCGGCAATGATGAATCTGTTCTGCTTCATGATTCGGACAAGTGCAAATTTGCTGGTAAACTGGAGGAAAGGAAAGACAATGGCGTTGTGATTTTATAGATCCCCAAAATCCCCCTCGGGAGAAGCACATATATTATCCAATACCCACCTGTACACATTGGTATATGTATGTATATATATCTTCTAATTTGCTTATTGTTCTGAGAACCATACGAAATCGTCAAAGAGTCAACAATGCTCAGCACAATCTCAAAACCGTTTACTCTATAACATTTACCACAATAAAGAATAATGAATCATATGACAATCACTTAATGCGCCAGGACTACGGTGAATAGAGTTTCTGATCGCCTGCATTAAGCCCCGAACCGAGTCTACTTAGGCACTTACTTAGTTGGACAAAACTAAGCTTTTGTTTTTATTTTTATCTTTATTCATCCCTTGCTCACCTTAATTTGTCAGTGCTGGCGCCCACACGTTCTATCCACTCTATAGCAGAAACTAGTATACCCCATCACGGTTACACAGAACCCGCGCGGTTGAAAAACGGATCAGGACGAGGACAAGGAGCAATTAGTCCAGACCACACTTCGTCGGGGTGGTCGAGGACACGTCACCACTGGCAATTAACGGCTGATGAGTCGGCTCCTTCGACATACCACGATTCAGCTGGTATTGGCAACTTTTTCCTCGGGGGTCCAGTGTGATCTGTGCACGGTGTATGTGTGTGAAGGAAAGTGTCTAGCGGTACGACTCAACAACACACCATCATTCAGTCGGCCGACAAGTGAGCATGTGATAGGACCGTGGCGCGTGACACGCATGGAAATAGCGGCCGCGATCAACGACCCGTTAACGAATCAGCGCTGTCTCCTCGAGTATGGACTTCGTTCGGGCGCCCGCTGCCCACACTGCCTTCCCGGAGCTCGTTTCTAAGGTGGTTCGCTCAGACAATGCGCAGCCTGTCTTGTGCCACATCCCACCCACCACTCACTTGTGTTCCAGCCCTGTTCTAGATGACTCAAGTACTAGAAGAAGAAGAATAAAAAGAAGAAGAAGTCGAGAAAAGGACGGAAATTGGACAGGAAATTCCTTCCGCGATGCTGCCACCCGGGGCTCCCTCCCTGGTGTGCTTCCACCCCCCCCCCCCCCACCCAGCTTATTGCAGATCCGAAATTCTTCAGCTGGCCCAAAACAGGCAGAAGACTAGATCTCCTTTGAGTCAATCTTGTACTGCATGTTACATGACAAAAGTTCCAACATGCATGACGAGACCCTGAGAAGGCAGGATTCTTCCCTGCCCCACGTGGTGCTTAAGCGCGGCTCCGCGCCTGTGCAAGCTGTTTCACCGACGAAATCCAATGACTATTCCTCTTGTGTCGCCTGCCCGAACGGGGGCTCTATTCCCATGCTAGAACCAGTGTTGTAGCGCACTCGCTACGGGAGATAGGGGAAATAAAGGGCGGATCGAATTGGAAGTCGAAGGATGTAGCGACATTCAGGAGAACCTTGAAGCGACATAAAGACACAAAAGTACTACGGTAATCGTGACCACCAAAAGGTTCTGGTGCTAGGGCAGACAGACACTCATTCCCCGGTTACCTCAATGTATCTACGATACCTCCTCTCTCTCCTGCCCCCCCCCCCTCCCTACTCCTTCATGGCGGCGTTTGACTGTCTCTAATTTGTATTACATGCTTTAAGACTCGATAGCACTAGGCCCAACGGTCCAAATTCCTGGTGGCTGATGATGGCACTTGGTCAGCCCTATCAGTGAGAAACCTCCCGGCATTTGAGGAGCGAACTGTGACCAGTGCCACGAGATTTTGAGTGCTGACTGGCTGAGCCTGGCTGCTGCAGAGGCCGCATGATCATGAGCTTCCTCTAATCCGGCCTACCGTGTAAGACGGAGTGAAACGTGTCGCCTTTGCTCTGGTGCACACACGCGCCGGATCCCTCTCTCCTTCTTCTTCTTCTTCTATCACGCTTGACAGCCTGGAGCTGGTTGTATCAAGACCACGCAATGCCGCAGACAGGCTTGAGTGCCGGTCATAGTAATATAATATGCATGCGCCAAAGACCTGAAAAGTCCGTTGCATATTGTGGCGCGCTGCTTGAGCCCCTGTCGTTCTTTTCTTCTCCCTGTTGTCCTACGGTGCTCGGAGGCCAATAGACAATCTCATCTAGTAGTCATCTTATCATATGTACAAACAGACACACGAATGAATACTTTAGAGACATATACCAGCATTGTCTGGTGGCGGAGGCAGGCATGCGGGAAACATCCTGTTAGCAGGCTTAGTGACTGCTACAGTGAGGATGAATGACGAGACGTCGGCCGCCAGCCGATAATTACGTGACCATTACACAGCAAGGTATCCCCCCGGGCCCCAGCGGGGTTACATAGTACAACTGGGTGGGCTTAGTGGGAATATCGCTTATGCATGGTACCTTTTTTCTATGGGGCAGTCGAGGACAGGGATCAGCCCAGCAAGGGTCCTGGGGGGACCCGGCAAGCTGAAGGAAGACCCTTGTTCACTTCTGCATCTTTTGTCACTCCAGTACAGAGCTGGTCAAATGCGGTGAGAGAACAGTTCATGAAAAGTGACATTACACCCCCCCCGGCGAGATCGGCTGCACCTCCTTCTTACCGGGTGGCATGATGCCCTTTCTGCCTTTGCTTTATAATGAAGTGCTTCAAAGCTTGTCCTGTCCAGATATGTTGATTGGTTCGTGGTGGGACAGCAGGGGAGGCACATCATCGTGCGTGGGGCCCCCGACCTGGTCATCCTTCCATGAGGTGGTGACTCCTTTCTCCAGAGAGCGGACCAGGGGCCCCACCCAGGGGGGTCTGCGCAGATCATGGTTCACTCCTTGCTGTCGATCCACAAATATATGGAGAAGGTGTCACGCCGTTGAATGTCTCTCCACCCCCCCCCCCATGGTGTTCAACTGAGCTTAGAAGGCGCTGTCGCCTGGCATCTGTACTATAGCAGGTAGCCTATTCCCATAATCGTCGTGCTCAACGGGCACGCAAGAACACAGAAAGCAGCTTCAGGCAGACAAGATCACCGAATGGATTGAATATCAATGTGTCACAGGCCACACACAAACACACACGCATACAGTGCATACATAAGTTTGTGCCACATTATCAGGTGCCGGGCGGGGGGGACATATGCCAGTGGCTTGTCTCATATTCCCTGTCAGCCCAAAATGTTCATCTCATCTTTACAATTATGCCTTGTTGAGTCTTCATGATATATGTGGGAAAAGGTATTAATTATAAAGGGAAAAGCTGTCAAATTTACTACGAAGTAAGATCAGCCTGTCACAGGGACCCCAAACAGGACATTTGTCACCTTGCCTTCTGCGAATTGTCCAACTTTGACAGGTCGCCGATACCTGGGCGACAAGAGGCCCAAGGATACTGTGTGAGAATTTCTATAAGAGGAGTCGGGGGCTTATTAAACTGCACTTTAGATGAATTCCTCGTAGAGAATTAGAGCTAATTGGCACCGCTTTCTTCTTTTCTCTCTTTTCTCACCAAGACACAATCACAATGGAGATAAATCTCAGACTAACTGTCATGGTGAACACTCAACATTGCATTGCTGCGTTGATTACGTTTGAAACACAGCATCCCTCAGATGTAAAGCATATGATCATTACTGGCCCCAAAAGTGGTATATTGTCCTTGAACACTTGGCTGCTCAGTTTCTCTGTATAATTCAGTGTCGAAACTCGAGCAGTCGCCGACTTTTAACACTTTAACTCGTCCTTCCAGTATGTTATAGTACGACCTCGAGAAAGAGGCCTTGTTATTCGAAAGTATAGCCACGAGGCCCAAAGCATCCAACGGTCGTTAGTTTCCAAGTCTGCGGCTCATACGCTCTTGAGGCCCGTGAGACAGCTCATTGATCTCCAGGGGCTTTATTTATTTTCGATCGTTGAAGCACTCGAGACTACTTCATGGAAATCTCAATTCAATACACAACCAAAATATGACCCAGGCTGGAGTAATGGCAACATCCGGGAATGGCACATTCTATTTTGCAGTATGCCCCTCATAGTAATGACTTGTGTCAAGCTCTAGTAGGCTCGAAAATTCAAAATGCTTCTTTCCACCATAATCTCTAACTGATGAATCAGCACAGATAGTACCACCTTAAGAGTGAGATACGTGAATGGTAGTGAGGCTAAACCAAGCATTGTTCGCCATTGAGCGCACTGCTGAAAAGCAGTTTGACCCCTGCTCTCAGTAATACACCGCATTACAAACACTTCATAATTTGGTAGCAGACCTGTGTTTCAAAGAATTTAACATTGTTGAATTCTGATCAATCATCTGTTTACGAGCTGCATGTTGGACCCTACTCAATTTTTCAATCAAGGATTTGGGCACTTTGAGCAGGACATTGGGACAGAACGCTTTGGCTGCCACTTGGGATGAACTGAGCCAGTGTCATTCATCTTGTTTCCTCATGCACAGCCGGTCAAGGCGCATCGTTGGAGGCAGTGAGATCCATAAGCTAGGACATGTCATAATAATTGGCAAGTTGGGTTGATTTAAAGAGGAGAAAATCAAGAACTTGTGACTGTGATTGCTTCAAAGAAAAGAGGGAGGAGAAGAAGAAGAAGAAGAAAAAGGAATGAACTAATCCTTACATATCTCCAAGATTGAGACGTTTCCTGTTGGTGATGAAAAAGGAGAGCTTCTGTTCTGTACCGAGAAGGTCAAGTAATCGTTGTTGCTTTCTTGTAGAAGCCACTTGGGTACAGTACTTAAGTAATCAGTAACGCTAGAGGGCCTAGATGGGCAGCTTACAAGGCCTTATCCAGCACCTGCCACTGCAGATAAGACGCCATTGCAACAATATTGATTACATAAGATGACAACATCCCAAGTTCATGTCTGCAACTGTTGTAATTCCCAGTGTATCAATCATCAGCCAACCTGAACTTTGGGAGCCCGTCACACACACAAATACTCGCACACTGGCTGAAGACCATCGTCCCAATTGTCTATTGGACGGCACCCTGAGCTGACTCCAAAACGGTCTGCCCCCAGCCAAGGACACACATACATCCTCACGAAGAAACGACCAACGTCAAGGAGTCTCGGGAGTAAACCGTCGATCCATCTCTATCCCGCCGGGGACGTCTTCCCGTCCAATTCATCACCACATGAGGTCTCTCCGTTCATCCTGTGTCTGCTGCAGGTGACGGCTGCCGGGCATGGATGGCCACAATACGTCGTTACGAGCCCTGCTGGTCGCACTTTGGTTCCTAACATGGCTCGGCTACGTCCTGGCCATGCGCCCTGATCGCATGGCCCAGTTGCGCCAGGAGACTGTCGACATGTTCTACCATGGCTATGACAACTACATGGAACTGGCCTTCCCAGAGGATGAGGTATGTAGAGAGGCCGACCCCTCACATGGTCTCTTTCGTGCGTCCTGCTGACAATACCACCTGTGTTTATAGTTGCGACCCCTCACGTGCGCTCCTCTCCACCGAGACGCCCTCAACCCTAACAACCTGGGCCTGAACGATGTGCTGGGTAACTACTCTGTTACCCTCGTCGATACCCTGTCCAGCCTCGCCATACTTGCCTCCGCCCCTCCCGATAGCCATAATACGGGTGCGAATGCCCTGCGCGACTTCCAGCACGGCGTTGCCGCTCTAGTGGAGCAGTACGGTGACGGGTCTCCTGGGCCTTCGGGACAGGGCGTCCGCGCCAGGGGCTTCGATCTAGACAGCAAGATCCAGGTCTTCGAGACGGTCATACGTGGCGTCGGGGGGCTTTTGAGCGCTCATCTATTTGCTGTGGGGGAGCTGCCCATCCAGGGCTACAACCCGGTGCCGTCGGGCGCGCCCAATCCGGATGATCCGTTATATCTGCCTCCAATATCATGGCCGAACGGCTTCAGGTACGACGGTCAGCTGCTGCGGCTGGCACTGGACCTCGCGAACCGTCTCCTGCCAGCCTTCTACACGACAACTGGGATGCCGTACCCCCGAGTCAATTTGCGCCACGGCATCCCTTTCTTCCCAAACTCGCCACTCTACCAGGTCCTCGGCACGACCAGCCCCGACGCCCCTGACCCGGCCGACATAACAGAGACGTGCAGTGCTGGGGCAGGGAGCCTGGTACTGGAATTCACAGTCCTGAGCAGGCTCACCGGCGATTCTCGCTTCGAGCAGATTGCCAAGCGAGCCTTCTGGTCGGTCTGGAACAGGCGCAGCGAGATCGGCCTCATTGGGGCTGGTGTCGATGCTGAGAATGGCAACTGGATCGGTGGGCATTCGGTCATCGGCGCAGGTGCTGACAGCTTCTTTGAGTATGCCCTCAAGTCGCACATCCTGCTCTCTGGCCACGAGGTTCCGAATGCGACGACCCCCAAACGGTCCCCCGCAGATGGTTCCTGGCTCGACCCTAACGAGCTCTGGATCCCCCTGACGGATGAACAAAACTCGCCCGAGGCCTTCCTAGATGCATGGCATCACGCACATGCTGCCATCAAGCGGCATCTCTACGATGATACGGGCCACCCCCACTACTCGAACGTAAACATCATGACTGGTTCTCTAGCTTCGAACTGGATCGACAGTCTCGGTGCGTACTACCCTGGTCTCCTGACCCTGGCTGGAGAGCTCGAGGAAGCCATGGAGACCAACCTCCTGCACGCCGCCATGTGGACCAAGTATGCAGCCCTGCCGGAGCGCTGGTCCATCAAGGAGAAGCAGGTGGAGGGCGGCCTGGGCTGGTGGCCACTGCGGCCCGAGTTCATCGAATCCACCTACCATCTGTATCGCGCCACAAAGGATACCTGGTATCTCTACGTCGGTGAGATGGTTATGAGAGATATTAATCGACAGTGTCGGACTGAGTGCGGATTTGCTGGCATCCAGAACGTGGTGACAGGGGAACTGACCGACCGCATGGAAACTTTCTTCCTCGGCGAGACGACAAAGTACTTGTATTTGCTGTATGACGACAAGCACCCGCTGAACTCTCTGGATGCTGCCTTTGTCTTTACGACCGAGGGCCACCCGCTCATCATTCCCAAGGTGGCAAAGAACATCTCCAAGACGACACCCGTCTCTCCTGCCACTACCAAGGAGATCGCGCTATTCTACCACGACGAAGACTTCAGAAACGTCTGTCCCGCTCCTCCCGCGACTCTTCCGCTCACGGGCTCCGCAATTGTGTCAAGACCAGATCTGTTTCATGCGGCTCGAATGCTCGACCTGCACACGATACCTAATATTCATGCCGACCTAGGAGCAGAGGAAAAAGAGCCCAACAGTTCCGAGGTGACAAAGACGTACACATACTTCCCTTGGACTCTCCCGCCCAACGTACTCCCCGACAATGGCACCTGTGGTAAGGTGCCCGACGCGGCTGAGTATCATCTCGAGTTCGGCATGGTCGGCACGAACGGCGTATTTGACACAATCATTGGCGCACACAATCTTGACCGGTTGGATATTGACAAGGTCAGAGTCAACAGGCTTGCCGGCCTCAAGCTTGCCATGCGCATAGAGGAAAGCCCCGAGGGGTCCGAGGAGCTTCGTGTCACCAAGGTCAACGGTTTCCATCTCGGCCGCGATGAGAATATTGTGCTCAGCCGCGCCCTACTTGCCGATATATCCGACACCAAGTTCAAGCTCATCAGAGACCTCACGTCAGTAAAGATCCACCACCTCTACGAGATGGGCGTGGCGGACGAGTTCACGACAACGACGACCACCATCAACCCCCATACAGAAGAAACGCTCCTTGAGGAGGAACAGTGCGACAGTTTTACCGAGGGCGGAGACGACGTGGAGGATGGCTACAACACCCCGGATGCCGAGACATCTCCTGACACTCTCGCAACCAACATCAACACGCTGCTCCGCGCCTTCTGGTCGCAGGTACGCGCCGCTAACCCGTCGAACGCTACGCGATCCCCTGGCAAGGCCCTCGAAGAAGTCAATCCCGCTGGCCATCCCTTCAACATCATCATCAACACCACAGCCATCACTCCTACCGGCGTGGGTGCCGCCCCCCTCCCACCCGTGGACATGCCAGCCAACGCCAAGATTCCAGCCTTCGGGCCGATCCCCCCATATATCCTGCCTTGGAGCACCATCTATGCCGCGGGCGATGCCTGTGAGCTCCTACCGGAAGAAGGCCCCCGCGACCACCAAATCATCGTTGTCCGACGCGGTAGGTGCACATTCTCGGAGAAGCTAGCCAACATTCCCGCCTACAAGCCGAGCCCAGGCTCGCTGCAGCTCGTGATCGTCGTGTCCGAGGATGAAGAAGACGGGTATCCTGTGGCTGAGGGCGAGGCAGTACTGTCGCGACCGCTGCTGCCCGAGGAACAGCGCACGCCCGCCGGCATCCAAAGACGTCACCCCATCGCCATGGTAATGATGGGTGGTGGGGAGGAGATGTACCGACGACTTGCGACCGAGGCGGTAAGGCTGGGTATGACGAGGAAATATGGCGTAGAAAGTGATGGGCGGAGAATCAATAATGTCATCATTGATGATGGAGAGACAATGGCTCGGAAATATTCGTGAAGGGACGGCATTGCAAGTCTCTTGGTTATTTTTTTCTTGGCCTAATTGTGTATAGTGGCCAGCAGCTCTTGCCGAAGTTGTGTTGGAGGAAGTTATCTGATATAAAGGCACAGGTAAGGGGAGCATCGCATTAGCACGGCGTGGTGGCGTATCTTGGCACTTGGATTCCCAAGGCGTTGTTGGGAAAGGCCCTCATAGCTGTATAGAAGGCAGAGGGAGGGGCGGAGCAGAGAGAAAGCATCTTGTCACATACACCTTATTATTCACAGGGCAACACGACTTGACCTACATAGCTGACCATCTCGTGCGGCTCCAAATACTGTCCGCCCGGTCGAAAATGGCCAACAACCACCACCTACAACAGTGTGCTGTCATGATGAAAGAGACTAACAGGATACACACACACACATAATTACAAACCACATCTTTAGGCGCCACGTACTTGTTATCATGGGCAAATCATCGCAATTCTCATGTGCTATGTTGAGCACCTCACTTCACTACTGATGATGTAGAGGCCCGATATGGTCTATTGTGGAGAAAAGCCTAGGCGCCTCGAGGTTCTATCGTGATGGTGGCCAGTTTCCTTGAACCAACCCTTGTCCAACCTGCGGTTGCGTTTGGCAAAGCCTTGTAATTAACGTATGAAGATTTTCATCGTTATCTTCTCCAGAAACCGGCAACGCCCACCTCGATGCCAGAACATATATACTTTTGGTTGAGAGTAAAGCAATGGGAAAAAAGAAGGGGAGAACCAGGCTGGGAAAAGGCGGATCCGTAGTAACCAAGTTGGAATTGTATTGACTGAAAATTAAATTGTCACCTGAATCTTCCAACAGGTAACTGCGGCGTCAAAGCGTGAGGATTTGCTCCCACGGGTGATGATGATTGACGGCAGACAAAGTGGGCTGACCCGAGTCTGGCCATCATCAGACCTGGGGAGATTGTTCGAATTCCTACTCTTGCGTACCAGGGCCAGGAATCTCGGATGAAACGAGATTTGTGTGGTGGTGAAGCGGACCCGGTAAGATGGAGCAGCCCAGGCCGGGTCGATTGCGTGTGTGGGTGGACGCGTGTGTGTGTTCATGTGTAGCGTTGTCCGGGGAGGAAGGAGGAGGCGGTCATGATGTTGTTGCTGAAGATTCGACCCGAATGGAATCTTTGCCTCGCCGACGGTAGATCATCTTCTGGGTGATTGATCAGAAATCTAAGACAGATTCTTACTCGTTGATGTCGAGTAGGGTCACGACTGGGATATTGTCGAGCTTGTCGCGGCCCTTGAGAAAGGGAATCTCGACGATGAAGAGGTAGCCGACCAAGGTGCCTCCGAGCTGCTTGACGAGGTCGCCTCCAGCTGCAGCAGAACCGCCTGTTTGTTTTGTATTTCGCCGTCAGCTGTCAGTCGGCCAGAGCATGCTTCTTTGCTAGGCAGCCAACAAATAGAGGTGTCAAGGTAAACGGGAAGGAGAGAGAAGAGGACAAGGAAAGAGTGACAAGTGCCATACCAGTAGCAATGATGTCGTCCACGATGAGGACCTTTTGCCCCTTGGCGATAGAGCCCTCCTGCATTTGGAAATAGTCGGCACCGTACTCCTTGGTGTACTCGGCGGTGACGCAGGGCCCAGGCAGCTTGCCCTTCTTCCGGACGGGGACGAAGCTGGCACCAAGGCGCAGGGCGAGGGAAGGCCCGAAGAGGAAGCCGCGGGCGTCAAGGCCGACGACGACATCAGGCTTGATGGAGTTGCCGTCGCTGCCGAAATGCTGGAGCTGGAGCTCGAGAGAGCGGAGCAGGGTGGCGTGGACGTTCGGGTCGAGGAACCATGGCATGATATCCAGGAAGTTAATGCCGGGAATAGGGAAGTCGGGAAAGCGGCGGAGGGACTTCTCCAGGCTTATCTTTGCACTGGCGAGTTCGGCGGCGGTGGAGGAGGAGGAGGTGGGCTGTCCTCGCGAGGCATCTTGGGCGGTGGCGGCGGCGGCGGCGGCGGCGGTAGGCTCTGAGGCAGCGGATGTGGTGGCCAAAATGCCCTGAGATTCAGAGGTTGATGTCATGTTGAAAGGAGGAGGAGGAGAAAGGAAGGGGAAAAGGAGAGGAGAGGAGAAAGGAAGAAGGGAGAAGAAAGA
Organism: Cryphonectria nitschkei; assembly: GCA_006503525.1. Lineage (NCBI taxonomy): Eukaryota > Fungi > Ascomycota > Sordariomycetes > Diaporthales > Cryphonectriaceae > Cryphonectria > Cryphonectria nitschkei. Next base: position 620,134 of record LAZJ01000058.1, read on the forward strand.
GGGACAGGAGGGGCAGGACGGGGGGGGGGGGGCAGAGAGGGTGTGGTGAGAGAACCAGCAGCGGTGGTTATCTGGAAAAATTGTTGGCGCGCGCTGCCTGTGTGTGTAGCGTTGCGGTGCAGTGCAGACGCTGTAGGAGCCTGATACTGTAGGGGGTGCCTGCGGGAGGGGTGCCCTGGAGGAGGAGGTGGTGGTGACGACGGGGGTGTGCGTCAACGGTTTGAAGATAATACTGGTAATAATACTAATAACAAATGGAGAGACAGCCTGGGAGCGAATGTGTGAGTGAGTGACTGAACGAGTAAATCCTGCAGCAACGCCCAAGTACGTAGTACGACCTGACACGATACTTGCTCTCCACTAGCAAATGTCCAGCGGGCAAAGGAGGTGGGAAGATATCGTTCTGGAGGCGAAGCGGGTGAAGAGGACAAGAGCAAGATGAGGCCTGGGCGGGGCCCCACGGCAGAGCCAAGGCAAGGGAAGGAGCTTTGGGTTAGGGAGGGAAGGGAAGGTAAGGAAGGTAAGGATATCGGCATAGGGAAGGTAGGGGTAGGGGTGTGTGTATATTCTGCCCGTGCTCCATACCGCTACTGCTTGCATGTACTTTCCGTAGGCAATGCATGTGGCTGCTGATTATATGGCCTGGATCTAGCAGCCTCAAGTATCATGATGACATGGGACAAGATGAGGAAAGAGAAAAGAGAGCCTAGACCCATGTCAGACCGTTATTATGAGAAACATACCAGGTGATTTTTACTATATCAACGTGTGGGTAGGTTTGGTAGAATTCGTCTTTCAAAACGGCCCCGGATGGTTGCTCATTGCAGTTAAGACGGTAGGAGGAAGCGGAAGGAGGAGGAACGGACACCCCCCTTAGAAGGAACTGGCTAGGGAATAGGCAGGAGGAGGAGAGGAGAAGACGAAGGGTAATGGGACAAAAAAAAATTCGAAAGGAAAAGACAAAAGAAAAAGAAGAAGAAATTTCTGGACTGGGTGGATACCTTGTTTTTTGACCATCTGGTTGCGCACGCGGCTGGTGTCATTCTAGGTATGTACACATACAAAGGTACTGCTTCCAGGGTCATAATTCAAAGGTCTATGTACATAGCAGGATCCAGGTGGAGAGATCTACGTAATCCTGGAGAAAGAAAAAAAGAAGAAAGAAAAGAAGTCTCGTATCATGTACCTCACAGTAAATGGTGTGTGGTTATAAGAGGTTCGGTAGGCAACAGAGACAGGTTTCGTTCGTCTCTGAGCAAGTATAAGGCGCTGCTACCCCGCCTAAGAGAAATAAATTTTACAAAAATTATGCACCGAGAAGGGGGGCACCCTTGGCTGCGATAAGCATGATAAGACCTGATAAGACCAGCCACCTGGAAGTGTACCCCTCCAACCCCTCCAAGCCAAGCAATGCTCCCAGCACAAAGCAGTCAGTCAATAAGCACTTTGGACAGTAATCCGTCTGACTTGTTACGACTGGCTGCGTTTCCACGACTAGAAAATATGCATCAGCAGCATCGCCCTACCTACTTTACCCAACCTCTATATCTACCTATGTACTTTTTGCACCTCTCGTTCGCTCGTCCACACTCACAAGACGGCGCTACTGCTAGCATCGATGCCCAACCATCTGGCACGGGTGACTTCGTGCATGCATGCATGCTTGCTTGCTTACCCGGGCTGCCACTGCGATTTGTAGAGAGTCCTATTAGCATCAATGTGAAGCAGCTGTAGGTGGATCAAATACTACTACCACAACCAAGGACAGTATAGTCCGTACAGCAAAACGGTCTAATACGGCTTCCCGCAGCCTGACGCACCTCCTCTCTCTCTCGGCTTGTCTGATCTGATGTGCCTGTTCTATGTGGCGTGCTTCCTACCTCGTACTCGCATCATCCGCCCACTACCGCCGCCCCATAGTAGCAACAGTAGCAGTGAGCCATTGCAGTGACTTTTGCTGACGAGGCTCGAATGGCGCCCTGTGTCCCTTCTTTCTTTTCTACTTCGGAATACCTATTTGCTGACCGTCAGCCTCCGGACAGTCTCACCGAGACCCGGCCAGAGGTCATGCATGCAGCTAACTGTATTGTAGCAGTAGTAACCAACCAGTCAAACCAGGTCTGGGTTTTCTCTTCTCCTCTTCTCCTCTACTTATCTACATATATTGCTTGTGGTATGACTCGCCCAGGCAGCCCATCTACATCTCACCGCCAGTCTTCCCATCCGATCTCTCCTCTCGCCCTCGCCCATGAGCTGTCTCGACAGAGTATGAGCAACTAGGCGCGCAGTTGGACCTATGCATGTATACATGCGTGCATAGCACTTCTTTAATCACTCGTGTGTACATACCGTAGGCAGTTTCCCTCGTCTCGTCTCTTTCTCTCCCCTCTTTCGCCCAAGTCAACCTCCACGCCTTACCAAGTGGCGTCGGCGAACATCATGGTGGTGGTGTTTCCGGTCGCTCGGTGCATCTCATGACATAGCGCCAGGACCGTTGATTGGGACGAAAGAGGAGGAAGACACATAAAAAGAAGGCATGCGCCTCACCTCCTCCTCGAGAGTTTCTGTTCAACCATGGCAGATGTGGATATTGTCAAGAGTAAGCTCTTATCTCCGCCTCTCTCTCTCTCTCTCTCTCTCTCTCTCTCTCTCTCTCTCTCTCTGAGAAGTAGTAGTTTTCGTACATGGGCCGGTGGCTGCAAGTGGCTGCAAGTGGCTGCGCCGGGAACTACATGAGAGGCGTATTCGGACCGCCTCCGCCGCCAAGGGCTCGTCGCGTAAGCCGCATGTCGTGGTGGTGTGTGACCGCAGGTGCAACTTTCCGGATATGCCATTCGATGGGCAAGCAAGCCTTTGGTTTCATTCCTTGCCTAATGATACATCGGCGTGCAACATTAAGAAAGAGGGGGAAGGGGGGGGGGATATACCTTCTGTACCCAACCGACTCTTTCATCCTCGGGGCTGACCGTCGAGGTTTCGCGTCTGAGAGAGAGTGTGTGTGTGTGTATGTACGTAGGTCTGTCCCGAGAGGGCTAGATTGCCTCTCGATGCAATGTGCCGCCCATGCATAAAAGTTCGCAGTCCCCCAGTGTTCGCCGAGGTAGTGATCGTCGTCGTTCGCGACGGGAAGAAGCAAAAACTCTCCCTTTCCCCCATGTCTAGCACGACAGCCAAAAGCGGCACATAGAGTGAAACCTGCATCTGCAGGTTGACATGTATGGTTCAACACAGTGTCTCTCATGCACGGAATCACCTCGTACATTTTTTCTTTGTTTTTCCCCTCGGGGTATCATGATGCTAAGGTATCTAATTCTAAGCGCCTGTGCTTGCATTACCTCGCTTTGGGGTGACAATTAAACCATAAGAGGAAGAAGAAGAAAAGGACAAAATCAAAGGCCAAGGAATGGCCAGCAGCAAATGAATAACAGCAACAACAACGCACTCCCACAATACGCCGATGCATCTATCAGGAATACAGGCTGTGTGATATGACCCAACTGGCCTGGAGAAGAAGAAGGAGACAAGAGAAGAAGAAGCGGGAAGATGAAGGGTCGAGGGGGGGGGGGTTGCTTTCCACTCACACCCCATCCACCCCTTGCTTGATCCTAGCAGTGAGACAAAACAGTCCTTGGCCTAAAAATCGAGAGCCATTCAACCACTTGTATGGAGCAACTTAGCATTGTACATTGCCAGCCGATTTCAAGCCAGCAACCTGCCAATCACCGGAATTGCAACCTCACAATCGAGAACAGCATGTTCTGTAACACATGCAACACGACCACCACGCTCGTCGGCAGCAGCTCTGGCCAGACGGCCAGGTCGAGGCTGCCCTCGGCCACGACGTCCACCTTATAGATCCACCTGATGAGGCCTGCGACGATAAAACTCGCAACGAGCTCACACGCCCACGTGACGGCAGAGGCATAGAATGTCAGCTCAAAGGTATAGTTGTACGGATCTCCCGTCTTGGAGGGATCTTCGTCGAAGGAGAAGTAAGGGTAGACGTCCTTGTTGGCGCCAAAGTGCAGGACGACCACGGAGCCCAGGAAACAGAGCATGCTGGTGTTCTCGGCCAGGAACCGGATGAAGACGTTGCGCACCCCTATCTTCTGGTAGGCGGCATAGGACTGGCCGTTCATGCCGAGCACGGTGAGTACCCAGTGGAAAGGGGCCGACAGCAGGATGGGGGTGAGGATGATGAGCCCGGAGGAGGAGAGCACCTGGAGCAGGATGAACTGCTGCGGTGATCGCAGGCGGGCGTACAGGGCGCGCACGTATGTCTGGTAGGTGAGCATGAAGTAACTACGAAGAGATAATGGTGGTTTCGGGCCAAGTTTTAGCCTCGTTACACGAACATCTGGGGATCAGAGGAGGGGTCGGTGTAGTCAGTGTACGCACAGTTTGAACACCCAACTCAGCGGGTAGCTCCCCACCCTCTCGCCCTGGTTCCCGCCCAGAATCCAGCCAGTCAGGCCGTCGAGCAGGTAGACGGTCAAGATCCACCCGTACACGTACACTATGGTGTCGAGTGAGCTATGGGGCAGGGTGCGGAGGTAGACCTCTGCATACGCCTCCCCTATCACGTATGCGAGCAAGCCGATGAGCAGCGCCGTGCAGAACCAGAGGAACCGCACAAAGCTGGCCGGAAAGAACCTGGGCCTCAGCCGGACGGGAACGCGCCGCGGCGCAGCGTGGTCTGCCACTCCAAGCCCGTTGACCTGTATGTCAGGGGTCTCGAGGTTTCCCCAGAGGTCCTCAGCCCGCCGACGCCGCTGCTGTTGCTGCTGCTGCTGCTGCCGCCGCCCATTTGCCCTCATGTCGGGCCCGTCGTCCTCGCCCGTCCACCAGGAGGAGGTGAAGATGCGCTGGGTCTCGGACAGCGAATGGCGCAGACCCATGTGCCGCTCCCTGGTGAGGAGGATGCACGAGGCGATCATGACGGGCATGGCCATGATGCAGAAGGTCCAGGTGATCCAAACGGTGTTGTGGGTCGTCAGGAAGCTGGCCTCGGGGATGTGGTACAGCACAATAGGGCCGGCGGTGCCCAGGGTTGCGATCAGGCAGATGGTCAGCGGGAATCCAAGGGCGGACGGCCACCAGTTCAGGCTGTACAGGTTGAACACCTTCGTGATCCACGCCAGAGCCGTCAGGTTGTAGAAGGCATAGTAGACGAAGATGAAGAACCAGAAGTTGACCTCGACCTTGGCCTCGCCGTGCCCAGGGGTCCGATGCCGTCCGTCACCGCCGCCGCCAGGCTTGTTATGGCCGTCCCAGTCCTCGTCGTCCCCCAGTGGGTACTGCGGGAAGGGAATCGCGCACCAGCTGACAGCTAGGACGGCGGGGAGCACGACCAGGACGGCCCAGCGCGACCACCAGACGCGGGCGACCCTGTTCACGGTGGTCTGCCTCGGGTTGATCCAGAGCTCGTCTACCGCCCTCCACTGCCTCCTGCACCACCTGATCCATGCCGGCCTCGTCTCGTCGTCGAATTCGTCGTCGTCGCTGCTGGCCGCCTCGTCGTCCAGGCCGGCCGAGATCAGAGCGCCGTAGCCATGGCCGATGTGCACGCTGTTGCGCCAGGACGAGTGGGTCAGCAGGCCCAAGCTCCCGCGGCGGTTGGAACGGCCGTCGCGCGGGACAGCACGAAAGCGACCGAGGAGGGGTGAGGCCTCGCCGGCGGGGAAGCGGGATCGCGACTCGTTGCCTTGCTCGAAGGAGAAGAAGGAGGGCATGTCGGGGACGCGGAAGGTGTCTATGGTCGTCGACCTCCGCAGGCGATGCTAAAGCTCAAGAGGGCGCATTATCAATGAGCCGGGAAGAGGAGGAGGGGTCTGGGCCTTTTTTTTTCTTTCTTGCCCTTCTTCTTCAAGGTCTGCAGAGGAGGGGCAGAGGGAGAATAGTGGGCGTGTCGGTGAGTCGCTGAGGGGCGGGCATCCCAAAGAGACTCGAGGTTCAGAGTAGGTGTGGGGTGGTTCGTAGTCAATGCGAGAGGAGACGTGATGGTCCGTTGTTGCGCTGGCCGGTGGACCCTGAAAATGGCATGTACCGAAGATTCCAATGGCTGTTGTAGCCTTGTACAGTGGTACCTGTGTACCCTTGTACCCTGTTGATAGCACCTGTAACCTGCCTCCAAGGTACCGCCAACCAGTCAAGCCAGTCGTACCAGTGCACTACTACTCAGATGACCACTCAATCGTCATGAATTCGGATGGTCTTAAACTGTAGTAGACCTTCGACTATAAACACACATCTTTGCGTTTCTCTTCTGTGCTCAATTCAACATTATTTGGTTCGAGTTGAAATACATGATAAGCTTAGGGGTTTACACATTTCGTCAGCCCAAATGATCCTCGACTATTCAACCCATTATTTTAATCTTGATTTATTTTTAGCGTCAATCCCATGTTTCGAATGCATGCTGCTAAGGCGATTTTACTGGCCGGCGTCATCTTTCACTGTTCTTTTCGGTGATTCTTTTTCTTCTTCCTGATAGAAAATAAAACAGCGCATATTATCAATACTTCTTGGAGGAGTCCTTTGATGGGGTCGTGGCAAAGGAACACCAATTGGAAATACAAAAACTGACTTCACTGTCACCACGAAAACAATGGAAAAAAGTAAAAAGTATGAGATCGTAAAGCAATCTATCAAGCCATTCCGGGGTATCGATCTGGGGTGTGAATGTATACGTAGAGTATATATGGTACAAGACTTCGTGCGCCCTGCTTGTCCTTCCAGCTGTGTCAGATCCTTCGAACGACATCAGTATCCGTCGTCGTCGAGATCATCACCAAGCTCGCCTTCCTCCTCATCGTACTCTTCCGAGTCTCCGTCAGCTGAGCCATCGCTGCTCCTGCCTCGGGCACTGGCAACACCCTCCATTTCATCCACAGCATCGACATATTCGCCATGTGATGCCGTCTCCGTGTCTGACGGGTCGTCATCCGCCTTGACGTCGTCTGCAAACATGACCGCCTTGTTGTGGCTGCTGGATGGTGACTTTCCAGGCGGCTCCAGCACGTCCCCGCTCCATGGCCTGCACTCCTTGGCCACCTCTCCGCAGCGGAGACATGTCCAGCCCTCGCCGTCCTCGCCCTCGATCCGCGTAGCAAGACACACGAAGCAGTAAACGCAACCGCAGGGGATCGTCTCGTAGGGATTCGTAATGTCGGTCTGTGCCGATCCGACGACACCGCTCGATGCCGCGGCTGCCAAGACCTCCTGCTCAGTCGACGCCGTGTTCTGATCCTGATAGCAGATGGCGCAGGTCCGCTCCGGCAGGAAGGAGTACTCGCCCGTCTTCTCACCAGGCTCGCCGTCCGCAGCGCTGCCCGAGATAGCCCTCTTGGTCTTGCGCCACGTCCTCGTGAGCCACCTCCGCCATCTGTTGATGCCGATGAGCGGCAGCACGAACAGCAGGAACTCTGTGAACGCGTGCCAGACCAGCTGTCGGTTGAGGTACTCAAACGAGACCTCCCGGCTGACCTGGCTGGTGGGCGGCGCCAGCCTCATGCGTAGTATCCTGTCCAGCAGCGTCCTGTAGCGGCCGTGCAGCAGGAAGACCAGGAAGGACACAAAGGCTGCCCCAGCATGGACAGACTCGGCCGCAGACGTGAGCCTCCGCAGCCTCTTGACCCTGGGGTCCGGCTCCTCATATCCGTCGTCCTGCTGGAGCAGCCAGCCTTCCAGCCTCGTCCACGCATACCCGCCACCAACTGTGACCAGCCCGTACAGCGTCTTCTGTAGCCTCGACGGCGGGATCGTCACGGGTCCCTTGTGTCTTGCGTCTGTGTATCGTAGGTTCTGCAGGGCGGCACCGTACGTGGCGTCGTGGTCCCAGACCGTCAGCTTGAAGAGGACGGCCCGCAGCGCCAGCAGGATCTCCTGGGCCCAGTCATCCTTCAGCGTGCTGCCCACGCCACCGATATACTTGAGCGCATCCCCCACCTGCTCCTGCAGCAGAGTCAGCAGCTCCTCGTCCAGGAGCTCGGCGTCGACCTGCCCCACACGGAAGGCAGGCCTCGTCCCCTCGCGCGACGAGAGGCTGTCCCATAAGGACAGGGCGCGACCGCCGAAAGCACGGAGGAGGGGCGAGGGGTGGGAGGAGAGCTGCGAGCGCAGACGGGACGCGGACTGGTCGGCGGCGAGGCGGGCTCGAGACTGGGCTTCGCGGGCGGCGCGGCGCTCGGCCAGGCGGGCCTGGGCTTGGGCGAAGGAGGGACTAGTCATTGGAGAAGCATGGGCACAGGCGGCGACAACGAGGCGGAGGGAGAGGAGGAGGAGGAGGAGGAGGACGACGACGACGACGACGACGAGGATGCAGGCGTGCCCGCCGCGGATGAGCAACAACGATTGTCGGCAGCGTGCTATGCGCAAAGAGGGGCTCTTGGGAGTGTATTCCTAAAAGATAGAGAGTTATGCTTATGTCTTTTCTGTGGGCGTAGGTGTATGCTGGGCCCGACATAGAATCTTGCTATCAGCTGTCAACTTGTCTGCACCTCTAACAAAGCTCGTGATAAGAGGAGAAATAGCCGCTGCTGTGCCGAGGTTCTTTCGGGGACCCCAGATTTCAAGCCGAATCCCCCAGATTTCAAGGATTCCAGGGGTGGCCCTGGCCCAGAACACTAACTCAATCGCACGCCCCCTGCTGCAGTACACTATACCGCTACCGTGTGCTGCTACTGTAATGCTACTACTGTAATGCTATCACTAACTAATTACTATTTACTACTGTTGCCAACCACCACCACCACTTCTTCTCCTTCCATAAACGTACAGCCCTGCAAGAGGCTTGACAGCCTGTCCCCTCAGTGCCTCCTCCAACCAGTATGTGCGTTTCTCTATATGTTGACTGCTCTCTCAAGACAGGCTGTTTCCTGCAGGCCGCTGCGTGAGTCGCACGTACAGGGGCCTTTTTTCCCACAGCAGGAACACCTTCTGCCTGCTCCAGTCGGCACTCTCGGGCATGAGTTCCATGTCGAAGACCATGAGCAGCCTGGAAAGTGTGATCTTTGCCTCCATATAGGCCAGGCTGCGACCGATGCAGTTCCGCTGGCCATAACTAAAAGGCTGGAACACGTCCTTGTTGTCGTCGGCGAACCGCGCCGGGCACGGCTCGAGCCATCTCTCTGGAGCAAAGGCCCAGGGATCCCGGAAGTTGGCGTCGAGGTGGAACGCCGCCCAGTGAGGGACCTGGAGGATCGTGCCCTCTGCGACGAACCTGCCGTCTATGACCGCGCCGCCTGACGGAACAGTCCGGTTGATGCCGGCGGGCAAGGAAGGGTGGATCCGCAGGGCCTCGTTGATGACGGCGACGAGGTACGGCAGCCTGCTCACCGAGGCAAAATCGATGTCCTCTTCGCGCGTGAACGTCCCACGGATCTCCGCCTCGAGCTTGCGGAGCTTGTCTGGGCTGCGGAGCAGGTAGTAGACGGCCGCGGCCAGCAGGGTGGCTGACGTCTCGGAGCCGGCCATCAGGAAGATGTTGGAGTCGGCGTACAGCTCGTTGGACGAGATGCCGCCCGGCTGGTCGACGTACTTCATGAACCCTGTGACAAAGTCTGGCCGGTCCGTCTTGCGGGCCAGGCGCCTGTCGACCTTGTCTCTTGTCGCCTGCGCGTGCGATATGGCCTCGGCCCAGACCTTCTTGGGCACCAGCATCTCGACAGACGCCCCGAGGTACCCCATGGTGGTGATCATCTGGGCGTACATCATGTTCGTCAGGTTGGAGAAGATGAAGGAGATCCAGGGGTGGAACTGGCCGTCCTTGACACAGCCGAACGGCTCTCCAAATGTCAGGTCGCCAATCACATCAAACGTGAGGTAGTTGAACCAGGCCCACAGGTCCACCACCTCGCCCCTCGAGGCGCGCTCGCCAAGCTTCTGTGTGAGGAGCTCCGCGTAGCCCAGGATGATGGGCTGCTGCTCTCTGAGCGATGTCTCGGAGAACGACGTGGCGAGGACCCTGCGGTGGCGGAGGTGCTCGGCATGCGACTCGAGCCAGAGAAAGGCAGTGGCCCCAAACATCTTCTTGTCGTGCTTGCCCAGGGTCGACTGAGGGGGCATCGACTTCTTGCCGCCTCGGTTTCCGTAGATCTCCCGCAGCGCAGTAGCCGACGTGTAGGTCAGCTCGTTGGGGGCAAGGCGGACGACAGGCCCATACTGCTCGTGCAGCTCGAGCATCTTCTCGTGGACAGTGCCCCTGATCTGCTGCATGATCTTGGGGAGGTGAGAGCCGCGGTAGAGGACTGGCCCAGGGAACTTTGCCAGTGGGTGGAAGTAGATGTTGTACAGGAACTGACCCAGGGCCACGACGACGGCCTATGGGTGGGCACCTTTCTGATTAGCTAGACTCCTATATGCCTTCCATCCGGTGGGGTGAGAAGAGAGGGATGGCAGGGCCATTGCCCAGGCTGAACCTCACCAGAATAGGTAGCCCAAGAACGAGGTTCCATGGCGTGAGCCAGCCAGGAGATGTGTTGTGGAGACCAAGTTCCATGGCGGTGATAACGTCGAGCTATCTCGCAGGATGATGCAAAGGCTGTCGAAAGTAATAGAAGTCGTATCTATGAATGCTCGCGCCGCAAGGACGAAGAGGCAGTCTGAAATTCTATCTGCTCATGGACTCCAGGACAGCAGAGAAAGATCTCAGTCTATAGACGGATGGGGTCCGGGATATAGCAGTCCCAGTTGCAGTGTGTGACGAAAAAATTGTGAGTGGATTCGGGATGTGAGAAGGGGGCAGCCACACGATCCACCACCAGTCACTCACTCTCGTAGGGCTGTCTCACTGGTTCAGCAAGGAACTTGTTGAGCTTGTGCCTCGTCACCTGCAGTTCATAAGAAACTATGGATGCTCTCTCTCTCCACACACACACACACACACGCACGCACGCGCATACACTAGGTACGGTTCTGCATGCGCGGTGGGCGTGTGGTTTTCTGAGGCTATGGCCCACCTGGGTCGATGTAGTCACAGGTAGCACCGAACTACATTGTGAGCACGAGCGGTCTTGATGCGGAGTAGAAAGGACCGGCGTAGACATAGCTTCAGAAGATCAATCTACTCGGGACAATGTGCTGGTCATCTCAGAGGTGTACATGTAACAGCCGAAGTCCATTTCAGTCCAGAGCCGCATGGAGAGGCAGGAAGGGGGGGGGGGGGTAAAATTGGTCTATGCTCGATGTATGATTTCTCTATACTTCTCTTTTTTTCCCTTTTTTTTCTTCTTCTTTCTCTTTTCCCGATTTGGTCCAACTCACGAGACTATCACACCATGAAGAAGTAAGTGCTCACCATATCCATAAGCATATGATCTCTCACAAATCCTGACCGGGTCCCCGCGGAACGCATTCTGCACCCTTCAGCACTGTGCTTTTGTGCGCACAGAAGCAATGATGGAACTGTGGCTTGTCGGCGACGTCCGGGCCTAAACCTGCTCTTCCGCGTCTCAGCTGTCGTGGTCCTTGCATCTTCGAATCAAGAGGCGTGTTCAGTTCATGATAATATGACACGGGCTGCAGTCTCCCGGCACACAACCATCTGTTGGGGTTTGACTGATATTGGAACATAATCGTTACTATACTCATCGCTTGATTAGACTCTCCTGATGAAGCTCACTCAAGTACATATTACTGGGTGTGATCGCTGACCTGACTGTTTGGGCTCACTATGTTTCTCGGCAAGTTTCGTGGTGACGATGCGTGTTCCGCAGGGAACATCGTGAGCAATAGGTGGATTTGAGCTCGGAATCACCTAGAATATTTCTATACTAGCTGACAATCTTCCATAGCAATGTATGAAGCACAAAATGGTGCTTTCGCTTGGTTACCCAAATACAATCACAAGCTAGAACATGAAGACTCCGTGTCCGCGTTGCCCCTAGAACTGGCCCAGAGTCACACCCTAAGCCGACTGGAGCAACGATGTGGGGATGGTGTCGATCTACACTTTGCATACTCAAGGACACTCGTGGTTGTGGCCGACGTGGCGATGGTGAAGGGGGTTGGGGAACGGAAAAAGAAACACTCCCTTCCATTAGAGGGAAAGGAAAGAAACGAAAACCTATCCGAGTCGACGGGCCGATCTGGGATCACTCTGCATAAACGAGATAGACGAGATCTGACCTGCTGCATGCTTGGTACGGATCGAGTGAGGAAGAAAAATAAGCTGCAGGTGGCTGCCGCCAGTAAGCCTTGAAGTCTCCACCACCTGCAGCTTTTTGACGCCAAACTCACGCCACTATCACAACCTCATCATTGAATCGATCCATCTCTGTACGCTCTTGTGTTTCCCCAGTCGGGACCCGTTGCCAGGCTTGGTTCCTCTCGCCTCACTCCTCTTCTGGGCGAACTTAGTACTGGTACGTGATCGTCTTGGTCCGTACCCAATCATCCAAGCCAGCGCTAGCGTTAAACCTGCCAAATCCCGAGGCCTTCGCGCCACCGTGAGGCAGGGCGGCTTCGTCGTGAACGCTCATCGAGTTGATGTGGCAAGCCCCAGTCTCAATTCCCTTGGCGAGTCGCAGACCTCTCCTGAGGTCCTCTGTGAACACTGCCGACGTCAGGCCGTACTCGGTGTCGTTGGCGATCCGCAGCGCCTCTTCGTCGCTCTCGAACTCATACAGCGCCACCGAGGGACCAAAGGATTCCGTGCGGTACAGATCCATCTCGGCCGTGACGCCTTTGACAATGACGGGGCGCATACGGGTGGCTGAAGACTCGGCCGCATCGAGGTCTCCGTGCAGTAGAGTCGCCCCTTTGCCCGTGGCGTCTCGGAGAAGCTTTTTGTTTTTCTCCACTGCAGGCTGAGTGATGAGCACAGGCGCATCGGCGGTTGCCGGGAAGATCTTCTTGGTAAAGTCGGCGAACTTCTTCTCGAACTCAGCGGCCACGGCTTTGTGCACTATGATCTTCTCCGTGCTCATGCAGATCTGTCCCGAGTTGAGGAAGGCGCCGAGTGTGCACTGCTGGGCGGCAAGGTCCAGGTTGGCGTCCTCACAGACGATAGCAGGAGCCTTGCCACCCAGCTCGAGGAGCACAGGCTTGAGATGCTCGCCAGCAAGCTTGCCGATGATTCGGCCAACCACGGTCGAGCCCGTGAAGTTCACCTTCTTGACGTGGTCGTGGGCGATCAGCGAGGCGGTCACGGCTGCAGCATTGGCCGGCTCATGGACTATCATGTTGAGCACGCCCTCGGGCAGACCAGCCTCTGCAAACACAGAGCAGATGCCCCGCATGGTCTTTGGGCAGAACTCGCTGGGCTTGAAGATGACAGTGTTCCCGGCCGCCAGGGGAAAGACGACGGACCGGGTCCCAAGGATGTAGGGGGCATTCCTGTTCCAACCGCGCGTTAGTCTTCTCCCCTCCAGAGCAGCAAGTTGATCGATGACGATCGATATGAATGAGTGAATGGGTGTGGACGCGAGCTGACCATGGGGCTATTGCCAGAACCACGCCAAAGGGTTCTTTCAGCACCAGAGCGCCCGTATGCGGGTCTTGGGTCGTGGGAACTGAACCCTCAATCGCGACGAGCCGTCCAGCTGCGTCGAGGATCAAGCTCTGGGCGACCGTAATGTTGAAATCGGCCCATTGCCTGGCCACACCCAGCTCTTCCACATGCGTAGTCACCAGCTCCTCCCGCCGCCTCTCCATGACCTCTGCAGCCTTCAGGAGGATCTCGCGCCGCTTTGTCGGCAGAACTGCCTTCCAGGCGGGGAGGGCCTGGGCCGCCGCGTCGACAGCGGCCAAGGCATCGTCCTCGCCTGCGCTGCTGCACTTGTGGACCACTTTGCCCGTGGCCGGATTGAACACATCAAAGGTCTTGCTGCCCACGACATCTTTTCCGTTGATGAAGAAGGGGACGGTCTCCAGCTTGCCGCGGTCCGCCAAGCTCGTGCTTTCGGACGCCATTATGCTGTATGCGTGGGCTTTGGAGAGTGCAGCTTTTCCCCTTCTTGGCTCGATTAGTCTGCGCTGGTTGCTTCGAAGACGAGAAAGGGGGAAGTAGATGAAGAGCAAGGGGATAGTTTATATGCAAAGCCGCTCTAGTTGCTTGTGGGACGAGTATTAGTCGATGGGTCTGGGCGGATCGTGATCAGAGCTGCCCCTCGTCGAGCCGTCGATCTTTCTGCTAGTAGTTACTGGTGCTATCGCCACTGCCTCAGTTTTCTTCTTGTGGCTTCTCTGTTCTACTTCTTCTTCCTCTGGTATATGCACAACCAGTTGACCCTGACGTTATTTAAAAGTCGACCTGCCGTTATTTAAAAGTTCTGGTCAATGCGACAGCGGAAAGAAGATATTCCTCAGTTTCATGCCAACGTCTCATCCCCTAGCCAATCCGTGGTCTTGGAGCTTAAATCCTAGTGTCGCACACTATTACTACATCCGCGTTGGGGATGCGGGCAAGGCCGCGCTGTTACTTAAATTCAAGTGAAGGACCGACGCCTGCAAGTTGGAACCCCGCATTTCGGTAATTGAAATGGATAAATAGTCAATTGGCTAAACCACAACACACGACACAATGAATGAATACCACATTCTCTAATCCCTGATGCTCAGCTAAGGAAGAGGCTGGCATAAGCATTGCAAGCGTCTTCTGGTCCTCTGTAGCTGGACGAGTCCGAAGTTATAAGGGGCCTGGTTGATTTCACCGAGTGCCCACAGACTCTTTCAATGTTGGGGATCTTGAACTGCTCATGGAGTGCATTATCAATGGTGCAAGGTGAGTTTCAGGTCATGTAAAGCCCCGGACAGTGCAGGGCCAAATGTGATCGGTGTGCTATTCACGTTCCAACGTACATGCATGCATGAAATGCGAAAACTATGATTTGCTTGCCGGCAGGAGGCTTTGCCATTCTGGTATCAAGAACGTGAACAACGGAAGTTATTATCTAGGTTCAAGCCATAGGGGGGAAAGAAAGAAGAAGAAACTGTGGCGCAGAGATCAATAGGCTCATCTCAATCGAAAACGCTCTCTCTCACCGAACCAAAACAAATCCAGGGACAAATGGGAGATAATCTGCAAAAACAATTTTCCATCAACGATTGATGATGTTAGTTACTGCAATGCCCACTATCAGAATCGAACTGATGACCTTATCATTACTAGTGATACGCTCTACCACTGAGCCAAGCGGGCGTTGAAATGCGCCTAGATGTATGTATCTATATTGTTATTGAAAGATGTGGAAGTTGCACAACCTTAACACCGTGTGCCCCTCTGCAGCCATCAATGCCTCGTAATTAAACAGATCATTGCCATAAATTTTTTCCAGTACTTGACAAAAGATTTCAGCTGAATCCAAGCTGAAATATCCAATGAATTCACTACATGTGTAACATACACAATCTGCTATCCTACGACCCGCCCGTTGGTCGCTGCATTGAAATCAGTGAGACTATCCCTCTGCTTTGCTGGCAGATTTCCCACCCATAATACCCAGGAGTTAGAGAAAATGGTTAACATAGTATGGGGTGTTCGTTAGTACTTATTGATTCTATCAATGGCTCGGCATAGGTATCCGGTATAAAACCCAGAATACTGTGGCGAGACAAGTAAGGACAAATGAATATGGTTTGATAGGGACGAATGTTTACAGTCGGTCACTTGCAGCTAGGTACCGCTTCGCATGAATTCTTGATTTTATTTTTCGGTATGGCGAAGACGAAGTGCTTCAACAGCTCAACCAGTAATTAATCATGGCTGATATGCGGCCATCAGTCAGAGGCAGCCACTTGTAGAGCTTCCGCCGTCAACAACCGGCCTGAACCACACTGCGAGGCAGTATGAAGGGCCTCAAATATCAAAAGCTTTACAAGTGCCTCAATGCCCAGCGCAATTCCATTTCTGTGTGCTTTGAGAGGCGCAGTCCCCCACCCCAAATCCAAGTTTAGATTCTCTCATACGCCGTCACAGGCTGCCCGAGGCTTCTTGAAAAACACGAGAGCCACCTTGGGTGTGACGCCTCGAGGAGGAACGTCGGCATTCCCGCGGTATGGCCATCCATTGAAGATGGAATCTTCATTCTGACCGAGACTTGCGACCTGTAGGCTCGGCTGACGCCGTGTGGGCGCGGAGGGTGGGCGAAGCACCCTTTGCAGGGACTCTTGTGACGGACACGTTCCCTGCTATTGCCGCCTCCAGACTGCCCGTATTTCCTCCTCAGACTAGACAAAATCGTGCTGATGACGATCTTACAAGACCAACTGATCAAGATGGGACATCTGGCTTGCTGCGTAGGAATGTCTTGAAGACGGGGGAGTCGGTGCAATCTATCCACGAGTATCCAAGCTTACCGAGGTACTGCTCAAGATCTCTGACATCGTGCTCAGGGCACAGGATGCCGGCGAGAATTTTGGCCGTATCCCCACCAGAGTTGCGGTACTGGAATAAGCTGATGTTGTGTTCCGGCCGCAATGTGTTCAAGAATTTGTCGAGCGCGCCGGGTCTCTCGGGGAAGTTGAACATGTACAAACGCTCGTTGGGCACGTCGGATGTACCGCCAACTAGGTAGCGGATGTGGCTCTTGGCCAATTCGTCACCAGAGAGATCGGTGACCGAAAAGTGCCCGTTCTCATCGCTGCTTATGGAGTCAATGCGGTGCATCAGACCCTGCAGCTCGGACGAGCGCTGCGAAGCCGCCGCCATAAGACTCAGGCCAAGGAGCACATTCGCGCCCGAGGAGGCAGTGTACCGGTAGCTGAACTCGGTGACAGCGTGAGGGAGGATGGCACTGATGAGTTTGGCAAAAGACCCAGGTCGCTCGGGGATGTAGCAGGCCAGAAGGACTTCCTTCCCAGCACCCACATCGGCGCGCTCGGCGACAAAACGAAGACGGTCAAAGTTCATGTTGGCGCCACTCGTAATGGCGACAAGAGACCGGTTTGGATCAGAGGAGGGATGCGCAGCCACCCACTTCTTGAGACCAGCCACTGCCAAGGCCCCAGCAGGCTCGACGATGGAACGCGTATCCTCAAAGACGTCCTTGATGGCAGCGCAGGTCTCGTCCGTCGAAACCTGGATGATCTCGTCGACCACCTCCTGACAAATGCGAAAGGTCTCCTCGCCCACCTGTTTGACGGCAGCACCGTCGGCGAACAAACCGACCTCCCGAAGGACGACACGCTCGCCCTTGGTGAGGGACTGTGCCAGAGCATTGGCGTCGTGGGTCTCGACACCAATGACTTTGACGTGCGGGGCAATACGCTTCACATAGACGCCGACGCCTGCGAGCAAACCGCCGCCGCCGACACAGCAAAAGACAGCCTCGAGCTTCTGTATGTTGGTCTGGCGTAGAAGCTCCAGGCCGATGGTGCCCTGGCCGGCAATGACATAAGGGTCATCGAACGGAGGGATGTTGATCAGGCCATCCTGCTGCTCCCTGCGCGCGCACTCCTCCTTGGCAGCATCAAAATCGGCCCCGTGCAGGACGACATGGCCACCCATGCGAGAAACATTGAGGTGCTTGATGCTCGGGGTGCCCTCGGGCATAACGATAGTGGCGGGGATCTTGAGCTTGCGAGCCGAGTATGCGACGCCCTGGGCGTGATTGCCGGCACTGCAGCAGACAACGCCACGCCAGCTCTCGTTGGGCTCGAGGTGAGCCATCTTGTTGTACGCGCCGCGCAGCTTGAAGCTGAAGACGGGCTGTTCATCCTCACGCTTAAGTAGGACATTGCACTCAAGGCGATTGCTGAGGTTGACGGCCGGGGTGAGAGAGGTCTCGGTGCAGACCTCGTAGACTCTTGAGGTTAGGATGAGGCGCAGGTAGTCAGGATGACCGCTGGGGAGGATAAACTCGGCAGGTACAATCTTGCGAACGCGACTAGAGGGCGAGGAGGAGGAAGGGTCTGAGGGGTTGGCGCTGTACTCGGTCATGGCCAGCGCCGTCATGCTGGGCGTCCTGGCAGTGTGACCACGGTGGTCGTCTTGCCCTTGGCGTTGGACTGGTGACTTGTGGGCGACGTCCCCATCCAGTCCGTTGCTATCAGCCTGCTCCAACGGTGTGGGCATGGTCTGTTTGTGGTGGCTGTGGTCAGTGTGAATAGTCTGTGTGTGTACCGGCTCAATTGGGAGGATGCAGGATAGCAGACCTTGATTGAACTGTTTATGTGGTCAGTACAGGACCAGAATGGTGTGAAAAAGGCGTTCGTGTAGAATGAAGAAGAGAAAAAGATGACTCCCAGTAGCAGCAGCAGTAGCGACGTCGGAGGCTATCTTATGACATTATACTGACTAGTACAAGCCTGGTACCCTGAAAACCAGGCTGTTGATGGTGGGGTCCTAAACCTTGTATTACACTCTGCAATGATCCTGACCTGGAGATTACAGAAGTTAAACACTCTTTCATAGACGTCCTCTTAGGTCATTCAAAATCGACTGGTCCCAGAATTACACTCAAAGAGTTTTTGGCCCCGTCTGACCTACTCAGAGGGACATGCTGCTTGAGTGGATGTATGGACTAGATGGCAAGGTTCAAAGTACAGATCAGGTACCTTCTGCAACCCTAGCTGCAAGCTGCTAAGAAGCTTACCCCTGTCCTCTGCTGCAGCCATTGTCCAGTGCCGTGCCAGGCATTTAAGGTGCAAGGTGCATGTACCCCACCCATACACCATGCTTTGGTACAATGTTCGATCGGAAGAGCCCCAAAAAGTCATTGCATCACATCACATCACCTAAATTCACTTTCAGCCTCTACGCGCGCACAGAGCAATGCTCTGCATAAACCCCTCCTCCTCCTTCTCCTCCACAGTGCCTCAATCATACACCGCATAGTGACTTAATAAATCCAACTCACAATGACAAGTCCAGTCAGTGGCAGGCCGCTGCCATCCAGCTTTGATGAGAATGAGTACGATCCCCCGCCTAAAGTCCAAACCTTCTCGCAATGCCTCCTCGCCACCCTTGTTGATGGCCCCTCAGAATCATGACTTGGGGCAGCACAGGTGGAATGCCCTCACACATCTACTTACTAATTGGGATCTTTCCCTGAGCAGAGAGTTTTACAATGAGAGTGGTCTTCAAAAGGTTCTGCGTCGTATGAAGCAGGAACCTCTGATCCCCTTCGGTATGTCGCATACCCGCGCCGGCTCAGCTGACACCTCCTCACCTTCCCGCTCCACTGCATTCTTCAGAGACTGACCAATGTTTATCGCTGCTACCTAGGATGCCTTCTAACCGTCGCCGCCTTCACCAACGCCTACCGTGCCATGCGCAAAGGTGACCACCACCAGGTGCAGCGCATGTTCCGCGCCCGTGTCCTAGCCCAGGGCTTCACTATTGCCGCAATGGTCGCAGGAGGCCTGTACTTCGGAGCCGAGCGTCACAAGGAGCGGGAGACATGGAAGCAGCAGCAGGAGGAAAAGGCAGAGGAGAAGCGTCAGAAGTGGATCCGCGAGCTCGAGGCCCGTGACGAGGAAGAGAAGGACCTGCGCGCGATGCTAGAGAGGCGGAAGGAGATGAAGAAGGCTACCGATGCCAACGCCGCTAGGGACAACTTCCGTGCCGCCGAGGCGAGGAGGAGTGAGGTCGATCCGGCATCAGCGGGTGACTCGCCGAGCAGCTCGGGCTGGGGGCTTCCCGGATGGTTGGGCGGCGGCTCAAAATCACCAGTTCAAGAAAAGCACGAGACTTCACGGCCTAGATCTGACTCTGGTCCGTCCCAGAAATGATATCCCCCATCTTAACAGGTCAACCAACGGCAAAACCTAGTCTCGCTTAAACTCACGAGACGCCACGAGACCCCCCTTCACAGCAAGAATCGCAAACATGACAATGCGTTCTGGTTCAATATCTTGAATAGTCCTTGTATGTGTACTTATCTTTTCTACCACCATGAATGTGGGACATTGTGTATATAGTCCACAATCTAGCTTGGCTGGAACGTCTTGCGGTGCGTTTATCCAGGCCCTTTTACCCTTTTTCGGGAAGATACATCTCGACACCACACCACAGGTCTTCCATGCTTTCGTATCAACGGGCCATATCGCCAAGATCAAGCCATCGAGCCACCACTTCGATTGGAACCACCCACGAGTCCCGCAAGTTCAAGAAGAGCCCTGTCGGCCTCGATGTCTCCGGTGCCCAGGTTGATCCGCCGCCTCGCCTCGGCCTCTCTCTCTTCAAACGCCCACTCCGCGGCCTGGCGCTTGGCTTCTTCATCCCCTCCACACCCCCAAACCTCCAGGCTCTCGATCTCAAAAAAGGTTTGAAAGTCCTTTTGGCGGAGCACGCTATTTTGGAAGGCTCCGCCACGCATGGTGAGGTCGTGTGTAAAAACCCCGAACTCGAAGCTCGAGTCAAGCAGCAGTGACACCGATCCGAGATGTGTGGTGGTCGGCGTCCTGTGCGAGGCCGAAGCTTTAGGCGGAGGGTTCCCCGCCCCTACACCTGCGTTGGCGCCGCTTGATCCTGGTCTGAGGAACGATACGTAATCCGTGTTGACGCTCGAGGCTGCCAGGACGTCTTGGATGGGTTCGAGCTGGAAGAGAGTAGTGTCCGTGTCCCCGAAACACTGCTTGTGGCTCTCTTTCCACGGCTGGCTTACATAGAGGCCAAAAGTCACGTTATCCGATGTCGACTCGTCTGGGAATCGTCTGAGCGGCAGGGACGCTGGGAAGCGCGAGCTGCTATCGCCGGGAGAGCTATGTATACGGCTGCCTCTGACAAGAAGAATGCTGGGAGCCCGCCAGTTGAAGACACCGCCCTCAAAAGAGCCCTGTTGGATCATGGGTGTTATTTTTAGCAAGCCACCGAGATGTTCATGGCTTCTCGCCCGGGGGTTAGGGTCTCTCTTACCATGGAGAAGCCATCTCGGTCTCCCGAATACAAGAGTCTCAAACGGTGGAAAAGGGTCGAGCCGTCGATGAAGAAGGACAATTGTGATAATGTAGCATGGTTCAGGATAGACGCAGCCTGTGGGAGTAAGGGGGCGGCTGGTTGTTCAGCCTCACTGGCTTCCTCTGCTGGCCTCTTGTCCTGGTTCTTATGCTTCGTAAAGTCGAGATTCCTGGAGAAGAGAAAGTGTTCGAACAATGTGTTTAAAGGGTCTAGCATGCGCGGAAGGAGGTCCATGACCCGACTGAATGCCTTGAAATTAATGCCGGGTGCCCTCTCGACGTTGACAAACGAAGCAAGGGTGCTATCTGCAACTGAGCGAAGGCTCTCGATCTCTACGGGATATCGCGATATTCTCTCATTGGGGGCCACTGGGGCCATTAGGAGGAGGAGCGTGATAAGCCGCCTGAAGTTGTCAGCCGGGATTAAGGCCCCGTGGATGGTCTCCTTGTTGCCAAGCTTGAACGCGTCGTCCACATGGAGCGCATCCAGGGCCGACAGCACCAGGTCGTCATCTTCTTCGGCATCGACGCCGTCATCTGGCTCGTCGTCGCCGGCCTCGTCAACGCGGAAACCTGGGGTATGCGATCTGAAGCTCACAGCCTGTTCCGTGGTCTTGTGGTCGTTGTGCTCCTCCTCTCTTCTTGTCCGATCGTCCTCACCTGTTGCGTCTTCTACCGTGTCATGTGCCCGGTCATAGACGGCCATGCTCTTAAACAGAAGCTTCTTCCTGGCAGAGACGCCTTTTGACAAGACACGCGCCCACCTGGCTGTGAGGAGCGTGACGGCTATAACTACCTCTTCGAATCCCAAGATCACCGGCGCATCTCTCTGGCAGGGGAATGCGCCGACGCTGGACATCATCTGAAATAATACCGGCGAGACATGGAGCACATCGGGGATCTCGAGGAAACGCGCGAGAACGTCATCGCTTAGGTACAGCGTTTTTTGCTGGACGTCGGCCAGGCTTTTGAAGTTGTCTTTGAGGGAGTATGATTCGATAGGGGTAAAGCATCTCTCGAGGAACTTGGCTGCCTGTTATTTGTTGATGGCGTGGGTAGTTTCGATGTAATTAGCACTTGAACTGCGACCAGAGGGGATGGGCGGCTCAATGGTACGACTGCCTCTTTTGCTTACCAGCGCTCTTCTTAATTCCTCGTGGGTCCATTTCTTTCCATCGCCGCTGCTCGACAGCGTCTGTCCCATGTTTTCTGTTTGTTGGCGACAGAGAAACAGCCGTGCTCAAAAACAGAAAGCGCCTCCCCAAGAAACGACATGCATCGATGTGGTAGCGATGAGGCTTGGCTGCCTTGTACTGTGGATCTAGGCGCAGCGGGAAGCAGCGAACGGCTTACAGTGATTCATACGTAGGTCGTCTGTTGTTGTTTCAGTAGTAACGACTGCTATTACGTCAGCTCCCAATTGGTATTGGCCTCAACTGCTGCAGGGACTAGGTTTTGAAACAACACTTAATAAATGATCACTTATATCTCGCGTCTTTTGACTATCCTTCATTTGTACCTACTCGCAAGTGACGATGGAAGTTTTTGGTGACTCCATGAACCAAGTTCGTTTTTCATACAATTCACCTAGCCAGCTTACTTCTATGTGCTGTGATCGAGCACTCGCTTTCGTGCCCGCTGAGTATGGCGGTCCTGCCTGGTCCTGCCCAATCAGGTTTGAATTTCAGTGCCCCATGGCCCTGAACCTGCTATAACGCAGTGTTAAATGTTCTGCAGTACAAGACTGCTTTCACCAATTATTGCATTACACCCGCTTCCAAGTTCCCAGCTTGTTCTGCACCTGGGTAGCCATTCCTACGCGCCTTTACAGAAGCAATGCCAAACAACCCACAGTTTTGTTCACAGCAGCTGCCACTTTCAGCAGAACAAGAGCGGCAAATCCTGGAATGGATATCGAAGGAAAAGTCTTGTGGTACCGTTGTGCGCAAAGAGCTGATAACGGTGACCAGTGCCCTACTCTGTTGCGGCCACCGAAAATGGCGGCCATGCCCAACCAGATTCGGCGGCCACCACAGCGATTTCTCGACTTAACCTAATCATATACCTATGCCTTCGAGGGCACTGGATTGATTCAAATCTGTGAGACTGCCAGTGGCAGCGGACACTGACAATGCAAGAGGACTGTCAAGTCAAGCTGACGAGCTCCTCAGACGGCTGTTTTTGAGTGCCGGAAATTCCGGCGGTTATCAATAAACTGTTATGCGTCACACAAGTGCTATGATATCAATTAAAGTTAACTGATCAATTGTATTGCGAAGCCATCTCGATTTGTTCAAGACATACTGCCAGCGTTCCAGGGCTTTCGTCCAGTAAATAAACCGAAAGTATGTGCTCTTTTATGGCAGAGCAATCCAGCAGAGCAGTCCTGCAGGCGGCGCCGGGCCATAGTCAAAAGTGAGTGATCCGCGTTGGCGGAGTTGACTGCGCGTACGAGCGCGAGAGAGGAACGGCAGTGAGTATTGGCTCGCAAGAATTCGTGTGCTTCTTTGTGAAGATCTTTCAAGAGCTGTCTCACTGATCTCTTGTAAACAGCAAAGTACTTTGAGCCTACGTCTTATTATCCGTGTTCCATAACTTCACCTCATTTCTATCCCCTCGGAGAAGCAATTAGCTCAATAGTAGTCGTATGGTGAGTTGTACTCCCTAAAATAGACTACAAGTCTCCAAGGAGCTCCTTATGCAACGGCGGGGTGATCATGTTCTCCGTGTCATTTCTTGCCATGGCCTGCTCTGAGACCGTTGTAGAGGACAGCACTGTCCCTCGTTGTTTTCTACTGTAGACTGATTATAATATGGCGATTGTCACTGCTCGTTTATTATAAAGTTTGTGCCTAGAAGATTCAGAGTCTGGTACGATTGATCTTCAAGGACCTCTGCAGATCATGCGCGCTACGGGTAACGTTGGATAAATCAGACCTCTGTCAGTGGCAGTTTCCAAAGTTTCCCCTATCAATCAAAGCTCTCTAGCTGTTCTCTGCAGCGATAATACTGACGTCTGCGGTGAGGTACGAAGCGTGTCTGATCTTCATACAGATGGTAGACTTGGAGCCGAGCCAGATCTGGCATTGATGAGAATGTACATCGAGTATGGCTGTTCATTTTGAGAAATACTAGCGAGACATCTAACAACCTACCCCTTGGAAGAGCTACGTAGTACAGAGAGTAGTTGCGCTGTTGATGGGCCTAGTGACGACGATCCGCTGAGAATATCGCCGTGTCAAATGTGAGACGGACTCCTGGTTCGTTCCCAAACTACTATGTATTTTCGGCAGATGCATGGGGTTTACTAACTGCGCCAATCGCATTCCTTACGAAGTAGTATTGCTGCCCTATCCGTTACTGCTTGATGCTCTCTTGTTCTCGAAACCAATCCGTCAGGAGATCATGACCGCGTAGTAGTTATTCGGGCCGTCAGTCGTCTGTACATTCATTATACAAATCCACCTTGAAGGAGCTCATGACTCAATTTGCAGCTAGCAAGCATTCTCAAAAGCTCAAGTGGTAATCAAAGGGGCTGCATAATGCTGCCTGTGAAGTTATGATCATGTCTTTCGTCTTGGTCTTGGTAACCCTCCATATCATCGGGAGAGCAAAACAGGCCCCTAGCTCCCTATGCGCAGCAAAGACGGAATGGGCCCGTGCAGATAGTCGAGACCAAGTCAAACTTCAGTTGACATCGGTCACATGGTCCCTGTGCCAGAGCATCTAGTTACTGACTAATTTGATTTGTTGGAGATGACTGTATCAAAAGCGCTGATCCAAGCCGCCTGGGCATCTCATGGGCTTCTCCCAGGTATGTCTGTTTTCGCATGTCTGTCATGTCATGTGGCCCAATGTCTAACAATCGGATGAATCTTTGGATGAGTGACCGATAAGAGACCTTGCAAATCTAGGAAAAGATGCCTTGTACGTTGCTGGAAACATTGTTGGCACACACTGCGCATTTGGCCCGAACAGAGTATTCAACAACGCAACAGTCACTCCGTGGTAATTTGGCGTTCCAGAATGGCGGGATCTGCGGATACGAGATCGACCAGGACGTTGATTCGAATGTTGGCAGGCCCGAGGGTAATTAATCATGTTGTGAGATGCCGATTAGCCTGCCCAGGTGCGTCTGGCTAACACGGCTGGGTCCGCTTGGGTGCGGCGAGAGCAATTCCCCCCCCCCCCTCTCTAATCAATTACCTGACAATGTGTTTCCATTTCCCATAATGGAAAGACCACCGGAGAGGGGAACCAGACAGTCCTCCAACTCAAGATGGTTCCAGAGCGAATGAGGGTTTTCAGGCACGACAGGGAACAAGTGCATGGCGCTACATCTGGGCGACTCTTGGCTCGAGGTTTGAAGTACAGTCAGCCCTAAATTGCTCCGATAGACTGCTGTTGGTGGAGGTTTCGAAGATTTGTCTTGGGAGGGCTTCATGCCCCAATGCCCGCAGGGGTTTTCGCCGGACTAGAATCCTGTAATTGCTTATGGAGGAGTATCACATCGGTCAGGAGCTGGCAGACGAAGGCACACTGGCACTAAAGTGGCCTGGGCGCATTTACTGGATCAAGAGCCTGTGTGGTGGTCCTAACAAGCATTCCTCGGAGAAATAGATATCGGTGGGTATTGCGCGAGGATGCTCCCGCAACGTTTGCCTCGTCCTGTAACAGTACCGCACTAGGATCCGGACACCATCCCCGGCAAAACAGAACAGGGAAAAGGGCAAAGGCCAGACCCTGAACCTAGCGCAAAAGGGGTGGCTCCTTGCACAGGCCAAATGAAAGGGTACCGTAGCAGCAGTTTTGGGGCTCACGCAGCAAGCGAAGCCACGATTTGCAAAGAATCTGAAGCAGATTTGCTGCACAGTACAGGCCTTATCCATCGTGTTGCCATGGCTGGGGGTCTGCTTTGGTGGAGAGGAGGTTCAGTCGGTGGAGACGAGCTTTCGGGCCGTGTCAACCGCAATACATAGGCTTGGCTGTTGGGCCTGTCATTTTATGGCAGCCGGCCAGGGCGAGATTGAAATGTGGCGCCAATACGACCCGCCCCTTGCTGCACGTCCCTGCAAGGTGCTAACTGCATGCCTGGTCTGGGTCCTGGGTTGTTCTCGAAACCAATAGAAGGTGTGCACACATGGCAGGACAGGGTACGTAGGTAGAAAAGAATCCCTTGTCTGGCCAGGAGGACTCGTCGTCGTCGTCGTCGTCGTCGTCGTTGTTCCTCGCTCTTCGTACTTACTTATCGTAGACATAGAAAGGGAAAAAGGAGAACGTAAGAGAGGAGGGAGAGGGATGACCACGGCTTACATATAGGCTAATTACATGCTGCTGTTCATTATCAAACGTATCGAGATAATTTTCCATTGCACCCATAATCTTCACGATTGCCACGCGTACCTACGGGGGGCTGGTACCCAATAGGCTAGACTGGTCACATGCTGATAGGGTGAAGAGAGCGAGGAGATTAGACCAGGGACGATGAGTTATTCTGTTTCCTCTTGCATGATAGTGTATAATTTTTTTGTTGTGTTTGTTTTGAGGGGGGGAAGGGGGTGTTTCGCTCAAGGATAGCCGCTGGCGTGTTATTAGGCGATTAAGCAAGAGTAATAATTTGTCTATCCGGACGAATGGCGGCCAGCTGGCTAAATAAGACAAGCCACCTAATTTGGAACCCTGGTACCAACCTACCACACCGCGGAGATGTTTCCACCTTGGCTATCTCAGCCCAAGTGCCGTGAAAGCGCATAGGTAAGGCGTTCATAGTTGGCAGCTGTGCACACTGACTGCAAACTAAAGGCGGCTGTGTTGCTGCTGCTGTTGATGATGATGTGAATCCTGCTGGATTTGCATTCTTATACACGGATGGTATGCTTGCAACTGGGACTACGGAATCCTTCTTGTTAAGCAGGAGTCCTGGCTGGTAGTAGCTGTCATCCTGGGGGGCTGGGCTCTCGTTAAGCTCTCATATCCCCGAAGTGCCAGCTCGGCTTCCGCCCGCACATCCCCACGCGTTACACAGCACCTTACACCCCATCCACTGCAGCTGGAGCTCTTCCTCCTGTGATACTGCGCGCAGGCGCCGCCCTGCAGACGGAGAGCATCATAGTAGCTCCTCAGCTCAACCCAATTGTCATCACGGGTGGTCAATAGTACGGAAACACCAGGCACGGTCAGGAATAATAAGCTGGCTGAGCCTGGCGGGCCTGACTGGTATGCAATGTATGTACCATAAATATGTAAAGTAATGCACTATAACTGAATCATTTCTCTCTCTCTCTCTCTCTCTCTCGTGTTTGGCCTCTCCAGGGATACGCCGCGTTCGGGTTTCAGCAGCTGGTGTCCCTTCAGCCTGAGGCTGCTTGCGCTTGGGCGTTGCTGAGCTCCCTTGTCCCGACGACGGCATGTCTGACGCCTTGATGCTATCCATACAACGCATGATCACAGCCTCGGCCCCCAAGATTCCCGTGTTCAGTGCTACTGTGGTATGTACTTACAAACGACGTTTGCTCCCTAACTCATAGTGCTACTTTTAAGTTGTAGGTCGTGCATGTGCATCAAACAAAGGCACCAAGAAGATCGGTCCCATGACATGGAATGCTGTGCAAATCCTTGTTTCCCCTGTCTTGGTTTTCTTCATCGTCGTGCCAAGTGCCCATCAACTCCATCTGACCACCCCGGCGGGACAATCTGGTCCCAGGTTTAGGCTTGGCCGTGCGCATTGTTCAGAGGAAAGAAGGAGGAAAAGGAAATCCGGGAGCACCGGCAGACCAGACCTTTAGGGGGGCGCATGACTGTTTGGCGTCCTGGATGGGGTCGAAGAGGTGGGACCACGGGGAGGTGGGAGCAATTGCCTCGTACCGTTCGCCCGGGAAGGTCGAGCTAACAAAGCCGACCCCAGATTTTCCCCAGGTGGATCCCGCTGGGCGTCCCTGTAGAAGTATCGGGTACACTTGGGTGGAAGAGAAGGAGAAGGAGGAGGATGCCAGTGATGTGTAACATAGTTCTCTCAGCCTACTGCTGCTGGACTTGTGTGGTTAGTAGGTGTTAGTAGGTGTCTTGGTCAATCCCGATTTTATTCCGGCGCCGCGCGGGCGGTCATCGCTCTTCTTTTCTTCGTCCTTTTCCCCTCGTCCCCCTCAAAGAGACCACCAAGATCGACACTTTTAGAGGCTACTGACGCAGACGATCATAGGATTGGATGAATCGAGCAAGTGTCCACCGGAAGAGGTGTTTTAGCTGGCCGGTCAAGCGGAGAGGGCGGGACAGATCCCCCCCGACTCTTTGTCAGGCCGAGGCTGAAAGCTTTGACGTTCGCAGAGAAGAATGAAGGCGGGAGGACGCGATTGGGAGGAAGAGAGTGAGAGGGAAATCAGAGAAAGAGAAAACCAAGACCAGCTCAGAGGTGGTGGAAGGGCTGTCGAGTGAGTGGCCCGTCAGATGGTGTCCTCATTTCCTCCGTCCTGGGTGTGTGGGCCTGGGGTAGGGCTTACCTGGCTATGCCCTACGTGTAGCACTGCTCCAGCATGCATATGCATCGCGCGCATGTGTCCGTTATTTTCTTTTTCCCTTTCCCCCCTCCCCCCTCTTCCTACTTGAGACTAGGCCCAGAAGTGCGTGCTCAATGTTGTCCTCGATCCCGTTCCAGGTAGGTCTTGCGTCAAGCTTTGGACTGCGCCCGCGTCATCCAATTCAATCGCATGCATTGCAAGACTGGGGTGGTTTCTGAAATCTCGAGCGACCCAGGAAATGGGGATTTCCCCTGGAGAGTCAGAGAGGAGAATGCCACGCTGTGTCGTATGGATGTACATATGCATGCACACACACACACACACACACACACATCAACACATACACATGCATACGACATGGCCATGGTACCCTGCGGAGTCTCTCCTGAGCGAACGGCAAAACACCAGCCGAGACGAGTATAACAGCTCCAGTCATAATGCATGTAGACGTAACATGAGCAACGCGTCTAAATTGTTTCTTTCTGTTTCCTTTTCTGGTCTTCTCCTCCCCCTCCCTCCCCTTCCCCCCCTCCCAGTTGCGTGACGAGAATGTGTATGGTGTATACTGGAACCTGAGCAGGGGCAATGTGATTGTGTGGTTCGGTCTCTCTCGCATCTCGTCTCATCTGAACCATCAGTCAACTGTAAAAATAGATTCCTGTCACTGTGAATATGGATCATTTTCTTCTTCTCTTCTTCTGTCGCCTTTCCTTCCCGTTGGACCCTATAAATTTCTTCTATAGGTGCTGGGTTACAATACTATCTAAGTACTGTTTAGAGTGGTGAACGATGAAACGATTGACAGGCACAGTATGTACTTTACAACTTCATGCTTCAAAATATTGTACAGTATAGACACACACACTCTCTCTCTCTCTCTTACTCTCTCACTCTCGTCTCTCGGTTGCTACACATTGAAAGTGACCAAAATAAATTCAGAATCGAAGGGGGGAAAATCAGGTAGTACTATTTCATGTTCAGGGCAAGCAGAGACAAAAAAAAAAATAGATAGCCGAGTCTCAGGTACATCCAGCCCTCCTTTAGCCCTGAACGTACTGTGGTACTTTCTCCCCAGGCCCGAAAGCTAGTGCATTAAGCCCCCTACCAAAAGTACTATTATAGTAAATAGTGCCGTGCGGACTACCACAGACCTACTACGGTATGCCTATGGCATCTGCCCACCCACCCCCTGCCCGTAACTTCCCCCCCGGTGGTCCCCTCCCTACCTTGCTCGCTACGCATGGTGGTGCCATGGTAACTGTGGATACCCACCCTGGCCTTGTTCCATCACACTATGCTAAATAGGGACAGGGTCAACAGAAAAGCTAAGCTCTTCCCAGTGGGGTTCATGGGGGAGAAAGCACCCACACCCACACCTACCCTTGAAGCCCCATTGAAGCCGTAGCTGCTAGCCCCGGATCGAGAACCTGGAGCATTGGATGATCGTCATCCGTTGTTCCCTTTCTTCTGTTGCTATACCAAACAAGGCGTATATCAGGCCCTGCTGCTCCCCACGTGTAGTTGCTTTTTCTCTCCCACCCTCCGAACATCCTCCCTGTCATTGCTTGTCTTTTCTCAATCACCTTGGAAAATTTTCTCCCTACTCTTCAATGTCTTTGTGAGTAGG
Source organism: Cryphonectria nitschkei (assembly GCA_006503525.1). NCBI lineage: Eukaryota > Fungi > Ascomycota > Sordariomycetes > Diaporthales > Cryphonectriaceae > Cryphonectria > Cryphonectria nitschkei. Next base: position 650,113 of record LAZJ01000058.1, read on the forward strand.
AAGAAAATCGAGCTGCAACAAGTCGAGAGTCCTCGGAAGACAAGAAAAGAAGAAGAGAGAGGAATAATCAAACAAGAAACACAACAACCCAAAAAGAAAGACAACAAATAGTACTCTCGAGTACCTTGTTACGTCTCGTCTTATCTGGTTCTGCTCCAGATCAACTAATTGAGATCGCCAGCCCTCCTGAGACTCATCTTCGATCCCCATAACCTACTTCTCCTCCCCCTCATATAACCATCACTTGTCTCAGCAGTCGACCTTTCAAACACCAGTCGGGTTTCCACGCGCCAAGCTTTTCTTCTTCTTTCATCTGTGTTCTCTTCGGATCAATTCCTCTGCCCTCCTACTTCAGCGCCCACCAGAGCACATAACGAGATGTCCGACGCTCCTATTGAGAAGGACGTTCAGACCTCTGGTCTTGATGTCGATGGCTCCAGGCCCATCCACCAGCGTTACAACCACTCCGGCAACCCTAATGCGAGCGCCCATGGCGACAATGGAGCTCGCCTGCCAGCCTTTGGCGGTGAGTTCCAGCCTGGCCTGTACAAGGCTATCGAAGGTCGCAAGCTCGCCAACCCTGCGCCCCTGGGCCTGAGCGCTTTCGCCTTGACCACCTTCGTGCTCTCCCTCTGCAACCTGCAGACCCGTGGCGTCTCCACACCTAACATCGCCGTCCCTCTGGCCTTTGGTTATGGCGGTCTTGTCCAGCTTCTCGCTGGCATGTGGTGAGTTTTATAGCAAAAACAGAGCAAGACACAGAGAGGGCGGGGACGCTGTAGGCGGCTCCCCCCCTCTCACTCTCTCCCTCTCTACCTGTATGGTTTGGATTCGTTCTCCCGAGAATTTGTGTGCTGACCGAGGGCGTTTCCCTTCTTCCAGGGAGATGGCCGTGGGCAACACCTTCGGCGCCACAGCACTGTCCTCCTACGGCGGCTTCTGGATTTCGTATGCGCTCATCCTTACGCCCTCTCTGGGCGTCGTCGACGCATACACCGATGCCACCCAGGTGTCCAGCGTCCTTGGCTTCTTCCTCTCCGGCTGGTTCATCTTCACCTTCATCCTGCTGTTGTGCACGCTCCGGTCCACCGTCATGTTCTTCTTCCTCTTCTTCACCCTGGATATGGCCTTCCTGTTCCTCGCGTGTGCTGAGTTCGCCGACAACAATGGCGCCGCCAATACCGCCAACGGTCTCCAGAAGGCCGGCGGTGTCTTTGGCATTCTGGCTGCCTTCCTCGCGTGGTACAACGCCTTCGCTGGTATTGCCGATACCAGGTTAGTATTACTTATATGACTATTGTTGATGAGCGAGCCACTCGCTCTGGTTTCTTGGTTCCTCCTTCTTTCTCTTTTCGACCTGATGGAAGGAGAGTTCCGGCTTCGATACGAAATGATTGAAGTTACGCGTCGACCCCAACACTCCTCTCGCCACCCCCCCCCCAATCTTTCCCTTCCTTGCCTCCCTTGCACACCCAATCACTTGTCGCGTTCCTATGTCACAACGATATCCTGCTCTCTCTATTGAGTTATGGCTAACCGGCTGTGTCCTCAACTCTCTAGCAACTCTTTCTTCCTCATCCCTGTATTCCACTTCCCCTGGAGCGAGAAGGGTCGCGAGGCTCGCCTGACCAAGCAGGCGTCGCACACCGTCTAACGCAGACGAGGATGCGCCCTGTTTTGTTTGTTCCGTTTGATTGTTGGTCCGTTGCCACTGGGTCGGCTTGGGGGTCCTGTCGAGGAGGAATCTCAGGATGGACGAAAGGAGTATACATACCCACTTGCGCGAATCTAGGAGAACTGAAGAAAAAGGAGTTTGTTGTCATTACTACTCTGAGGAGTGGCCCACACTGGTCCGCTTTCTTTCTACGAGGAGGTGATCTTTTCTCTCGCTGGGCGGCAGAGTTGATTCCTATCTTAATTTATATCTCCAGAAACCAAAGAGGGTGTACTGTGCAGATATCAGTACCAAAGCACACAATTGTGCTTCGTATGTGGAATTGGAAAAGAAAAACAGAAAGAGAAGAAAGAAGAAAAAAATGTTTCCCCCGCCTATCGCATATCGATTCTCTGAGTACCGACATGTACCGTCGACAGTTCGCCGAGACCTTGTCGCTTTCCAGCGCCAGTGGAGACTTGGGGGCGTATGAACTTTAATACAACTATATTTACTTGAAAAGTTTATCTCCTAATTGAGACGTATGATCATGATGTGGTTGCGACACGATATCTTCACATTTTGAGATCGCGAGAACGTGTGACTCTGAGAGTCAGTGTCATGAGACCACTGAGAGGCCAGCCTAGCAGAATGGCCATCTGACAATATCAGCCCATGCCACCTCGGACACTACCAAAGTACCGCCGGCACCCACCAACTTCATACCAATTCGATTGCGCCAAGTCAGGCGAGTCACGGATCGTTCGTCACTGCCACACAGCTCTTCATAGAGGATGAGTACCAATCCGTGCCGTCATACAAAACGATTTCTTAATTTATTTAGCCGATAGAGTTGAGCCCACCCATGACCATGTATATCCGTAACTGACGGCTGATAATATCGATCATGAACCACCCAGCCTAAAGCGATGCCTCATCGTGAAATACAGATGGATCTTCCAAAAAAGAACAAGGACAAACGTCCCGGCCTCTTGCCTTGTGCGTCTAAATAAAATCTTCTGAAAGAGGTCATTGCCTCCGCCTTCATGTATGAATAAATATTGATGTAGACCATTGCCCCAGAAAAAAACGGAAGGAAAAACCATATAAGGTGGAAAGAGAAGAGAAAAGGAAATATAAGTAGAGGGGAGGGGGGGTTTTGGTGGTTGAGCACCAGCAGACTTCATGCCTAGTGCGCCCTGCGTCGAGACATTTTCCGCCCCCTCTTGACACTGGGCGAGGCTGACACCATATATGACCCGTCGGTCACGGTTGCGAGTGATCTGCCGCTTGAAAGGCTGCCGTCCTTCGAACGGTTGACCCTATCATCCGCAGCGACGCTGTCATCAGCGTCCATAGCACCGTGTGCGGCGGTTTGTGGGGCGAAAATGCTGTATGCATAGAACTCAGCAGCATACGTGGCGGCTGCAGGCTCGAGCGTGCTTAGGACAACGGGTCCTGGTCCCATGGGCATGCCCGTGGGACCTGAGATGAGGGGTGAAAATGGCTCCTCGGAGCTCTGTCCATGTTGGATGTTGCCGTCGAGGCTCCAGATGCTCAGTGCCCAAGGGCCACCACAAACGGTGGAGTTCATGGGATCGCCGGCACAGCTTATATTGCACCCTTCATCACCCGTCACGGTCGAGCTCACAAGCGTGTTCCCGCAGAAGCATTGAGATCCGTCCTCGGTTCCAGCAAGAATGAAACCTTGTCCCTGGCAGAAGTCGATGCATGCTTCGTTCGTCATCCCGCCAGCAACAGTCAACAATTGAGAACCCTTCAACGCCCTGTCTTGGTCGTCCTGATAACAGCCAACGAGTTGATAGCCGCTCGTAGCTGGAAGCTTGGTGGCAAATGCAACATTAGAACTTGGTGTCGAGTACATATGTACAACAGCGCCGGCCGTTGAGGGGGCCGGAGCACAGAACCATCCATCTTGACAATGATAGCAAGGCCACCCGTACCCACAGGGAGCCGGCAGCGCTGGGGTCTGCAGAGGCGGACAAAACCAACCGCCTAGACAATCATCGCAAGTGTACCCTTGGCCCGGGCAGGGACATCCACCGGAGCCATCTGCTCCTGGAGACCCTCCGGAACCGGCTGGGGAATCACCTGGAGCGCTGGAATAGGATGCAAATGCGGAGGGACACGTCGTCACGAAGTCGGTCTGTGTCTCCGTTGAGGTGATCAAGGCGGTGATGGTCTGAACGTAGTATATGGTGGTCTCTGCGACAGCCGCTGTCGGTGTGGGGCTGGGCGATGCCACTGCGAAGACCATGTCAGCAACCGAAATAGGTTGACTGGAGGGAAGGAAGAAAAGGGGCTCACCTGGTCCAGGGATTGCTGATGAAGGCGAGGCTGGAGCCATGAGAGAGAGCTGCGAGACTTGATTGATCAAGGACGATAGTCCCGACAGTGCAGAGTTCGCAAGAGGGTCAGCTGTCAGGCTACTAGCGGGGGCTGCGGTCGCGGCCGCGCTCAGCACTGATGAGCTCAAGGAAGATAGCAAGGAGGCGAGCTGCGGAGCGCTTGACGGTGGGCTTGATGGAGGCGTGGCGGGACCGAACGGGAGGCTCTCGACGAGGGTCAACGAGGCGGAGACTGAAGGAGGCGCCGCTACTGTGGCTGTTGATGGAGGGCCAGCCGTCACCGAGATCTGATCACACGGGACACCGAAGACGAGCGCCGTCCCACCGACAGTGTCTGACACCTGGCAGAGGAGCCCCGCCGCATTGGCCTGAAAAGATGAGAGAGCATCTGACACCAGAGGCTGAAGACCCGATGGAAGTCCGTCGACGACCCCACTTCCAATGACTGCAGCAAGATCAGAGACCTCTGGGGCGGCGCTGGCCACAGCAGAGGACAGGCTATCCTTCATGTTGTCTAGAAGCCCAGCAAAGTCGTTGACCGCGTCCGGATCTGCGCTCAAGATAGATTCCATCTGGTTCACGGCGGAGAGTGCTGCAGCCGGGATACCAGTGGCGAGAACGGGAGCAGCGTTGAGGATAGATCCAACCTGGTCAGCCACGCCACCGGCCACATCTGGCGCAGAGTCCAAAAGGTCGCTCGTCGCGTTCAACGCACCAGCAAGATCAGTTCCAACGTTGTTGGCAAGCTGAATCCCGGCTGCCAATGCAGACGGCAGGCTGCCGAGAACTGCCGAAACCTGACTCTGGAGGTTGTAAACAGCTGTGGCGGGATTGGCCAGGACAGAGGCTGGGTCGGGAGCGATGGACATCAGAGGACCCAAGACATTGGCAGAGAGCTGACCCAGGAGACCAACCCCGCCGCCGTTACCTTGGTCTGGCGAGCCAAGAATGCCGTTCAACGCTGACGCGACACCATCGAGGACACTGAGACCAGACAACAGACCACCACCAGAAGCTCCTGTAGTAACAGCTGGTGGCGCGGTAATGATTGATGTGGGCAGGATTTGGGAGGGAGCGGCTTGTGACAAGGCACTGAGGAGTCCACCAAGAGGGCCGTCATTGCCCCCAGGGCTGCCGACCACGGGTGTGACGCTGGGCACACCAGCCAGAATGGTCATGACTGAGCCGAAAAGATTGGGTTCAGCGCCAGAAGATGGAACGGGAACGGAAGGTACAGTCAGAATGTTGGGAAGAAGAGTGCCCAAAGCGCCGCCGCCGCCATGCCAGCCCAAGATAGATGCCACAGCGGAGAGTGGTGGTGTTCCGAGAGGATTGGGCAGGGGCCACGGAATCTTCTCGTTGTCCTCTGGATTCATGTTTGCAACCGCATTCACTCCATTAACATCACCACCGTCGAGGGCAGCAAGCTCTGCGTCATGATGCTCTTCGTTGGTAGAGTCACCAGGTGGACCTGGAGAGAAAGGACCCAGCTCAGACTCCCAAGTCCGGCGGGCAACAGTGCCGGCGCGGGGCCCAACAAAGGCCGGTGAGCCCGCCAGGACTTTGAGACCTTGGCCGAGAGAGATCAGACAGAGTACAGCAACACAGACGAGGCTGCACATGGCCAGGGACCGGGACGTGAGAGGGAACGGCTGCATCATGGACGAGGACGCAGCGCAGACGCGCCAGTCAAGAGGGCAGTTGAACGGATCAGCACGCTCTGTCGTCGATCAGACAAAAGGTAACGTGAAAATGAGAATGACCTGAGAAGTGGGAGGGAACAGGATGAGATGGTCAAAAGTGGGTTTGCCAAAAATCAGGTCCAAAAAAAACCAAAAAAGGAAGAAAAAGAGTGTGGGTGGTGGGTGACGGTGTATTGGGACGGGACCAAAAGATTCGAAGATGATGAGGAAAATTCTCGGATCCAGCTTGGGACAGCAGGGAATATAAGGTAGATTGAGACTCTCCTAGTGCCTGACTTGTGCCTTCTCAAACTGGTATGTCGATACTTCCCCGTGTTGGAAGAGGTTCTGCTGAACTCGGTAGCAAGGCAGCGACCATCGAGTAAGAAGGAAGGATGAATAGACGACCACGAGAAAGTCGTATCTCCAAATTTACGAATGATGACGCGATGCTGCGATCTCCTTGGACTGCACCTTCCTCTGACGGGTTCTCTTCTGGGACGAAGGCTGTGGGTTTCCATCCAGGAGATATCTTTCCGCTGTTAAGGTTGTGAGCCATTTTACGTGAGAATGTCGATCTGCTCGTCTCTCATCGACTTGTGTCCTTTTCTTTGAAAGGTGGAATAATTGCACACCCTGCCTGCTGTCTCGTGTTGTGAGAAATTCACCGTGACGAGGGCTATGGTAGAAGCTCGAGGCAGTCTACTGCTCTGAACCCTCTTCAGAGAATCGGAAGGCTTGATTTGCGGATGATGAGCATCAACGATACTAAACAGAAGGGCACTCTTCTCGTCTTGCGGGCCATTGGTCGACTTCTGTGCTGCCAGCGTTACGCGAGAAGGAGCATTCTCCACCGAAGACCGCCGAGACCTCATATTTGTTCCTATCATGGTATTGTTAGTCAACTTGAACAAGCTGTAGGGGATGGTCGGTCCTGAAAGGGTATCATCAGCCTGTCGGTGCTCAAAACTTAGCGCAACACAAAGGACGACTCTCGAGATGATCCTAGTCACATGGGACGCATTCTTTTATCTATCATCATTGAAATAACGTGATTCGGTATTTTCTCTCTCTCTGAATTCTGGCCGGGCCAGTGAGTCCTCATTTCGTAAAACCTGGCTGGAAGACATGACCAGTTCCCGTACCCATGCAATTAGCAGACCTCAAGACGCCTCTCAACATAATCGACCATCCTCACGCGCGTTCCGCGTCTAGTAGCGCTTCTCGGTACGCAGGGTGTCGGCGAACTCATCCAGGGGAGACCTGATGAGCTTGGTCTCCTTCCACAGGTTGGGAGTGAGGAAGCCGTAGGTGTTGGAGATGGCAGCGAAAGTGGCCTTGAGAGTGTTTTCGAGGGTCTTGGTGGAGCCGGCAGAGGAAGTGTAGGCATCCTCGATACCAGCAAGCTGGAGGAGACGCTTGACGGCGGGGGAGGCAACAAGGGAGGTACCGCGGGGGGCGGGAATCAGCTGTTGTTGGGGGGGTAGAACGTGTCAGCAGACGAATTGCGGGTGCACGGCCATATCTGTCTGGGACGGGCGGGCGTGCAGAGTGGGAAAGGAGACAAGACTTACCCTGACGGTGACCGAACCGCACTTGCCAGACTCCTTGACGGGGATGGAGTGAGGTGCACCCAGGTTGGTACCCCAGTAACCACGGCGGATGGGAATGACGCTCAGCTTGGCGATGATGATGGCGGCGCGGATGGCGGTGGCAACCTCCTTGGAGGTCTTGATACCCAGACCGACGTGGCCCTCGGAGTCACCAATAATGACAATGGCCTTGAAGCGGGTGCGCTGACCGGCACGGGTCTGCTTCTGGACGGGCTTGATCTGTTTTGGGGGAGGAAAGGAAGACAAGAATGTTAGCGTCACAACCAAGCAGGTATAGAGCGCCATTCAGCTCGAGAGCAACGTGAGATGCAGGAGATAAGGGCCATGCCGAGTGCGCACCTTCATGACCTCGTCCTTGAGCTTGGGCAGGAAGAAGTCCACGATCTGGTACTCCTTGATTGGGAGGGAGTGCAGGTAGATCTCCTCCATGCTCTTGATCTTGCCGGCCTTTACCAGACGGCCCAGCTTGGTGACGGGCTGCCACTCCTTCTCCTCGCTCTTGCCACCACGACGGCCACGGCCACGGCCACGACCACGACCACGATCGCCGCGGCCACGATCGCCAAAGCCACCACGGGCAGGAGCACCACCTCGGTCAGCCATGATGATGATTGAATAGACTGGTTGTCGATCGACCTGACTCGAATCGGTTGTCGGTGTTGGTTTGTCGAAGAGGCACAAACGAGATGGGCCTTTTTCGGAGGGAGGGATTGGCGTCGAGAGAGTTGTCGACTGTAGACGGTGGTGGTGATGGTTTTGGAAGATTGGAAAGGTGCCTCACCAGCAGAAACTGCGAAGTTCTGGGCTAGTCTGATTGGACAGTCTCGGGGCTTGCACTCTAGGAATTTCTCAGTGGGGAACACGCCGTGACCCTTGTCTGGCCGTCTGGGGGGGAATTTTGCGGCAGAGTGCGCCCTAGCAGATACCAGCCGAAAACCTGCCTCTCATCACGTGAAAAATCAGCTGACTTTAAGAACCCGAACCCTGATGTTCCGAGCCCCCCCAACCCTTTTTGGCTTCTACAGTATGTTCTCCTTCCATCTATTACATATGGACATTTATGATTTACTCTCACTTCGAACTCTGAGATTCTCTGACCATAGCAGGCAACATCTTGTCTATCAATTAGTGTTCAATCAGCGCCCTTTTTACAATCTCAAAAACTAGAGTAGCACGTATCTCCCTTACTACACTCCCAAAAGGGAGGTGCAGAGGTACCAGTCTGGTGCCGACTGCCATTGAGACACAGGTACGTAATGATGCCCCTACGGTACATGAACTTGCTAAGTACCCCGCATCTGCTGGCGAGTTTCAGTGTGGATTCTCGCCTCTGCCCTGGAGCCCGGCCTCCCCCCGCCCCTGCGGCCTATACATGGCAGTTGCGCCATTTGCATTCAGAGTGCCTGCGTGCACACTCTCTTACGGAGCCTTGACCGTTAGAGGGGCGGGGAGGATGGGGAAAGCGAGCCACCTAGCTCAACAGACCCATTGCCATCTTCCTCACCTGTTTGTGTCTTATCTTTGGATTTGGCAACGCATGGCACATTCTCTCTGTCTCTTCCACTCGATATAGACGTTTGAACTCTGTTATGTATGCACGTTCTGCTGTGTGCTCAGAACACGACACGAAGGTACTGCAGGATGATCTCCACTCGTGGATTCAGACAAGGGGGACAACCTTCATGGACTGGTTTGGACTTGGGATGAATGAGATCAATCGACCACCTAAATAAATATGGACACACCGTCTGCTTCAACCTTCTCCCTCCAACTAGTCAGGTAGAACAACAAATCCACCTCTCCCCCCCCCCCTTCTCTTTCATCCTTCTTCCGTCACTTTTCATATCCTCCTCAAACATGATATTAGCTCTCCAGAAGATGAGGCGAGGTCTCCTCCTCTGTCAAACTGTGTTGCTGTCCACTCATGTCCTTCTCGCCCGCGGCCAATCCTTCGATCCCAACGCAGCTAAACCTGAGATCTGGAACCCTCTGAGCGTGGTGCGTGCTTGGAGAGAGAAGAGCAGTTCTTGTTCTTTTGATTCATGCCTCTCTGACCAAACAATGTTCGTTGTCTCTAACTTTGATTTTTAGGGGACCAACAAAACAACAAACACCACCTACAACAACCCCATCTTCACCCAAAACGTTGGTGACCCGTGGATATCAAAGTATACCGATATCGACGGCCAGCAGTGGTACCTGTTTACTTACACCACCAATGACAACATCACCCTCAGGCGTAGCAAGGCCTTGACCGACAACTGGGACCATGCTGAAGAGCGGGTCGTCTTCAACCCCGACAACACGGGCGGCGAGGCCTGGTCCACGAGTCTTTGGGCCCCCGAGATTCATAATATCTCTGGTACATTCTACATCATCTTCACCGCGACCCCAGACGCAGACAACCCTCCTCCGCTGCAGGATGCCCTCTGCCCCATCAATTGTCCTGCTGTGAACCACCGCATGTTTGTCCTGGAAGGCGGAGGGCCCGACCCGTGGCTGTCCGAGTTTACCTTGAAGGGCATGCTCGACACCTACGACCAGTTCGCCATCGACGGGACCTACTTCTTCCACAACGACCAAATGTACCACGTCTACTCGTGCTGGCAGGAGAAATACTCAGCCTGGCCTGCCAACCTCTGCATCACGCACATGTCGGACCCGTGGACCGTCGACACAAGCTTCACAAACCGCAGGATCATCTCGGTGCCCAGCGAGCCCTGGGAGAGGGTCCCCTACGGGCGGCCAGACACGCGCCTGGCGACCAACGAGGGCCCGCAGCAGCTCGTCAACCCGACCACGGGCCAGAGCTTTATCATCTACTCGGCCGCCCGCGTCAACACCCCCTTCTACTGCCTGGGCATGCTCGAGCTGGTGGGCGACGACCCCATGGAGTACCAGAGCTGGCGCAAGCACAGAGACGGCTGCGTCTTCCACCAGAACACCCTCGAGGGCGTCTACGGCACCGGCCACGCCAGCTTCACGACTAGTCCGGACGACTCCGAGCACTACCTCGTCTACCATGCCCAGACCACCGCGGAGCCCCTGGGCGACATCTCTCGCACCGTCCGGGCGCAGAAGTTTACCTGGAACGACGACGGTACCCCCAACTTCCCACCGGCAAAGAATGGTCCGTTTCCTGTGCCGGCAGGGCAGAATGGACAGGCCATGTCGGCTGGAGAGGATTATTCTTTTTTCTCGGATCAGGCGGGCGATACCTTCCAGGCCATCATGTGACCCAGCCAGAAGGTGTCTTAATGGAATGCCATGAACTGATTATCAATGACGTGTAAATGATAGACGGCCAGTATAGTGCCGCGGGATGGGTGGTCCGGCTCGAGGAGTGTCAACCGTGGGGGACCTTCTCTTCTCTTCTGCTCCGGAGGGCTCGGGAGTCTCCGTGGATGATCCGATCACCCGTCCCTATGCGCCTCCTCGCATTCATAAATCGATACGTCTTCCCACCACCAGAGGGGATATATCTTTTGGTTTTGTACAGAGTCGCAGTGGTAATATGAAATAACTTTTTCTTTTCAACTACATGTCAAGGTCCTCAAGAGCAATTAACACAACGACAACTAATATTGTTACTATTACTACTGCCACCACTACCATCACCACCAGCAATGATAACCGTCATGGCGCTGGCAGGCGTTCACCACTTCAAGCTTCCCTCCTCAGACATAGACAGGACCGTGGCGTTCTACACGACCCACCTCCCCCTCACCCACCTCCCAGAGCTCAACCACATAGACGCCACGACGGGCTCCGTCTATGCCAAGATCCTCAGACACCCCCCATCGCAGACCACCCTCGAGATCCGCAACGCGCCCGAGCAGGCCGCCAGCGAGAGGGGCTGGGACCCCATCACCTGGGCCGTTCAGGGCCACTCGGACCTCGTGCGGTGGAGGGAGCACTTCATCTCGGCCGGTGTCCGGCACACGGCGGTCTACAAGGGCGTCACAGGCTGGGGCTTGACTGCTGAGGATCCGGACGGGAGGCTTGTTCGGTTTTATACCCTAGAGGAGCACGAGGTGACGGCTGACGTGGACCCCGTCGTTGCCATCAAGTTTGAATGAAGGGCGTCTCGCGCTTGTTTGGATGCAGAGAAAAGCTTAAGAGTAAATATAAAGATTAGACAAGGCGATGATGATCAGGAGTCTCTGTGCCAACCGTGATGACAGCGCCGACACTTCCTCAATTCGGGACAGCAGTTAATTAATCGGCAGCTAGAGGGTATGGGATGCCAACGACCTTGCAGACGCACCTTTGCGATAGAAATCAGTAAATATCATGAATAAACAATCTTTTGCTGCACTGTAATTGAATTTGTAATTTCCAGGACTACTTGATTAGTAGCACAGTACATAACCCAGCTCTCTCACACCTGACGATTTCCAGCATGTCCAGCAACGAGTCCCATCTCTGGGCTCGATATTGGCTTCATCTTGCCCTTTGCCCTCGTCTTCTTCTTTGAGTTTTTCTTCTTCTTCCTTCCGCTTGTTACCTTTAAACCCGTTTATATGTACCACGCCTCTTTATGTCCAGGTCTTTTTCGGTGTGTGACTGGGTGGGTATTGACAAGACGAGAAGTTAAAGCAAAACCCTTCCAAAAAAGGCAAATAATAATAATAAGAAAATGTACAGATTTCCGACCGATCCGTATCCGAGCCCGCGATATATGCGCGTAGGGTATCCGTGACAGTATATCAACAAAAGAGACAAAAATCGACAGTAGAGTGGTATGGTAGAGGTCGCAAACAACAAAGAGGACGGTACTGGTGAAGAACCGTCCGACCCAAGCCCTGCCAGGTCCTCCGCCATTGAAAACATTATCAAGAACGCCAAATGCAATGTATCCCACCATATTACCTTCCCGTGGGTGAAATGAGAACCGATCCAAACCCCAAGATGCGCGCAACTAACGTCCTCTCGGCCTCGAAGGAAAGAACAAAACAAAGAAAAAGGGAAAATTTGGCGCAGTGCCTGGAGTGGAGATGTTGCAAAAAGTCAAACAGGCAGACACACGCAAGGTCCGCCGCCACTATTCCACAATGCTATTGCCTCCGTGCGTTTTTGTAACCGAAGAGGGAATTCTCGCCAGGCAATTCGTATCACAGTGACTCTCCTGAAAGAACGATGCCACTGTCCCTATCTTGAGCTGCTTGTTTGCCGTCGGCCTCGCCGGCCGGCCGTAGACGCTCGATCCGCAGCCGCAGCGTCTCGTCGGCATCCTCATGTTCGCCTTCATCTGTCAAGTCCTCATCCTGGTCGAGCTCATCGCTGCGCTTCTCGTCGTGGTGCTCCCAAAGCGCGGCTCCGTCGTAGATGAAGGGCTTCTCACCGTCCTCGGGTGCAGCGTGACCACCCACCTCCACCTCGCTGACCCGGACCTGATAGGCCAGGGCCCTTTGGCCTTCCCTGATCAGCTCCTCGGTCCAGCCCAGGCACCTTTTCAGACTCTGATTCATCTTCTGGCTGTCGACGAGGAGCTGCTGGTGTTTGGATAGGTCGACCTGCAGTCGTTTCTCATCACGCTTCCTATGCCGTGTATCTCTCGCGGCCATCGTGCTGGGGCTTGTCTGTGCGGAGCCTGTCGAGTCCGACTCGGACAGCTCCTCCGAGTCGAGGTCCTCATCGTCCGCATCCAGCTCTGAGCCCTCTTCGCTGAGGTCTGACAGACTTAGGTCGTTGAGCGGGCCCTCCTGCGCCTCGCTCGCAGTGGAATTGGAGACAGTCCGAGACGGAGCGGCAGTGGTGCCAGCCGCCGAGGAGAGTCGGCCTGCTCTGGACAGCCTTTTGAAACGTCTTAGCTCGTTGGTCTGCTTGCGCAGCTGGCGCTCGAGGGTTCGGTTGATGGCCTCGAGCGAGGCATTGGTAATTTGCAGGTCCTGGACCTTACGCTCACGGCGCGCGTTGGCGACGAGCTCGTTGAGCGGGTCATTGCCGCTGGCCGACTTGGGGCTTGTGAGGCCCGAGACTATGCTCTCGTTGTCATCATGGTCTGCTGCCAGCTCCTCGGCAGCCTGCAGCACCGAGGCCATGGACAAAGCCGGGTTGGTGAAACCAAGCGGGGATGCCATGGGAGAGCTGGACGGCTGGACAGGGTCGGCCACCGAGCTTCCAGAGCGCGAGTGACCAGAGGACCGCCTCGGAGGTGTCTCTGCGCTGATACGCCGCAGGCTGGCGGTGTTCTGGCCCAGGTGAGGTGCTGAGGCGACTATGCTGCGCCTCTCAGCTATGGTCGGGCCCGCCGAGCTTTGAGTCGGGATATGAGGCTGAGACGTAGGCTTGGGCGGTGAGGGCGCCCTCGGAGGCACAATGGCAGGCGACTGGGAGGCGTGTGCCGATCTCCCCGACGCAGCCCGAGAGCTGGTCGAGACGACTGAGCTGGACCCGGAAGTCATAAGGCTAGGTTTCAGATCTGGGGCCCCATTGGCGTACATGAACTTGCTTGCCAGCGGGTCCTGCGACGGAGCAGCCAGTGTGGGCGAGTATGGAGCGGAAGCCGTCGTGTTCGGGCCAGATCGAGAAGGCAGATTGTTGCCATTGGCATAGAAAAACATCGAGCCCTTCTGCTGTAATGTTGCTGGCGCTGCTGCTGGCGTCGACACCACTGGTGTTACTGGTTGGGACCTGGTCTGGGCAGGCAGTTTGTCGGGCTTTGGGGCATCGCTCGCGTAAAAGAACTTGGAATCACGTCCCACCGCGGGCGAGCCATTTTGTTTCGTGTGGTCGGCAGCGTGAATAGACTCGGGCTGGCGAGCCGACCTACGGGGGGCGGGCGCTGCGAGAGTAACAGTCTGTCGCTGAGGGGCGGATGTAGGCGCGGGTCTGGAAGTGGTGCTCATGGTGGCAGCGGACAGCTTGGGGGTGCCCTGTGTCCTCCTGGCCAGGGTGGGCATCTGAGGCTGCTGGCGCGACGTCGAGGTCGTCATGGGACTAGATCGATCGTACGGCATCCTGGCCGAGGAGGACGAGGAGGTGGTGGTGGAGGAGGAAGTTAAGGAGGCCACAGGCGGCTCTCTGGTGGTGGAGGAGCGGGAGGTGTTTATGTTCCTCATCTTGTCGGCAGCATCTTGCCGGGTAGAGATGCAGGTTCGCTCGGTGAGGCGGGTTGCAGTTCGGGTTGGAAGTCGGTGTAGGAGAAGAACGGGCCGGGGGGGGGTGACGAGACAGTGGTGACGAGTCGGAGATCGAAGGCGAAAGCGTGATGTGCTGAGGAGTTGCGTGTTGGATCGATCTCCAGCAGACAGGATTAATTATGCTACTGTATGGTGTATAGGGCGGGTGTGTCGCGTAAAGGACAATCGCGGTCTGACTGTCTGCGTATGATGTAGTCGCGGTGGTTTGTGGTGGTGTTAGTGGTGGTGTTTGATGTTTGGTGGTGGAGAGATTGGAATGGTTGGTTGCGAGGGAACCGCTGTAGAAGTGAGGAGTGGGTTTGGGCGCTGATGGATGGGCCGTCTTCTCTGTTCTTTCCCTCTATGAGAGATCAGACGGAGAGACAGAGATGGGGAAGGGGGGGCAAGGTGGGGAGAGTACAGGGTACTGGCCTGCTGTACCGGGCTCGGCATATGTCTGATGTAACTATTACCTCCAAAGGGACTACTGCCCAAGTATGCTGGTCAAGGGCGTCCCGGGCGAACCCTGGAGGGCCAAGCGCGGCTTTGAACTGGGACTGCAAGCGGAAACGAAGTCGTGGTGGGACGGCATTTTGATGAGGCCATGACCAGTTGAACCTTTTTCCAATCAGCATGTAGTGCAGCAGTACTATGTGAGGTACATACGAACGCAGCAAGGTGTCATTAGATTATCCTTTTAGCATCGAAGTTATCAGTGTAGAAATCACTTGGGAGTAGATGGTGACCTGGAGGTACTTGCGCGATATTGCTACGCATAATTGACTATATATTGCACAGTATATCACGAATCCTTTTCATAGATATTGAATATATCTACCTACACGAGCAGCAACAACAAGGAAGTAGTAAACGTAATATTAATGTCCCCCGTCATCATCCACGAGGGCTCGAGATTGACTTCGAGGCTGAAGAAGACCCAAGGCTGTTTGTTTGTCTGTCTCAAGTGTATCCCTCTTCTCACCCTCGTTAAATGGATGTGGATCTCCTCTTTTTTTGGCATTGGCACCTGAAAATGAAAACAGAATGAATAATGGGGACTGAGGACGGCGGGGCGGCCGATGGGGCAATGACTTTCTCTCCTCCTTTTTTCTTATTTTTCATATTTACTCTATCCTTTTTTTCCCCTCCTCCTTTTCCCAAATCCTTCATCCCCCCTTTCGTGTCTACTCTGCACTTACCTGCCCTCGGTGTGTGCACATTTTCCTTCATGTCAGGTTTCTCCTCTCACTTGCGCCTGGCCAGTCCGTCCTCTATGTCTAGAAGAGCAGCGGATGAAGCAGAAATATTTAGTGCTGCAACACCAGCTAGGTCTTTGCCTGAAGCAGTCCAAATAGTTCATATCCTACGTATGCATGATGTATGTATATAGATCTGTTTTATATGCCCTCCCGTTCACGCCTCCTGCAAAACTGAGGCATCCTCATCCCTGCCCCTTGCTGCAGGCAGAGACTCTGGCAGCGAAGAACCCCAGAACCCCTTCCCGTTATCCCTGCCCCTATAGCGCCCTGTCATATTCCTAGACATGTACTGTAGGACCGACCACTTGGTGCACCTGTAGTAATTAGTGAGAGCATGATTGGGCCTAACACCCACCACCCTTTCTAACCCCTCCACTAATCTTTTCACATGCGCTGTCGCAAAACAACAATCGCGCCCCCTCTCTTCCTCCCTCACTCTCGCACAGATTCATGACTGGGACCAAGGGCCTCCGAGCAGTCTGAACCCTCCCTGTCATGGCGCTGATCGGAATCTCCCTCATCGTCGCATCCTTCATCTTCGTCTGCCTGCGGCCCCCAGAATGGCTACACAGCTTCCTGAGCACCTTGGGACAGAAACGGCTGGGTGATGGTGGCCCTCCTCCTCGTGCACTACCGCCACCACCAAGACGGCCGTCGCCCGGAATCAACTCACCCGACCATGAAGAGGTCGACGAGCCCAAGAAGGATGGCGTGCAAAAGCCGACAGCCCCGTCAATACAACCACCTCCTCACCTAGAATTTACTGCTCCTAGCGCGGAGGTCCCGGAGAGGGAAGAGGAGGAGGAAGAGGAGGAGGGACAAACGACCCCAAGGGCATCATCCCCCACCCCAGGCAATGATGTCGTTCCTGTCCTTGTCATTCCAGATGCTTCTTCGCCGTCGTCGTCCTCGAGAACCACACCCGATGTCGTGCTCCAACCCCCCAGGGCCGCGTCGGATCTCATGCCCCCGCCGCCCCTACCGACCACCACCACCAGCCGACCGAGACCCAGCGGCATCCCTCTGCCCAGGGCATCCTCCTCCTCCTCCTCCTCCTCCTCCTCTCCCTCCTCATCCTCACCACGGCGCATACCCACTTTGAACGGGACCCTCGACCCGGCTCCTACACGCGAGCGTAACCTTCCCGTACCCCGGCGCGGCGCACCTCTCTCCGGACGGACCGCCGCTTCATCCTCCTCCTCAGGCAGCAGTCTCTTTCCGCCTCCCACGGCCACCTCCATCCCCAAGAAGCCTTCGAGGCAGGTCGCCCTTGAGCCAGGCCACTCCCCCCTCGACTGGGCTCGCCTCGCCCAGTCGCCCACCTCCGACCTGCGCGGCCTGGGCCCCGACACCCCTTACCTGCGCGTCACCCCGAGCATGCTGCGCCAGCAGAACGGCCGCAAGGGGCGCGACGCCTGGACGGCCTTTGGCGGCAAGGTCTACAACATCCACCCTTATATCCCCTTCCACCCTGGCGGCGGGCCTGAGCTCCTCCGAGGCGCCGGCAAGGACGGCACAAGGCTGTTTGCCGAGGTTCACCCTTGGGTCAACTATGAGACCATGCTGCAGTCCTGCCTGATCGGCCTGCTGGTGGAGGAGAACGATTCCGGGAACAAGATGGAGGAGATGGACTGAGCGGAAGCTTGCTCCTTCTGCCCTTGAGAAAATTGAGACGGAAGGGAAATCCACGTCGGCGCTGGTCAGAAGGACTTGCTCTGGACTGTTTCATGGTGATCATTAGATTTTAGACAGATGCATCATAGACGCAAAGCTACACAGCACCAGCTAACGATAGGCATTCAGATAGAGGCCACCTGTATGGCTACGGTTGCTGAAAGCAAGAAGATACCCACCATCGCTTTTGAGAGCCTGAGAAGTCCGCTCCCTCCAACCTCCCTCTTTGAGGATGCGCCCTGCACGATCGTGACTCTGGGGAAGGCCTGTCTACTTGCGCTTGCCAAATCTGAAGCTCAGACCGCCGTCCTCACTGTCCTCGTCCTCATCGCTATCTTGCTGCGTGGCCCTGGTCGCCCGGCCCGCGCGCCTTTTGGCCGGCTTCTCCGCGGCCAGTGCTTCCGGTGCTGCTCGCTTGCCCGTGGCCGCCTGCGTGGACGCACGGGTCTGCTTCCGGCCCACCTGGCTTTGTTGCGTCCCCGCCCGCAAAGCTGCCTTGCCCTTTCTTGACCGGGACGGCCTGGCTGACTCCATCTCCATCACCTCCGGTAAGGAGGACGCATCGACGTCGTTGACTCCAGTATCCTCCTCTTCCTCTGCCTCGCTGTCGCTGCCAATCACCACGTCCTGTTGAGTGGCGCTGCCCGCCTGGCCTTTGGTGGTCCTGGCCTGGCTCTCACCCTGCCTCTGCGAGACACCCTGGCTCTGTGTGTTGCCCTTTTTCTTCTGCTGCTTCTGCGGGTTCTGCAGCCAGTAGTCGTCACCGATACCGTACTCCTTCGTCCTGACGGGCTCGAGTGAGATGATAACTTTGGCCTGCGGACGGACTTGCCTGTCGCCCTGCTTTCGAAATTTTTTAAAGTTCTTGAGCCCGTTCCATTTCGGGTCCCATCCTCTCTCCTCTTCGGCGTCCTGGGCCTGTCGTCGCCTGATTTCCATGGGCTGCACCGTCGTGGAATCCCGTATATCCCTGAAGTCAATCTCGCCCTCGTTGAGCTGGCGGCGGAGAAGCTCATCCTCGGCCTGTCTCTGCGCTTCTTCTTCCTGTCCGGCTTGAATGAACTGGTCGAGAAGCTCATCACCGGACTCTTCAGTAGTCTTCTTGGATTTGCGACCCTTTGTGGTCTTGATGGTCGCCTGGGTCTTGGTCTTGCCTCCTCTACGAGATAGAGGAGACTCTAGCGCCTCGGCTGTTGGAGCGGTCGTTTCTACTGCCGGCAGAGGATCCTCGGCCCCTTCCAAGCGCAACCGTTTGATACGTGCGGCTGTCGGCGCCACCTCCTCCATGATATCGCGCTCTGGGGCATGACGCTTGCGCTGCGAGGCCACTGCAGTCGCTAATGGTTGTTGGGGTCCGTCGACATCGTCTGGCTGCGTCATGAACATGCCCTGCGATTGTTCCCCCGCAGGTGCGTTCGCTTGTTGTTCTTGTTGAATCTCAGCTGGCTCCTCATCTTTGTCACTATCCGGATCGATGTTGAAACTCTTGAATCTGCTTTTGGGCGCAGGTCGTTGGCGGCCCCTCCGAGCAGGTCGTGGCGGCGGAGGGGGGGACGACTCGACTACCGAGGCATACTCTGGGGGGTTGTCAATGTTCATGGAATCATCTGCAGCACCAGCGGCTGGTATGATAAGATCCTGCACAGCTGCAGGAAAGTGAGCTTGTGTGCTGCATTTCGGGATGGCTCAAATAGTAAGGGGGGGGGGCCATACCTGACTCCCGAGGGGTGGACTCCACCTCAAGAGGCCTTCTCAGCTGCGCAGGCTCGACATCAAGTATGGCAGGGAGCAGGTCGCGCGATTCAATGGGCCGGTGATCCAGCCGAAGTGCTACCTGGTTGTAGAAGCTCAGAAACCACCCGGCGTCTGCATCCTCTCCAGGTGGCACATATCTCACGACAACCACTCCTCGTCCTTCGCTGCCGTCTTCAAACTCGCCCAAGCCCTTCTCTCCAGCGATCCCCTTCACATAGCGAATGAAATCATTTATATCTGTCTTCCCTGGGGAAACCTCTCTCAGGAGGGCTTTCCCCTTTGCACTCGTGAGGACCGGAAGCAGTTCCTCATAGCGCTTGCGCTCGTAAAAGATAAAGGTGTATCCGTCAAAGATTTCCTTTCTCCGCTCATCAGGTGCGAAGGCCGCGTCTGGCTGATCAGCCCCGGGGCCATCAGTCCTAGGCGGCAAGTACTTGGTCGCATCCGGCCAGTTGCCTTCGAAATCCTGTTCCAGCGGGCATGTCTTGGCACCGTTGCTGTCGTTGCGTACCGGTTCGACAGCGTGGGCAATCGCATCTGTGAAGGCCTGGTTGACAACGAGCTGTCCATTGATGAGAGCCTGGAGTACTCTTGATGTATTCCGCCTCTTGCTGACAACATGTGTTACGTTCATCAGGCGATTCTCGGTAGTATACTTGATGTCAATGGGCTCGAGAATTTCTTGTATGAGAGCCATGGCGCCCTGCTCGATCTCGGCTTTGGATAGTGAGAAGCTGATGACGACAGGATTCCACTTGATACTGCGAGGACGTCTGAAGTCAGACCAAAAGTCTTTTTTACTTCAAGGAGCTTCTCCCTTCCCCCCCCCCCACCTTCCTCTTTCCCCTTCGGATCGGGCATGGCTTACCGGAACAGGTCGTCACATTCTCCCAGCTTGATCGTGTTGTCGTCCTCGTTCAAGGACAACTTCTCGCCTTTGATTGACCTCCCATTGACCTGTGTTCCGAGCTTTGTCTTGAGATCCTCAAGAGTGACGGTAGATCGGCTTCGAGGATCCGCCTACAGTGGTGTTCAGACGCCTCTCATGGTTAGGTTGTCGCAAAGAAGAGTCTAAGTGAGGGGTAATCGATTCTTGAACTCACACCTTGTCCCTGGAGGACATCGGCAACCTCGATAGTAAGGTGCTTTCTCGAGATGGTCTTGTGCGGGATGCAGATCTGGCCAGCTGTGCGGACGGTCAGATTGGCAATGACACGAAGTGGTTTGAGCGAGATTGGTCGGTATAAAAATAAATACCTTCTACAGAGGTTCTGCCAAAGAGATACCGCTTCCCTGGACGCAACCAAAGCTTCTTGCCTGTGAGCCACCCCTTAGGGGTCAGTCGCTACCTTAAATCTCTATCGCACGACTTGGGGGTTTACATACCTCCAAAGGCATTACCATCAGTCTCAAGGAGCCACATTTTGGGCGTGTTCTTTTGTTGTCGCAGGCGCAGTGAGGAAGAGGGAGGGCTTGAGAGGGGTGTGAGGGGCGTGAGACGGAACTCTGGCTCATTGGTGATGCACACTCTCTCCTGGAGAAGACATGATCCAAAGCAAACAGATTCGAAAGACAAGAAGTTTTGAAACACTTTCTGATATGTGTTGCCTGGTGCAATGATGGAGATTAGATGCACCTTGAGGCAGAGACGAGAGATCTGGACTGTGATGGTTGGAGTTGTGCCAGGCAGGCTGCACAGTGCAGGGATCGCGTCAAGAAACGTCAGCGCAACCGCGACCTTAAATAGAGTGGGGTACAAGTACCGTGTATCCTCTCCACGTTGTCACGTGCCCTCCATCTCTCTTAAATGGTACTATTTCTTCATGTTTCAAAATGGCAATGCCATCTTGTGTTTTGGACCGCATGTTGAATCAATAGATCTATATGGAAAGGCATTCTATTAAACCTGAAAGGCGTCGTTATAGCCTCATGCATCCATCGTTAAAATGAAATAAAAAGTTGCTCTCCAATCCCGCCATCCGTTCGCCTCTTTTCGCCCTGTTCCATGCCAGTGCTGATTGCGTGAGGACTGGGAGTTCTACTTGAAAACCTGGGCCCATAGAACGTCCACTACACCCTCGGCTCACCAGTATGCAGAAGTGGTTGATTAATCCATTCTTGCTTGTAGTCCATCATCCGAGAGCCAGTGTGCGTTGTGGGGACGACCTGTCTGTTCTCCCTTAGGATTCGCTCGCCGGTTCAGGGCTTGCTTTCCGCTGCGAAGACTTATGCTTCTTCTTGCGCTCCTCCTTCTCCTTTTCCTTCTCCTTCTTGATCGTCGCCTCCGCCACCAGCTGCTCAAATGCCATGAAGTCTCCTTCCTCTTCAGGACTTCTCTGTGCCTGCATTTTACACGATAACACGTCAGCCTTGGTCCATGAGGAAGCTGTGGGGTTTTTTTTTTGAATAGATGTGGGGACATACCTTTGCACAGATCTCGCCGATGATGACCATGGCCTGTGCCCGCTCCAGCCTCTTGTTCAAAGATACCTTCTTGTCGTTCAGCACGGTGTCACAGACATCGCGCAGCACACTCTGGATCTCAAACTTGCTGCCGCGCCAGGCCGCATTCAGGATCTTGCCCGTGACCCGCCTCTCGTATTCCATCTTCCTCTCGTCCGTCCAGTCCTCGCCGCCCTGCTCCTCCATCCGGCTCATCTCTTCCATTGTCTGCTGCGCGTCGATGGCGCTGGAGATGGTGTTCCACGTCTCCTTGACGATGGTGCCCTTGTCCTTCATTCGGCCGAAGAAGCCGCCGATGCCGAAGAGCTTCTGCGACTTGAGCAGGTTGGTGGCCTTGGACAGGTAGGTCTGGCCGATGGCGTGCAGGATGTCAATGCCGAAGGACTCCATCTTCAGGTTTTCCACCTCGAGCCGTATCTTGGCCTGGAACGCATTGGTGACGTCGCGTCCCTTGTCTGTCTCTGTCCATACCGATATTCTGTCCAGAAGTTTCCTGGAGAGTGTGTCCACGCGCTCCTGACGCACGCGCGCGCGCTCCCTCTCATACTCTGCCAGCTTCTCTCGTTGCTCCTTAGTCAGGCCAGTCTTCTTCTTATCCTTATCCTTCCTGTGTACAGATGAGTCGCCTTGGGAAGCGCCTGCCACCTCGTCCGAAGGGCGGTCCATGAGAGCCGGCCGGAGTGGGATGCCTTGCCTCCTCGGCGTCGAGGTGCCGCTGGGTGCTGGGGAGGGGGTACGAGAGGGCTCGGCTCCCGGGGGTATTAGACCAGGCGCGGCCGCAGCGCCTGGTGCGGATGGCTTCTCGCTGGGCACCTCATTCTCCACCGTTACGGTGGGTGGCGCAGGTGTCTTGTCTTCCGCCTCGGTCCCTGCCGTCTTCATGCTCTCCTTGGTGGCGCTCTCCGTGCCCGGGAACTCGCCATCGGCATCGGCGGCTGCTGCTGCTGCCGCCAGCTCCTCCTCCTCTTCAGGAGACATGGTGATGTCCATGGTGGTGGTCAGGTCCTTCATCAAGCCAATCTCGCCGATCCAGTCCACGAAGGCGTCACCTCCAAAAATGCTAGTGAAAAACTCGGAAGGGTCGGCGAAACCCTCCTGTGGTTTTGCATGGTCCTTGCCGAACTTATCGTAGGCCTTGCGCAGGTCGGAATCGGAAAGGACCTGGTAGGCCTCGCCGATAGCCTGGAACTTTTCGTGGGCGGTAGGATCGTCTGGGTTTTTGTCTGCGGGACGGGAGAACGACAGGAGGGTCAATGTGTTAGCCGACAAGTCTTTTCCTTTGCTGACTGGTCTACGTGCGCAGCCTCCAAGGAACTGCCACATGCTACGGCTCTGTGCATACCTGGATGGTGCACCATGGCCATCTTGCGATACGCCTTCTTGATCTCCAGATCGGTCGCGGTCGGCTGAACGCCGAGGACGTCGTAATATGCCGTATCGACTACCATATTGGGCAGCGGTGTTTTTGCACAGCCCAAGGCGCGAAACAGAATCCCACAAGGCAGCAGATGTAAAAGGTTAGCAAACAGGTAAAGCGGGTGGTAAGAGAAATGTGAAGACAAAATGTCAGGAATGGGCCTGCTTGTGTTTTTGAATGAAGTTGCCAAGTAAGGCGAAATTCTAGAGAAGGAAGCAGATGTCAAGAAATGTTGTTGACGCACTTAGCCCCACGTCAGCCAGCAAGCCAAGCCTGCCGCTAGGCAGGCAGCCTGCCCGCCCACTGCAAATTGGCACTGCGGTCTGGCTGCTGAGGTGGGGGTAGGTGGGTGGTACTGCATGTCACTACAACTGTTAGTCGTTGGGGCCTGGGCCCGGCCCATGCACCCTGTGTCATTATGTCGTCAGCTGTGAGAACTTGAGGACTCAACATATGCATGTATCGGCACCTGCGTAATGTTCTTGTTATCCTTCTTGTTGTTATTGAAAAGACTCGAACACGCACATATTGTCCATAATGCCAATCAACAGCTCATTCAATGCATATAAAGACATACAAACCCAAGTAGACATTGATCCCAAGAAGTTCTATCGAAAAATGAAATTCTGCTCAGTAGTCAATTTTCACCTATTTCAAATGTCTTCTCTGGCCCCTCCCCTTCTAAGCCCAGTACTCCGCTGTCTCTACACCAATCCAGCAATATGAATTTGCGCCAAACATTGGAAGACCGCCAGAGAGATCAATGTGTCTCGACTTTGAGCTAAGGGTTGAGAGCTGTGGGCTGCAGTGCGCAGGCTCGTGAGTGAAGGTCAAACAAGAGTAGGCTCGACTTTGCTTACTTCCAAGGGATCATCACTCCTCAATCTGCATAGCGAGACCTCTCGAACCCAGAAGACGATGGGGGCCGTGTCTGAAGATCCCAATTGCGCCGTTGCCGTATTGAAAATGAAGAAGAGAATAACCCTAACAACCCAAGAGATATCCAGGTGGCCGGAAGACCACACAAGCCTGAGAAAGAGCTCTACCCAAATACAATATAGGCGCCCCATGCTTTGGAGCTTCCCTGCAACTTGCCCTTAAGCTCGTCCCATCTCTTTCTCTCTATAATTGCCATTCTTCTCCTCCCCCGTTCTCCTTTTACTGGACACCCGCTGCCTTCATTCTCTCGAAGCACTGCCTGTATGCCTCATGGATCTCAGGCACATCATAGCCATACTCCTTGAGCTTGGCGATCAGCTTGGTGGTGTCCAGCTTACAGTTGCTTCGGCCGGCCTTGATCACCTTGGCCTGCTCCTCCAGCGAGAAGTTCTTCCAGGTGTAGCCTGGCCTGACGATGTCACGGAACAGGGTCAGCACCTCGTTGTGGGAGATGGCACCCGGGTTGGTGAAATTGTAGACACCCGTCTCGCTGTGCTCGGTCATCAGGATGGAGGCGGGAAGCAGGTCGTGCAGGATAGTGTTGCTGTTGGGGATGTCTACAACACGGTCGTACTTTGCGATCTTGGTGACAAAGTTGCGAGAGTGGAGGTCGTCCGAGACGGGCATACGCAGCCGGAGGATCAGACAGTTGTTGTAGTATTTCATGACCTAGTATTTGGAACACTCATCAGTTCAGGGGCCCCGATATCTCTTTTTCTAGGTGTGTGGGAAAAGATACTGACCTCCTCGACGTGGCCCTTGGTCTCGGAGTAGAAACTGCCCTTGAAGTTGGCCGGGTCGGTCTCAAGGTAGCCCGGGCCATCCCATGGGTGCTTGTCGTCATACTGGTAGATGCACCCGGTGGCAAAAACGGTGCAGTGGATGCCCTTGAGAAAGCAGCAGTCGGTCAGGTTGAGGGTGCCGATGACGTTGGACCGCATGGTGTCCTCCTTGTGGTCCTCGCACCAGTCGACGTTGGGGCGACCAGTACAGCCAGCAGCATTCAAGACATGTGTGGGCTTCTCACGCTCCAGAACCTCAAGGACCTTCTCGCGGTCCTGCATGCGGACGGTGGTGCTAACGACGTGCTTGCCCTGGCCCTCGAGTATCTGCTTGAGGTGGCCGGCCACCCAGCCCTCGCCTCCCCAGATGAGGAAGCGGTTGGCGGACTTGGTGCCATTCGTCCCATGGGTGGTACCGTTGGTGGCCATGGTGCGGCGTAGGTGCGAAGGTTGAGGCGTACAGGTGGTGGTGGTAGGCGTAGTGGTGGGGGGTGACACGGCAAAGGGTCCGACGTGGGCTCAACGACAGCAGCTGGTAGGGCTAAGGGATGTGGAGGGATGGAGGAGAGGAGGGCACGGAGAACCTGGATAGCTAGGAGGTCTGTATAGAGAGACAGAGAGAGAGGGGGGGGGAGAGAGAGAGAGAGAGAGAGAGCACAAAACAAGTAAGGAGAGAGGTGTCCCTAGATATTTATCACAAGAGAGAAGGAGAGGGAGGAAGACGAGCTAGTGGGGGGAACCAGGTGGCTTAGGGCGGACTTAAATGTCAGGTCCAGGTCGGAAGAGGCAATGCAGAGCATGGAACATGTAATGCAACTCGTAGCAAGGGAGGGAGAAGAACCAAAGCCAAAACCAGTCCCGAGTGCCAGCGTCACCCTTTTTGTGTGTTTTTTTTTAGAGGGGAAGTGTTTCAGTGAGTGGGTGTTTCTTCTCCTCTCCCTCTCCCTCGCTCGCTCGAAGTCAACCTTATTACCGAGACAGGTGCCAGAAGCTCAGGAGAGGGGAGCTAGGGCGGCTGCGTAAAATACCGAACGAACTATGGTGCACACTATGTACTACTAGAGTACTATGGTATTACTCAAAAAGGTAGGAGAAACATCCACAAGGCGGCTGGACGGCAGGAGGTGGATGCCACTGGAGCTGCTCTTGGGACGCACGCCTGTCAGGGTCCGGGTCCTGGTCGTCGTGGAGGGGTCCAGGAGGTGGAGATTCCACCGAGTGATCACGACTTGGTTGGGAGCAGAGAATTATGGCACAGGCGTAAAGACAAGGATGGGCTTGGTCTCGACACGTTTAGACCATTCATACCGCGTTGTCTAGACCACGCCGCGCCTATGTCTAGACCGCGCCGTGAACAGACTGGCAAGATTGGTTTGTGGCGCGCTAAATGCTTCGTATTTCTGCCATGTCTTACTCGTAACATGCTGGGGGGTAAATCGTCTTGTCTTTGGAGCTGGCGGTATAACGAATGGAGGTGGGGGGGAGTGGGGGAGAAAGCATTGTTTCCTATCGTGGCAGGCAGAAGAGGGTCCGATATATTATGGTACATAGTATTGTCCAGACTATGGCGTTCGTTCTATCATTCAATCATTCGTTCTAACATGGGGGGCATGAAAAGAAGAAGAAGAAAAAGGGGGTGAGGTCACTGCTTTGTGTTGTAGTGCTTGCGCGGCCCTGCAAAACGTCATCCGTGACACCCTGGCCGCTGATTGAGAAGGGTGTGTGTGAGAGTGGAAAACTTTAAGTACTACCATAGGATCATAATCTATTGTCTGTACTACTGTTGTATGTACTTTGTAACTTTAAGTAGGGAGGGGTGGACGATCCTGTCCTGCATCTCACATTCACCGCACCCCTCGCTTCTCCTTTCCCACCTTATGCCCTTGGTACGGCACGTACTACCGTGTGTGGTACCTGTCAGCCTAGGTACTGTACATACAGTCTTAGTTGCTGTAGAGTTCCCAAAGCGCGGCAAGAGGATCGGATCGCATCAAACGGTGGTAGCAGAAAGCAATTGGCCAATAAGAGAAGTTTACTGGCCCAAGGGCTTGTTTATACACATGAAACAGGTACTATGTAGGGAAGCCATCCACAATGCTACGATACTGCATGCTGTTAAAAAATACAGCATCGGTATTACGTGCTGCATATCAAGCTTAGGTACCGCGTGGCTATCTAAAGTAAGCAGGTATATGTACAAACCGAAAATCAATACATCTCTGTCTCTTTGATAATATAACAGATACCTTTGATATGTGCATATAAATTCACATAGCATGCTCAAATACTTTTCATTGTGTATTCTCAACTGAGCAGAGAGGCATCCATCCACCCACCCACTCACTCTGATACTTCAAGTCATGCTCCAAACTTCACTAGACGAGGATTATGAATGCAGGTACGCAAGCGACAAGACGCCGAGTCGGCATTCTGCCGGATTTGTGCTACACAGTCTCTAGCTGCGCACTTCATTTGCTGTGCTGCTGCCGTACACAACCTAAGGTATACTGGTCGATGGACGGATGCTGAGCTGCCCGTAGCCCAAACCAGACTTATTATGTCCAGGCGGTGGTAGCGTGTTCATGTGTGGGCGGCGGCGGAGATTATCGCGCAGCTCTTGTCTCCGTCATTGGCGCCCTCCCCTCCAGAAAAACCCAGTGTGCCTCTCTCCTCTGCTTCTCCAGGAATGGGTCCCCTGCACCCAAATTTTCTCCAGCTTTCCAGGGGTACGTCTGTACTGTGGCCACCTAGAAACACGACGATGCTACTACCTGCTCATCTTCAATTTCGAGTCCTTCACCAACACCGCCGCCAAGCACTCCTCCAGAAACACATGTTCGCATCGTGTGCCTCAGTTCCTTCGCCCGACATCCTCAATACTTCCTGAGTACCGACCTTGGGCCCCTCGTTGCCCCCTCAATTACGCTGCACGCCTCTCGGTCGCGTGCCTGTCTCGCGCGCCGTCTGCTTCGTCCATAAAGCTGCCACGGACATTGAGTGAACTCCTTCAACTCAACTACCTCAATCCCGTACCTCCCGGGGCGACGACGACGAAGACGACGACAACCGAAACAACAATACATTCAACTCCCTCCTTTCTTTCCCTTCATTCCCAAGATGGGTGCCGCATCCCAGGCTCTCTACTTTCTTTTCCACCCTAACCAGCTTCGCAGCATAATACAATGGTACGGCACGGTCCAGGTGCAACTCGGCCTCCCTCTAACAGAGCTTCCTCTTTCCTCATACATTACTTGATCCTGCGGCTGACCCTTACACGCCACCAGGAAAATATGGCACGACCCTGTCCACCGCCGCGACCCCAGCAAGGAGACTCCCACGGTGAAGTCATGCTTCCACTACCTCGACCTTACCTCACGAAGCTTCTCCGCCGTCATCCAGGAGCTCAACCCGGAGCTCCTTATGCCCATAGCCCTTTTCTACCTTGTCCTGCGCGGCCTCGACACCATCGAGGACGACATGACCCTCGATATCAAGGTCAAGGAGCCACTCCTGCGTGACTTCCACAACAGCATCGAGGTGGATGGCTGGACCTTCACGGAGAGCGGGCCCAACGAGAAGGACCGCGAACTGCTCGTTCACTTTGATGACATCATCTTCGAGTTGCGCAGGGTCAAGAAGGAGTATTTTGTCATCATCAAGGACATCACCGACAAGATGGGGAACGGCATGGCCGATTATGCCCTCAACAGCGACCTGAACGAGTACGGCGTCATATCGACAAAGGACTACGAGCTGTACTGCCACTATGTGGCCGGTCTGGTCGGCGAGGGCCTCACGCGCCTTTTCGTCGAGTCCAAGCTCGCAAACCCCGCCCTGCTTGAGCGGCCCGAGCTCGCCGAGGCCATGGGCCAGTTCCTGCAAAAGGTCAACATCATCCGCGACATCAAAGAGGACTGGGACGAGGGCAAGAAGTGGTGGCCCAAGGAGATCTGGAGCAAGCACGTCGACAACATGGGCGACCTTCTCAAGCCAGAACACAGACAGAGCGCCCTGTGGTGCAGCTCCGAGATGGTCCTAAACGCCCTAAAGCACGCCGAGGAGTGTCTGTACTACATGGCTGCCGTCAGGGACCAGAGCGTGTTCAACTTCGTGGCCATCCCACAGTCCATGGCCATCGCGACGCTGGACCTCGTCTTCATGAATCCAGCTATTTTCGAGAGAAATGTCAAGATCACAAAAGGAGACGCCTGTCAGCTCATGATCGAGTCGACACAGGATCTAAAGCTCGTGTACGAGTTCTTTCGCCGATACGCCCGGAGGATACACCGGAAGGCCGACCCCCGGGATCCCAGCTACTTGGCCATCTGCATCCAGTGCGGCAAGGTAAGTCGACGAGCGCTGAGACCCTATTTGCTAGTAGACTTGCAGCTTGGCTGACCAAACCCCTCCCCCCCCCTCTCCGGCGGGCAGATTGAGCAATTCATCGAGAGGATATTCCCCACCCAAGACGTCGCGAAACTGTCAGATGAGGAGAAGGCGAAGGCGAAGCAACGGGAGCTGGAGAAGTCTGCGGATAATAAGGAGGCCATGTACCTCATCCTCGCTGTCGTCTTGGTTCTCGTCTTGGTTGGCGCTCTGATGGTAGGTCCTCCAATTACGAGTGGTACCCCTCGAGTTATAGTGAAGTTTGGACGCTAATTTGGAAGCAGGTTGGACTCGCCTGGTTCATGGGATCCCAATTTGCTGATGCTATTGACAAAGTGTCGACGACCACAATAACAACATCGTTGCCCACCGGGCACGAGGAGCTGTAGTGATATGGCGGTATATCCTGGCCCGCACGAGAAAGGAAGGGAAAGGGAAGAAAGAAAGAAAAATCATGTATGTACGTATGTGACGAGATGATGCCTGGTTTGCCAGCACACAGGAGGGAAAGCATGGCTCAAGGTGACTAAAGACTGCATCTGTATATGCAATTCCAGGCAGGACTGGACATACAACTGATACTAATGACATAATCATATCCCCTTCCCCATGGCCCGGTGACACTTGGTATGGGCGGGATGGACGCCATCCTAAGATCCCGCTGGGGGGTTCGAGAACCTGACCTGGCTCGGTCGTCGGCCTCACTTACACACCCGTATGTCCATCCAGGACGCGACGAACGCCGGTGACGAACAAGCATGGATGTCAAATTGCAATTCAGCCTCTCCCAATGGCTGTGATTGTGCCAAGAAATGCTGATAGTGATGAAGGGCATTTGAGGCCTGGTTTCCGGGCACATGGAGGCGGTCGTCCTTGAGGTTACCCGCCAGGATGGCTGCTGCACATGGATTGCATACATTTATATCAATACACAACCACGTGCATAGATGCTTCTGTGTACATTCATACTATGTACATCTTGTTTCACAATTATTTTTGTGGTTGCCAATCAACAAAAAAACACCTGCTGATGCCTGAACTGGGCAGCATGTTTCTCTCATGCAAACAAGTATCTACTTAGTAGGAACAGGTTTCTAAGATCAGGACCCTAGGTCGGCACATTATTTGTGCATGAATTAATTGTTGAAAAGGGGGCGGGCGATGGGAATTAGCACAGGGAGTGAGAGGACCCGTGCTTTGGCCCTGGAGGGCACCTGTCATACACAGACCAGGGCATTCTCAGTATTTCTTTCAGTTGTTTCCAAGTAAATATTAGCAATCATTCCTAAGCCAAACTCATATTGATGAACTCACTGACTGGTGATTTTGTTGTTTCTTCCTCCCTTGTTTTTCACCCCTCATAGCTTGCAGACTTATTGCTGATTTATTGCCTGCTCACGGCGGCAGTTGCGCTTGCTTACATAATACCCGCCAAACCTTTCCATCCCTGCCCACCACTACCACCCTATCCCTACCTCCCATCAACGACAAGGGACAAGGTAAACCCATCTCATCTCAGCGACTGCAAGCCCTCACTCACTCTCTTCACAACTTGTCTTCTGTTTTCACCACATAGCATCGGCTACCGTTCTTCCGGCCATTCATCGCCCTCTCCCCCCCTTTTTCCTGCTCAGCCCCGGCAATTCAGCCGTTGCAACATCGGTGTGGCTCCTGTCCAGTGAGC
Source organism: Cryphonectria nitschkei (assembly GCA_006503525.1). Lineage (NCBI taxonomy): Eukaryota > Fungi > Ascomycota > Sordariomycetes > Diaporthales > Cryphonectriaceae > Cryphonectria > Cryphonectria nitschkei. The sequence goes on from LAZJ01000058.1 coordinate 680,914, forward strand.
CGTCGTTGCAGCCGTCGATGCAGGGGCGTAAAGGGGCATTGATGGGCATCGAGTCGTTTTCAGGGTCTCACTCGGGTCGGGGATCTGGCCGCCTCACAAGGTCTTCTGCTACCGGAGCTGGCTGGGCTGGCTGGAGGGAAAAGGCCAACGAGACGTAGGGTTCAGTAAACTCTCTTTCGCTTTCGAGGCAGGTCATCTCGTCATCGTCAAGTCGTCTCTGTCCCCAGTCAGGGCGCTCCGGCCGACCCCGTTGCACACCGCCACGCCGCACTCGCTTCCTCGCCTCGCGACATCTCGTCCCAGCTTCATATCACTACTCCAACAGAAGTATTCCCTGGACCAAAACAAGTCGCCCCTTTCCAACCTCGTCTCCTCTTAGCTCAGGCTCTGTGGCCCGCATCGTCCGCCGTCATGGCCACCCTTCAGGTTGCCACAGCGGACCTGTCGGCAACCAAAAAAAAGGCTGTCGAGGACGCCGACAAGATGCAGCGCTCTATTGTGCGTGAATGTGCCGAGAACGGCAGGGAACCCCCTCCGTACGCCCTCTCCGAGCTCATTGGCAAAGGAAGCTTTGGCCGCGTCTACAAGGCCAGGGCCTCGGCTTCTGGGCAGCTCGTCGCCGTCAAGATCATCAGCATCGATGAGGGCGATAGTCTTGCTCCGGGTGCTGCCGACACATTCAAAGATATCCTCAAGGAGGTCAATACCCTCAAGAAGCTTGGGGACAGCGGCGCCAGGAACATCAACACCGTCATCGAAACGCTGCTCGTAGGCCCTGCCATGTGGATCATCACCGAGTACTGCGGTGGCGGCAGCGTTTCCACCCTGATGCGTCCCTCTGGGGGTCTGCCCGAGAAATGGATCATACCAATCCTGCGCGAGGTTGCAGAGGCGCTGTATTGGGTACACAAGGAGGGCATCATTCACCGCGACATCAAGTGCGCCAATGTGCTGGTGACCGAGACGGGCGGCGTCCAGCTTTGCGACTTCGGCGTTGCTGGGATCATCGAGACGAAGTTCGACAAGCGGAGCACTGTGACGGGCACGCTGAACTGGATGGCTCCTGAGCTGTTCGACATGTCTGTCTCGTACGGGACCGAGGTCGACATCTGGGCATTCGGCTCTCTTGCTTTCGAGGCTGCCACTGGCTTGCCCCCAAATGCAAAGAATATGGCGAGAATCGACATCCCCCAATTTGGCTCCTATCTGAAGCAGCACTGCCCCCGCCTCGAGGGTGATCAGTACTCGGAGCATCTGAAGGATTTGGTGGCCTTCTGCATGACTGAAGACCCGAGGAATCGGCCTGCTATCGGCCAGGTCCAGAGGCATCCATATATCAACAACACGGCCAGTGACTACCCAACCCAGTCGCTCTCCATGCTTGTCAAGGCCTACCGCCTGTGGGAGGTGCAGGGTGGCAACAGGATATCCCTGTTCAACGCTGGAGGCGCACAAGGTCTTGCCGGCAACGATGCCCCTGGACCCTCTGGAGAGGATGCCTGGAATTTCGATACCGTGGCTAGTGGTTTCGATGTTCCACGTCTAGGTGACACAGAAGCCAAGGCCGTCTACGATGCGTACGGGCCTCGTGTCTCTATGATGCCTCCGCCCCCTAGAGACTCTAGTCGCCGCCGCCGACCCCCCAACATCCCCAAGCTAAAGGGTCCCCTAGAGAAGGCCTTCGATCCCAATACCATCACAACCTACGAAGATAACTCACGGCTTTTTTACGGCAGACTCATGCCAACTTCGGCGCCCGAGATGGGCATGGAGAACAGCGACAAGCCCGCCGCCAACAACAACGCGAATGAGCCAGCCCGCGAGTCTCTGATCGATCTGGACTTGTCCCTCGACGGCGACAGGCTGTCTCGTTTTGCAGACATGGACGGCGGCACGATAAAGGGCGCCCAGCGGCCAAAGCATGAAACAATTCGGGAGTCTGGCCTGATCGACCTCGACATGTCACTGGACGGAGATAGGCTCTCCCGGTTCGTCGATATGGACACTGTTAGGGCTAGCCGTGTCAGCATCAGACCGCTTGGGAGGAGTCAGACAACGCTGGACAGGCGTCGCACGCAGGACTGGACGTTCCAGGGTGCTGGTGAGAACGAAATCGTCCTAGAAGAGGCAGAGGAGCCTCGTGAAGCCGGTCGACAGAGAGAGAGCCAGCTATTCAGGAGCCAGTCTACTATGGATCACCGTCGCACGCAAGACTGGAGCTTTGCTTCGGCGGCTTCCCAGGCATCTCCCACACGTCGGCCGGACATCGAGCGCAGCCAGTCGAGTCTGGAGAATAGAAGCACGCGGGAGTGGACATTTGCGAGTGCAGTGTCCACAAATTCACATCTGGGAGGCGAGTGGTTCCAGTCGAACGAAGACGATGATTACATGGCCCTGGACTCTCTCCCTCCGGCCGCGGCAGCACATCAGCATCATTATAACAACTCGCTGGAGGTGGACCTCCCGCCACGGGCGGCCACCAGCCTGGAGATCAGCCGCTTCTCCTCTTCGAGCCTCATCGACCTTGATGTGAGCCTCACCAACGAGGAGGGCGAGCTTCTACGCCCTTCTACTGCCCTTGCGGAACCCGCAACATCCGAGATGTGGATGCCTATGTTCAGGTCGCAACAGCCATCGTTCGGGTTGTCCAGTGACGCGTCCCTCCATTCGAGCAGGGAGCCTTCCCTGTACATATCAGATGATGCCATTCCCAGAAGCAATAGGGAACCCTCCCTTTACATCTCGGAAGATGCCATACCGATGAGCAACCGAGAGCCCTCTCTATACATTGGCGATATGAGTCCTAATGGGTCATTTTCGGCATTGTCAGCATCAGAGAGGGAGCCGTCTATTTATGTCTCGGATGATGTCGGCCTCGGACAAGTGCCATCCACTCCTACCTCGGATGGCATGATCATGACCCCGCCCTCCGACACGAACGATACTGCTGAAGAGTTTGGCATCCGCATCAACGGCGAACGTGTGTCGATCAACATTGAAGAATCAGACTTCGACTCAGATGCACCTATGCCATCGCTCCCGTATATGCCTCGGCCGCCGACAGTGAATGTGCTACAAGGCACTGGCGCTCAAGACGAGGTTAAGGACGAGCTCCAGCGGATAATACGAAGCCTCCATGAGCATCTACAGTACACGTCTTCTGTGCTACGAGCCCTTCCAACTCGCTCAGGCCAGACGGATCATCCCCAGCCTGAGATTGTACTATGAGAAAATGTGTGAGCAAAAGAGAGGGAGAACAGAGAAAGAGCGGTGCATGCGTCGGTATCGGCTGAGCCGTCCCCGTCTGCAAGTTTTTCATGTTGTCTTTAATGGGAGTTTCGGGTTCATCACAGGGTTTGGGAAGCCTCTTTGAATCACAACACTGGTTGGTCAACCATGCCAGTGATGCATATTGGTGCTGTTTTGGAATGAGATAGGGCGATATCAAGATACCAACAACTACGGACAGCGTAATACATAATGACTGAAGACTTGATTTTCTTGATAGAATATGTATACCAATGATGCGGGAAACCTGGAGTGCCGACCATGATGACGATGAAATAGGTCCGCTTAGGTACGTCTTGTACCACTCATTCTTGCTGAGACCGAAGATGCTGTGGTGCGTGTGCATGTGTATACAGGGTCAGAGGACTGACAAATAAGGATGTTGTGTTGTATTCTCTGTTGGTGCTTTGGGTCTATAATATTGAGTGTTCAAATGATGCACTTACCTAGGTAGCACTCATGTCTTTTCGTCGCCATCTGGTAAACCAGTAATAAGGCTATCACCTTACCGGAAACCCTTTCTTTGTATAATTGAAGAAGAAGAAAAACAAGAGATTTTTTATGACTGAAATACTACGTGTCTACTTGAGCATGTATGATTAAGCACACAGGCCATGTGATCTCAGTCGTGATGATTCAACGTACCCTTATACCCATCCCTGAATTCCGTTGTTTGCAATCAAGTTGGTGGTCAACATTGCGTTTCCCACCACGGACGAGTTTGTGGCCCCGGCCAGGCCTAGCATCGTGGCCTCCACTACATCGACATCGGTGATATTATGCAGGGCCATAAGGTACGCAGCCAGCCCTGCAACATGCGGGGTCGCCATGCTTGTGCCATCCTCGATCTTGGTGGCTGTGGTGTTCTGTATGCCGACGCTCTCGACGTTGACACCCGGGGCGAAGATGTTCACGACCTGCCCAAAGTTGCTGAACCAAGCCCTCTGGTCCGTCGTCTGGTCGATGGCGCCGACGGTGATGGCACCTGGGGCCGAGGCGGGGCTGTCGTTGGAAGCATCCTCGTGTTCATTTCCGGCGGCCACAACCGGCACGGCTCCTGCGTTGCGGACGGCGGTGATGGCTTGGTTGAGGGCTTGGGACTTGGACCCGCCCACTGCAGAAGAACTTGTCAGTCATCTATGCCTCAGAGCTTGGAAGGCACTGTAGCTTACATGACATGTTTACCACAGCTTTGCCAGAGAGGTTTCGCGCTGTGACTGTATTGACAACATACTCTATCCCGCTGAGGATACCAGAGTACGACCCCGTACCGCTCGCATCAAGGACCTTGACGCCGACGAGCGAGACTTTCTTGGCCACGCCGAATGTGTAGCCACCGATTGTGCCTGCAACCTGTCATTTTTTTTTGGTCAGAGTCAGTCAGCTGCACACTCTGGGGGCAAGATAAGACTGCGACTCTGCGAAGACGTACATGGCTGCCGTGTCCATTTTCATCGGTATCAATGTCGTTCACAGCATTGAACCCAAGCGTAGCCCTGCCCTGGAACTGGGTGTGATTCGTCATGATTCCTATATTAAAAGCATCCTGTTAATTTTGTATCCGCTCTGGAATCCGACCTCTGCTTTAGGCCTGAGAATTTCTTTTCTTTTCTTATCATTTTCTTTCTCCCCGTTGGGGGAAGGGGAAGGGGAGAGGAGGTCCAGCTAGGGCACAAGATTCGCACCTGTATCGATCACAAAGACTGTAATTCCCTCTCCAGCGCTGTCGTCGTAAGAGTAGTTTAGTGCGCCCGGCTGTGAGTCCGACAGACGAGCAAGGCCTGTGGTGGCGTCGTCTTGCGTGATCAGAGCGTCGATGTGCATCTGCGTGTCGCCCTCGATGAACGCAACCTCGTCGGCCTGGTTGATTTCGATGGCGGACTGGTCGTCCGCGTCCAGCGCCATCGCCCTGACAGCACCGATGCTGTACGTTTTGACCATTGTGCCGAGAGAGCGGTCACCGATACTGCTGCGCTTGCCAATGTTGCGCCTCGCCATGGTGGCCGCCCAGCGTGCCTGGTGGGCGACAACCTCGTCGTCGGAACATGTCTCGTTGTAAACAACAATGTAGGAGTTTTGGATGATGTTCTTGGCAGTTGGGTTGGCGATGGGCACCTGCAAGGTCTGGTTGAGACAAGTTCCGGCTCCCAGAGCAGGAAAGGCCCCCACGAGGGTGCTCAGGAGGGTAAGGGTAAAGACGAAGAAGGAGGCCAGCTCCATTTTAGACGTGGGTTAGAGGTCGAATTAGGAGGAGTTCTTGCTAAGAAGGTATGACTGCAATATCTCAAAAAGGAAAGGCAGAAAAAACAAAACAGAACAAAGGGATTCAAAGTAAGATAAACTCGAGAAGACGAATCACCAGAGCAAAGAGACTATTGGCAGTCAGCTTGGGATGTCCTTTGGCCTGTTGATGATTTGACAAGAGAGAGGAAGGGGAAGAGAAGAAAGAGCGAGAAGGGGGGATGGCTTGCGCTGCAGGCTGTTATCAAATGGGTTGGAATAGGAAAAACAACACCAGGGCGAAGGCGGAGGAGGCTGGGAGTTTTCCCGAGTAGACAATAGGAACAAGCGCCAACAATAGGGGAGTGGAAAACAGGAATTATATAGAAACCCACAATGTCATTGTTTCTCTCCAGTCACGGCATGTTGAATGGAAAACGGCAGAAGAGCATGGAGGCACACGACATGTGTCGCGAGAGGAACTTGGCGTATTGGCATGGCGGGGAGAGGGGGGAACGATTCAAAGCAAGGGTCCAAGGTTCTTTTCGCCTTCTCCTTATTTTTCCTTTTCCAAGAGAACGTATCAAATTCTCGACGGGTGACGAGTGCGAGGTCGACGATATGGGGTCGGTGGTCGTTCTGCGTTGCCTTTCTCTGACGGGGTGTTGCCAAGTCAAACGCGTGGCACCGAGCAAACCTCTTGGAGTCTGACAAGGGCTGCCGCGCGCGAAGTGCGGTAGGAAAGGAGCCAGTATTCCCCTTTTCCCTTTTGTTCTTCTTCTTTTCCATCTCCTTCACTTCTTGTATGTCCACTTGCGCAGCCATTGTCATTTTGGGTGGACGGCAGTGCTTTGGAAAGATGATGTCACTGGAAGCTGGCAGAACCAGAACGCGTTGTCACTGCAGTTGATGCAAGCTCTTGAGACTTGACAACATCTGTTATTTGAACTACCTACCCCAGGACTTGGATGATATCTGTAGTATGGTCAAGCTTATGGGAATACCTTCAGAATCCTGAATAGCAAGGAAAAGTCTAAAGAGGACTTCTTGTCTTAGCAGGAACAATACTTACTTTGGTGGCAGTGATGCACTCCATCAAGTAAGTGTCTGGAGAGACGATGGTTGCTTTTAGGGATCAGAGAAACTGGATGTTGTTCGTAACAGGGTTAGGGTACTGGGGCTGCAGAACAGACTAAAAATAAAGCAGAGTGGGAATGCATGAAACAGTTTCATGTTTTCTGGCCAGGTACTCCCTCCATCCTGGCCAGGTACGACTCAACCTAGACAGACAAATGTGCAGATCACCCGGAGGATGCTGGAAAGGGGAAAATGATTGATTGATCATTGGGACATTCTTGTTATTACTGCTTATAAACTTCGTTTGCTTGCCCTCTTCATGAATCTCACTACCCACCTTGTAGGCTTCGTGTCCAAGGACTTGTTCATGTGCATGACCGGCATGGATGTCCCACTCTCAGTGTGGCCTCTGGGATGCTGATGCGATGTTCTCTGCTATATTTCTCTCTGGTGCCATTCAAGACTGTCAGGTCGATATGGTGTGAGTTGATCAGAGAGCGCTTACTCGAGTACGAGCAGGCTTGACTGAGGCTTTCAAGGAGGACAGTATTGCCTGCACTCAGGCGTGTCACAGCCACAGCAGGTACTACTGAGTGACTGCCCTCCCTGTCTGACAACATTTTGTGCACAGCCTCTTCTTATTTCCTCTTTTTCCTGTGTTGTCGTAATAAAACATGGTCCAATTTCCCACTAGCCGCCCACACCTGCTGCTGGGTGAAATCTTTATGAATTTTTCATCTTCTTCCCGATTCTTGTCCCTTCCCTCCCCTGGTTTTGTCATTGGTGCTCCCCCCCTTACCTGGTTTGAATCATCTCTTGACACAGTCATCTATCCTCTGCCATGATCTCCTGCCTCGTTCACTCAACCTAGATCCTCTTAGTCTCGATCATCTTCATTAAAAGCACACCCAGCCTTTCTCCCCTGGAGAGACACGGGTCAGAATAAATTCAGAACAACAACATCAGACGAGATACCATTTCAGTCAACAGACAGAAATACACATACACACACACACGACCTGGGAAACATCAGGCACATCCAATCACTACCGATCAGATTCCTCGTACCCACTCTATATCTGCATGTCTGCCACTGCCACTGCCATTACCTTGCAGCCTCTTATGCGAACTCCCTCTTTATCGAATCACCTATCCTATTTTGGCGGCCGCGCCTGCTCGTCTGCTCAGGCTGACTAACTAGGCCTGCACCTGAAAGCCCGCTACCACCTTACTACAAGCCCTGGAACTGGCACGAGACCCTTTTCCTTTTCCTCTTAAACTTATTTCCTGATTTATTTTATTCTGTCTCTACTTAACAGCATCTGGGTGCTGGTTGTTGGCTGCTTGGCTGCTAGGTCTAGACTTGAGGGGGTCTTTCCATTACGCTACAGCAGCGGGACCACACAAGTGGAGTCACAGGGCCACCACCACCAGAGAACCGTTATCCTCTCTGTTCTTCCTCTCTGTTCTTCATCCTCATTTTCAACGTCGCCCTTTTCTCCGCTTCCACCACCACAACTACCTGCTGAAACCATCTCACTCTCTTTCTCTATTTACCCTTTGGTGCTGGGTCATCAGAAGGGTCGGAAAGAAAACTTACCTTTTGTTCATTCATTCCATCTCCAACCTCGACCCTCACGCCGCTCTCCACTCGATTCGCCTTTCCTCCCAGGACGGCTTCTTCTTCTTCGTCTTCTTCTAGAGCACTGCAGTCCAAGGCCACTCACTGCCTTTCTCGCGCCTCTTCACGGCGTCGGACTGCGACGCCTGCTCTGATTTGGCATGAAAAACATGCTCGACCCTCCCGATTCGAAGTGACACAACCTGTTGACCCCGTCTGCGATCATGTCGATCCGAAACTCCACAGTCTTCGTCGACGACGCCCACCCCGGGCCCTTGTCCATCGACACGAGGCGTCCGAGCATCGACCGCCCCCAGGCCCGCGAGGATGTGGGCAAGGCCGCCGTCGAGCTCGCCTCCATCATGGCCATCGCCTCCAACCCCGTCTCCCCCGGCGCCTCCAGCCCGCCCTTGGCCCAAGGCGCCAGGATGCAGGACTTCTCCCCGCCTACGAGGCCGAGCAGTACTCCCTTTCCAGAGCCTGAGCACGGCCAGACAGATATACGCTGCCTGAGTTGTCCAACCGGACCAGAGGCCGGCCACCTCCATGGCTACGAGCACGAACACGACCACAGCCACGACGATGCCTCGACTCCCTCCTCCTCCTCCTCCTCCCCCCTCGAGCCACCCGCCCCTGGCATCAGTGCCGCCGACCTACCCGAGCCGTCACTCGCCATCAACCTCAATGACCTCCCCGCCGAGATCCACGAGTGCATACTGGACCATCTGTTCGGCTACAGGGTGTCAACCACTTCCAAGAGCTCTTTGGGCATGCCGAGCGTCACCCGGAGCTGGGGCACCGCCCTAAGACACTCACGTCGGAGGGAGCTGTCCTCCCTCGCGTTGGTGAGCAGCCTCTGGACGGCCCTGGTCCAGGAGAGGCTGTACCGGCATATCAAGATCAAGGCGACCGTGCGGTCCCTGAACGAAGCCGTACAGTACTTTGCCGTCCATCCACACCTGCGGCCCTATGTGAGGCATATCGAGCTGTGGTTTGCCGTCTTCCAGCCCAAACAGTCCTCACTCGCGTTATCTTCGATCCCCACCCTGCCGCCCGTCTCCCTGGACGGACTGACAAACGCGTCCTACGTGCTACCAAACGACAACTGCTCTCTCGAGGAGGCCTTCTACTTTGTGAGCGCCACGTTTCCCGAGGTCTGCGTTCTAACCCTCGAGGGTGGAGAGCGGAAGAAGGCGCCCAAGGTCCGCCACTTTATTGCCGACGGTCGGCGTGACCAGCCGCTGCACGAGAAGCCGCTGCCCAGGATCCCGCCCGTGAGAACACTGGTGTGCAAGGGTCAGTGGAATCTCATCAGGAGTGATAACGATTTCTTCACTATCGTCAACGCCCTGCCGAACCTTCAGGAGTGGCACGGCAACTACAGCAAGGCCAAGTCCAAGAGCTACCTGAGCATGGCGGCCATCCTGCCCAGGCTCCCATCCAGCCTGACCAACCTGAGTCTCAATCTGGAGGGTGTCGAATACCGAAGGGAGCTGTCCTTCCCGCCCTACTTCCTCAAGGTCTCGAGCGCCCTGCACTTCTGCACCAAGCTGGCCGAGGCTTCGACCAATATGGAGCACTTTGCCTACACCGGGCGCGTCTGTCGGACCTTTTTCGACCTCCTGTCCAGGCTAGCAGAACCCCGAAGCTCACGCCTAAAGTCGATCGACTTGACCGTGAAGAACTGCTGTCGCCATGTGGTTCACTGGAACGAGTCGGGCTCGGGCATCACGGACATGAACTTCATCAATGCGTTCGAGGCGCTTGTCTTGGCGGGCATCAAGGCTCTGGCGAGGCTCAAGGCAGTAGAATACCTAAGAATACGATACGTGGACCTAGGTACGTATGATGTCACACATGCAGACAAACAGAGAGAGAAAGAGAAACACGGACACCATATTCAATTGCCTACATGCAGCCAGCTCGCTTGGCTCTTCGTGTGGATAACATAGCTAACTTGAAACTTCACAGACTCCCCCGTACCACCGCTGAACCCCTATTTCATCCTTCGCGATGGCTGGTGTTCTGGTGTCTGGAGTGATGCCATCATTCGGGAGCTGAACCGAGCCCGCCCTGACGCCCGCTTTGAGGACCTTGCGGAGTCGTTTGGTGAGGTGGGCATCAACAAGGACGGCAGGATGGTCATCTCGCCCGAATTTCCCAAGAGCAGGGTGCTCTCGCTGAAACTCTCCAACTATGCTTATCTCGCTGGCGGTATAGCCGTGCCTTGAGGCATGATTGGCAGGTAGGGAATGCTCGTCTCAAGTGAGAAGTTGACGCCGTACGACGGCTCCCTTTGCCTTCCCTCACTTCTCCTCTTCTCTTTCTTTTGTCTTTGCTATCTCATTTGAACTTGTGCGTGTGTGTAAATGTGTGTATGTGTGTGTGTGTGTGTGTAGGGAGACAATGGTTGAGTAATTCGGAACAGATGCAGCAATCTTTTTGCCTTTCCCCCTCTTTCTTCTTTCTTTTTTTCTTCCCTATGTCATCGGCAGGCGGCGGCACATGGACGCAGAGCACGGCGTTTTGGTTTGCTCTTAATACAGATATCCCTCTGGCATCATTGGTCTCGAGGCATAGAAAGGCGTTTCGGATAAGGATTCCCGGACAGTGGCAGCTGAAAGGGACAATGGGAAAGAATCACCCACTACTGGATGTGGGCGGTATGAGGTCAGGGTTTGGGTATGGGCTGTTGATAATATGTAACGGGTCTCGTCAGATGCTTTCGGACGAGGATTTTAATCAGCAGTGGTTGAGCAATCTTTTGAGACACTGACAGTCCCGCCATGTCCCTCTCTCAGTCGGGCAAAGAAATTCAGAACGGCCTATCCCAGCCTGGATGCGAATGCGACTAGCGCACTACTACGTGTGTGCGTGTGAGTGAAAAGCGACGATGAGAGTTCGTCATGTCAAAAATGTGCCACCGAGTCAAATCATGAGCATGGTCATTTAAAACTTTGTCTCTTTTCGGGCTGTCACAATCTACTACTGTGTTCTAAGCCACATCTCCCACGATGACCCCCAGTATCCAACAGTTGGCCAGGAAGAAGCCCGAGGCGGAAACCCAGAGCCCCGGCACGAAGGTGCTCTGGCCCAAGAACTCGAGCTGATAACCCTGCTGCAGCCAGGCGGCCTGGGTCAACACCCACAGCGCGAGGGCAGTAAGACCCAGTCCCGGCCTCGCGAGGAAAGACGACCGAGGAAGGTATAGAGGCAGCAATACCAGATACCAGAGAAAGTACTAGTGCATAATTTGTTCGCGTAAGTAAGTAGAGATGAGATGGAGGGGAGGAATAGAGAGACAGGAAAAGTCTCGATGTGAGTTTTTCTGATACATACCTGACTGGTGCAAACCTTGTTGAAGGTCACGAAGATCCATGTCTGTGCCAGCATGGTGGACGGAAGGTCCTTCTTGGCCATGGCGAGCGGAACCAGTACGCAGGAGAGGAGAAGCTGGGGCAGGAAGGCGACGGACTCGATGTCGAAGCCCGAGGCGCCAGGATCGGCAGAGGTGAGATAAAGCAGTATGTTGTACGGACTGAAGTTGTGTCGGTGGTCGATGCGGGTGACGTGGTGGAGATAAGTATGGAGCAAGAACGGGTGACCGTACATGGCGTACATGGCGATATTAAGGCCGAAGAAGGTGGCCAGGCTGAGGACGGCGAGCTTGAGCCTTGACGCCGTCAGGAATGCCACGGCGGCGTCCAGGGGCGACGACGACGACGAAGAGGAGGAGGAAGAGGACTGTTTCCCTGCCACCATCTTCTCGTCATCCATCCACCAGATAATGGCGGGCGCGTAGATGAATGGGTAAATCTTGAGGTGCACGCCAAAGCCCAGCAGTAGGGCGGCGAGGGAGACCCTTCGCGACAAGACGGCCCACAGGAGAGCCATGACCATGACGGCTAGCAGGCCCTCGGAACTGCCGCGCGTGCTGATGGTGGCTACCATGGGGTTCAGAAGCCAGATGGCGGCATACCTCCTGGCCCTGGAAGCATCCAGCCTCCTGGGCCCTTGCGTGGTCAGGACCTCGACGATCAGCCAACCCGCTACCAGGTCAGCTATCGCAAACAAGACCTTGCCAGAGGAGAAGAAAGCCACGGCTAGCGAGCGGGAGGCAGCGGGCCACGTCGTTGGCAATAACATCCATGATAACAGAGGCGTGTAGCGGTACGTCTCACGGGCGTACGGGCCTTGAGGATGCTCCTGGGCCACGAACCTGGCGGCATCGGTGAAGACGAGATAATCGATGTCTGTGTACTTGACGGGAGAGTTTGCGTCCTGCCAGAGGCCGTAGAGAAGCATAACGACACGCAGTCCAGCAGCTAGTGTGTATAGAGGTATGCTGCTCGCAAAGAGGGACGAGAGGGCTCCCATGTTGGCCTCCTTTGTTGATTTGGGAGCTGCCATGGTGTTGAGGTTCTGGTGGTTGTCTGGTCTCAAAGCTGAACCCTCCTCATTTTTATGATCCCGTGCCTGGCTTCAATCTCAATCGACAGTATGGTGTGAGAACCTGTGGCTATCTTGAGGACGGGTCAGTTAAAAGAGCTGTGTTGTGGTGGGCAGGTGTGTGAAGGTGAGGAAGATACTTGTTGGCGTTGACGATTTAATGAGTGGAAGTGTGTGAATGATGACAGCACAACGCAGGGCGTTGCCGTCGAAGCATTGAAGGTTGCATAGACGCTAAAACTCAGCGGCACGGCACGTTCCAGGGGGTTCAGTTGGGGAGATCCCAGGGGAGCTGCTAGGGCAGTAGATGCAGAGAACAGGGGGAGGGGTTGGTGGCTACTACTACTGTAAGTGCTAAGTGGTTAGTGGAGCAGGACCTGCTTTAGTTAGGTGGAGCCCTCTGGCTCTGCGCAGTGATGCTATAGACCCAATCCCTAGATTGTCAAACTGAGCTCAACTGCCCCACTTCAAGCAGGAAAAGAAGATGGAGACTGCAATCTCAAGCACAAACAGGCTCCTTGACAGGGACAACATCACCAACGCTCACCAGAAACCAAAGATGCCTGGCCAAAAGAGGGACTTCAGGGGCAAAGCCAAGACCAATGAGCCGCCCAAGGTGCGCAACGAGTTCACGCCCATGTTTGAGCATTTCCGTGATGAGCTCGACGACCACCATGACCGCCGAGAGAGGATCATCAAGGCTTCCAGGGACATCACTGCCCTGAGCAAGAAGATGTGGGTCCATACTGTCAACCACCTGACAGTTGTTCGTTCCTTGAAACTGGATCTTGATTGCTCATAACACTGACACTTGAGGGGCCGCGTCCCTGCAGGATCTTTTCGTTGCAACGGGTCCGCAAGATCCAGCCTGAACTCCCGGACTACATCGAAAAAGATATTGAGTCGCGCCTCACCGACATCTCCAGGCTACTGTCCTCCATCACACCCGAGGTTCAGGGCATCAACCGGTACCGTTACTCGCGGCAAATGAGCTGTATCGAGGAGCTCATCGAGGCCCTCACCTTCGCTCACTACTTGCGCAACCAGGCCCTCATGGGCTACGAGGATGCTGCTTCTACGGTTGCCGCCCTGTCCAGCTACGTCGATCAGATGGACGTCGATGGTGGCGGTAGTGACCAACCGCCTGCACCACCTGCTCCGTCCGCGTTGCCTCCTGTTCACATCACCGAGCAGGACTATCTCATGGGCATCTTTGACCTCTCAGGAGAGATGATGAGATACGCTACCGTTGTTGCCGCCCTCAACGGCACTATGGCTAGTGGTGCTGCTGCTGCTGTCACGCTTGAGGGCGCACGGGAGCGAACCATTGTCGAGGACATGCAGAACCTGGGCAGCTTCTTCGAGATGCTACCCCAGCAGCACAACAAGTATTACCAGCAGAAGCTTGAAACCTTGAGACAGTCCGTGTATAAGGTCGAGAGGCTGGGTTATGGCCTGAAGGTCCGTGGTAGCGAGCGCCCAGCTGGTTGGATGCCTGATACCAATGACGAGGCGCCCGGTGCTGAGGAGTAAATTGGAAGGTGATCACTGGTGCTCAAGCCATGTAGTCACTGCATGTATGATATCCTTTTTTATTTATTGAGGGGAGGGGGGGGGGAGACTCACATGGGAAGAGTCTCTCTGTGATAACAGCAAAAAATAACATTCTGTGCCTACCTCTGGGCTGGTCATGACAACTACATCCCACTCACTCGCGTGGACACGGAGAAGAGCTGAATTCCTTGCGTGTAGTTGTGCACTTCAGGCCTTTTCCTCTCTTTCTGGTTCTTTCAGAGCTCACCTGGTATTCCTTGTTTTGTTGGTGTTGATAAATTCTTGTGCTTTGTGATTTTGTGATTTGTTCAATTCTGATGGCGAGGCTACATCCAAATCACTCAAGCCGTCTGACAAGGAGGTAAAAATATCCCGTTTAGTAGCCGTGGTGGTTTGTGCTAGAAGACGCTCAAGTTCCATCCAAGGGCTCAAGAAGAAGGGATCCTCCATGCTGGATATGGAGGTCTCAATACCGGATCTTAATCACCGACCTTCTTCTCATGCACGAAAAAGCCTTAACAGCCTTTCCATCTTATAGAAAACTCAGGATGACATCTGAAAACATCGAACAGATCATCCTTGTGTGTTCAAACGTCTCTGATGAGGCTGACTCGATGACCGGAAACATGGTCCACAAAGACATGTGTATGTTCTTTCGTAATCCGCTTTGGGTGTGGAGGTTGCATGTAATTATGTAACAATAATAGAAGAAGGCAAATGCAGTCGATTTATTTCCGCCTGAACAACATAAGTATACTCGATTACCCCACGAACACTTCAATGGGCAGGCAAAGCCCTAGCATGTTTAACTCTTCATAGCCTGTTATTCAAGCCAAACAGATTGCCTGACTGAGGAGATAAGGCTGCTATACTATTTTGAAATGCTCGTGCAGACCCAGTATAGGGAAAGCGACACCATATGCTAGAACCCCTGAGCAAGTTCTCACTTCAGTTTAGGAGCAGCAACCAAGCGGCGCCATCGCCAAGATGAGGATCCGTCAATTGGAGCGATATATCGTCTCAGAATTGCAGACTAAGCCCAGAGCTTCCGAGGTTCCCGGATTTGCCAGATTCACAGTACAATCTTGAAAGGGTTGCGGATAGGCATCCGTCAACCACGCACTCACAATCGGCTTGAACTATTGCTATAAGTGAGTTCTAACCGAGTTCGTTCGCTTGTGCATGATATATACGGTAAATGGATGGAGCACTTTCCCTGTGTACTGGATGGTTATCTCTGCCTATGAAAATCAATGTCTTCGATGGTGGTATTTGCTTCCTACCCCCTTTCCTCCACCCTCTTCACTTTGCAGGAGAGGTCATGGGGAGCAACACAAAGAGGAGGAAGAAAAACGCAGAAAGAGTGATCACCAGAGACAGAGCGGAGGGTAGAATCATCAACAGTAGGTCAGGAAAGCCTGCAGATCTATTCCCGTTTCATCATACAACTATTAATAGCCTTGACACTATAAATGCAAAGCTCTCGTATGTTTAAGGGCATATTTGCGACTGAGAAAGGAGCAGCATCAACTTTTCTGGCTGATCATTCCTCTCGTCACGAGGGCCTTGAAAATAAAAAGTAGCTTCGGAGAAAACGAGGCGTTTCTGTATACTGGGTATATTGATAGGCATTGTGATCTGTCCTTATCTTTGACTTATCTATAAAGGATCGCCGAGGAGAGACATCTGGCACGATACAAGGCGGCAAGCCCCTCCGTTCTTCGGCAAGCCCAGCCACCATGGACGGCCCAAGCAAGCATGCGTTGTCGACCACTTGCATCATCTCCAATTCCAACCTTGCATGGCACATCGTAATCATGTGTATGGGGAGACCACACTTGCCGAGCCCAGACCCAGCCCCGACCTTGACAAGCCCAGGTGACGACCTTAAGCTCAAGCAAATGAATGAAAAGAGGGAATCGTGGGGAATTATTATTATGGTACATTTTTAGCTCCCTCCACGTATCCCCCTGCCAATTGCCAGGCTGCTCGTTCCCGTGCCTTTACCGCTTATCGTTGCGGGGTTGAAGTGTATCTATGTATCCAATATAGCATGATGACTATCTCCGGATCGGACGTATACTATCTTGTTAGGTCTGGATGACGAGCCAGTCAGTATCGTGCGATGTCCTCCTCGGAGACAGTTCGGGCTTGCTAGTGATACAAGCTTGTCAGAAGGACGGCGCCGCCTTGTTGGTCTTGGGAGGTTAAAGTATTAGAAAACGAAGAAGACTTGGAGGTGGAGGTGGCATTATTTCATGATTATGATCACCGTCGCCGCCTCGTCACCATCATTATCAGCATTACCGCCATCTCATGCACTTGTTCTTTTGAATATATTCTTTCACTCTCCCTGTCTGCAGCTTCATACTTTTTTGGGAATGTTGATAATTATACTGGTTATCATTCTGTGAGACTAGACGATCCTCATAGCCTCGTGTTTGGCTTCTGGAACGACGAAGCCAGTTCCCCGTCATGGCGGTCGGCGGTGGTGGTAGCAACCCTCTTTCCCTTCTTGGAGGGACCAGTTCTCTCACTCTCGCAGCGTTTGGTCTGCTTGTGGTCTTGGTCGGTTTAGCCGCTCGATTTGCACAGAGGAAAGCAGCTTCACCCCCCAACAAAGATGCACCGATAACTCCTGAGAAGACCCCGTGGATAGCACAGTTCCCTCCCTCGCGGCGACAGATCTTGGCAGACCTGAAGCTGAAGGGTGTGACTGGCCCCTTCATCGCCCCATCTCCTGACGTTCTTCTTCGGCGAGCGATCCCTTCGACGCGCACGGCAGATTGGGATCAGGATGACCTTTACACGCCCACGGGGTTTTCCACACAGGATGTTCGGGCCTTGGGAAGATTTCCAGACTATTCTGTCCTGACAGGAGTACGCTATCCACAGCCGTACGGTCCTCATTTCGATATCAGCAGGGCCCAATTCAGGCCGTTCCGCCCTTTCAGATGGAACTATCATCAGACAATGGGTAAGCTATGATTTATCATCAGATAGAGGGATGCTGGCAGAGACATCAGTTCCAGCACTGTAATCAACTTTATTGATCAATTACTGACACTTTGCCTTACTCTCTCCAGCGCACTACAAGTTTGACCCTGACTGGTGGGTGGAGCTGGAACAGAACTACATCCCAACCATGGCAGCCCGACAGGAGATTCTGAAGCAGCACGGAGACCTCGTCTTCTACACAGACCCCGGCTCAGAGCTTGCCTGCAGGGAGCTCATGGAGATGCTCGTCCAGTTCATCTGCAAGCGTTATCCACAGCACTTCAGGCTGGAGAAGGACAACACCGTCCTGCATAACGGGCTTCTGAATACCAAGACGGACCTCGTCAACACGCCGCCACTCAAAGTTGTCTTCACCAACATCCCAGAGGACTACGCCATGGTCTTCCGTAACGAGAACGACGGCTTTTATTACCTCCGCGCGGCCATGGTCTGCTCATCTGTCGGCTGGGATATCGGGATGAACCGTGGCAAGCCGCTTCGGGCGATCCACGAGCACGTTCCTGACTACGCCGAGAAAATGGCCTTCAGCATGGACCGCTTCTTCGCCAAGATGGCAGTCGACCAGCCGATCCAGCGCTGTAGCTGGAGTCTGGAGGACCACGCCCCGCTATTCAGCAGCCCGAGGATGGTGGAGAACTGGGAGCGCAGCGCCTTTGCGGAGAACAAGCAGGACCTCACGATCGAGCACATCAAGCTGCGGTGTGACTACCAGACGCTGCGCAGGCTACCCCTGAGCGCAGCTGTCGTCTTCAACTTCAAGGCAGTCTTCACCCCGATTACCGAGCTGAGAGACGAGCCGTTCATGCCAGCTCTGCTGTTGAAGGTGTTGGAGGAAGGCAAGGAGAACCTCATCACTTACAAGACAGTAGATCACGTCAAGGATGTTACCATTCAGGCCTGCAAGGAATGGGCACAGGAACAAGTAGAAAAAGGTATGGTTCCAAAGGACTGGGAGGTGGGGACGGTCAACGAGAGCCCATTCTTCCCAGGTTGGGAGGCAAAGTGGCATGCTCAGCAAGGCTTTTAGCAAGAACAAGAAGGGTGGGGGGGAAACCACACGCTCTTCGACCTTGTTCTAGCTCTAGGCTCTAGAGGGAAGCAGGGTACAGCGTGGTGTTGGTCGACTATGATAAGTTTGTCCCTTTGGAAATGGAAGGGGAAGTGGACCACAAGTATGTAAAAAGACCGTATGAATTATGGATTTAGCCCACACTAAACATTGATTCTTTTGGGTCCAAAGCTGCCCAGTATGCCTGGGGCCTTACCTCGTACATACAAAAGTACTGTGTATCATGATGCGAGGAACAATTTAACCTGCAGCACTATTTATTTTTGGGGTGGGGGTGGATATGTGGCACAGCCACCACCATTGCTTATTGTGCTTGGGGGAGAAAAAAGAAGAGAAAAGGAAGGGGAAAACAGCTCGCATTGATATCGGGCAAACATCATTTTATGTCAGCGCCTAAATCCACTTGTTCCCACTCTATGATTCGACTGCACCCGGTTGCCAAGGAATCCTTCGCTGGTGGTCAGCCGGTGGGATGCCAAAATTTAAGCTTGTTTGGGCCTAGAAGTCATTTAACGATCCTGCGGCTGAAGGGTTATGGGTCTATGCCTGCAGTCATCGTGAGATCTGAACCGTCGTCACATTGGGAAGACCGAAGCCACAAAGGGGCGTGCAGATGTGCACTGGAGCCTGGCAAGGCAACGTTTCCCCTGACTCGTTCTGTTCCTTCCTTCTTGTTGCTTCTCTTCTCGTGTCCTGTCTCTCCCACCTGTGGGCACGCGTCTAGTACATCCAGTATATATTCAGGCTTCCTCAGCTCAAGCCTCCCGCGTTAATAGTCACTCGCTTGTTCTGTTCTTGTCGAACCTCCAGGGCTACCCATCAAGTCAACTCGTTCCAACTTACTGCTTGCAATAATAAATAATTTGTTCCATTCTCCTCAATCACCTATCATATACTCCGAGGTCGTTCACAATGGCTCGTCTCGCCTATACCTTGGGTCTGGCTTCAGCCGTTATCACTGCGGCCGCACAGTCATATGACGGTTATTACGATATTGAGATCGCCGATACAGTCCAGGCGGACGTGTCAACGACGGTCACCGTCAACCTTGATGACGATGACGACGACGATGATGATGACGATGACGACGACGGCTCTAGCTACAGCGGGTACCGCATTTACCTCGCGACCACTCCTCCAGGATGGGGCACCGGGCCTGCCTGTTATCTTGTCAACGACACCGACATGGACGTTACCCAAGTTCAGGTGACGATTCCCGCCAATGTGGTCCCGGACCAGACAACACTCTCGCTGTCCCTATCAGAGCTCTACGAAGGGTACGACACCGCGACTTACTCCTACTCCAACGATTTTGTCCTGGAGGGCGGCTCTGGCTATTGGAGCGCCCTGGAGCTCAACGGATACAGCATCACTGAACCCGAGGTGACGCCTTGTTCGGCTCTGCAGTGCGCGCGGGACTGTGCTACCCAATATTATCCAGATGGAATTGCCCCCGACGATATCGACGATTCTTCCTACGAAGACTTCTACAACTGCATCGCGTCCTGCCCCGGTGTGGAGATGCCTTCATGGGATGAGATCTCGGGCGACGACGGCGGTGATGGTGATGGTGACGGTGGTTCCTACACCTACACCTACACCTACTCGGACTTCGAAGGGCATACAAAAACCCAGGACTCTGCCCAGGCCACCAAGACGGCCTCGTCTGGCTCGTCAGCTTCAGCTACAACTACTTCTACCGCCGCCACTTCTAAAACTGCCTCTGCGACATCTTCTTCCGCCGCGGCGACCTCAACTTCCGCTGTGACCACCAGCTCTGCCAGCCGGCAATTATTCTCTTCCTCGCTTGTTTTAGGATTTGTTGTTGCGGCTGCTGCACTCTTCTAAATACTTGCGGAAGGGGATTCGGTGTGATGGTCTGCTGTGATACTATTCAGCATGGAAAAATAACATACTAGCCGTCACTGGAGGCAGATAAAATATGCAGTAATGATAATCAATATGTATTGGCCTTGCCAACTTTTCAAACTTCTGTCATTGCAGTAATCTGATACTTGCAAGCAAGCACGCATCCGTAGCCATTACTTCATACTACAAGACCGAGAGAGAAAGAAAAAACCACAATAAATCTTTATTTTCGAGCACCATTTGAGATGGTTAGATGGCGCCAGTTGAGGCCAGCCATTTCCGTAGGGTCTCCTTGATGTCCTCGTTCTCTGGTAAGCCCAACAGCCCATTGGCCTTCTCTCCCTCCTTTAGAGCATGGCCTTCGCCGTCCCGATAGAGGTGAACTCGGAGGAGTGGTCCAAAAGCACTGAAGTCGCCCTTGGCTAACTTTTCCTCGCCGATCTTCTGCAGGTCAGCAGTGCTCTGACGCTCCACCGTCCATTTGCTACCGGTCTCCGTCTCCACAATCTCCAATATCTGGTTGAGGGTGGGTTGGAATGAGGCGATGGACAAATACTTGTTTGCAGTCTCTTGAGGATGCTTAAGGATAGAGGCCACCGCCTTTGCGATCAGGCCCTTGTTGGTTGTTTGGAATGGCTCGTTTCCAGAATCGACGATAGTGGCCTTCTTTTGTTTGGCATCGAATCCAAAGATTCCCAGCTCTAGATTCTAAACAAACGCACACTTATCAGATTTGTTTCTCTTTCTTCCTTTCTTTCTTTCTTTCTCTTTTCTTTTTTTCTTTAGAAAGGCCAAGAGGGAGAGGAGGGAGTCTGCAAGGCAGCGGAGCGCGGGTAGGCGACTGATGACTTACCAGATCAAAGAAGAGACCATTCGAGATACCAGTCCAGCTAAAATCCGACCTCTCCTCTGCCTTCTTCTTCAGGTCATCCACCAGGCGCGTCTTTCCAGCTACAATCTTCCCAATCTCTAAGCCCTGTAGCTTGCGGGTGTTGATACCGAACTCGCTTGGGATGAAGCGCTTGATCCCGACTGCGAATGCGGCATCTGCGAGTTTCTGCTGCGTGTCCCCCACGGCAGCAGATGCAATAGTCGAAACGACAGCATCCTGGCCTGTCAGAGCCGCCTTCAAGGACTCGATGTCGTCGTAGTTGACAGTCTTGACCGTCACCCCTTCGGGCACCTTGTCATTGCCGGTGCCACGGCTGAGGATGGACACTTGGAAGCCCTGCTCGACCAATTCCTGAACAATGGGTTTGCCAATGCCTCCGGTTCCCTAAATTAACGACAACAAGTCAGCTGCTGAGCCCACCCCGGTGGCACTGGTCCTGGCTACCAGAATCTCTTTCCAACCCAACATAGAATCAGAGAATTGCTACTTACACCGACGACAGCGACTTGGCGGATCTCGACAGAAGACATCCTTCGGATTCTTTGTTTTCTTCTTCTATTGAATCAAATATGGCGTCCACGTGGCAATAACAACTCACACATATGAGATGCTACAACATAAGAACAAGGGACAAGACAATCTCAAAGAAGAGCATGAAAGATGCGTGCGGGGGTTTAATATAATAAACACATGGCACGCCATCGCTGCGTCCCGCAACCGCGTGTCATTGCCGCTGCGGGCAACGGGATATCAATATAATCCACAGCAAATCCGCGGCAGGGAGCTGCATGTTATAATCATGACAAATTAACCCCAAGAAGTAGAGATTGGTAAGAAAACTCTAAAATTCTCCAATAAAGGCAAACCTTCAATGTATCAATATATCGGCATAATGACACCATCAACGGCTCCTCCCGCCGGTGGTGTGGTTCCTTGGCCGCCTCGGCTCCAGGGCTCTTGGGGTGATTGGGAGTCCAAACAACGTAGATGCTTTCTCCAAATGCATGTCGATCTCGGACAGATTACTTGTCAACAAGCCATTGATACATACATACATTGCTCTTTGTACGCGCATGAAGAGTCAAGGAAGGCATGGTTGACCAGCACACAATATTTGTGTATATCAGAGTTGCACAATTACTGTACCGGCGGCCTGCAGAATCTGTCTTGGTCAGTGATAAAAGTCAACACCAGTCGGTGGCCTACGAGTCAGTCGGAATTGTCAAAGTCGATCCATTATGATGCTACGTTCGTCTTGGAGGCGTCCAGAATGATTCACCGCCAGCCTTGTATGCCTCAGGACGACACATTGGTTGAATTTTTCTTTCTGGACCGACACCAGGCATCACCCAACTGCTCGACACCCATCGCTGCTCCGGAATTTCAGCCACGAGCATCTTGTGTGAGTGAATCACTTGCGGCTGCCGCTGCTGTCGCTGCCCGAGCTGCTGCTACCGTACCCAGAAGAGTACTGACCACCGCTGGGAGAGGTGTAGGTCGAGCCTCCAGAACCGTTGTTGTAGTACGTCTTGATCAAGCGAGCCGACGCATAAGTATATTAGCTGACGACGTCCCGTCTGGTCGCTTACTGTGTAATTGGGTGCCAACTTACGGAGCCATTAGGGTTGGAGTAGTAGTAGGAACCGTCCCTTGAAGCCATGATCCATGAGTCACTTTATTTTTCCACGAAACAAACAGAAAAGGCCCGTGGCGCGTTGCAATATGGGATGGACTCACTGGTTGGAGTAGTGGTAGGCGTTGGAGCCATTACCGTAGTCGCGGGCACAGTAGTGGTTGCCCTGGCCAAGACGAGGTCAGCCGTGTCGTAAGTACTTCGATGTGAGGGAAGAAAGTTGGACAGCGGAAGAAGGACGAGTACTCTCTGCTCACCTCCGAGTTGGTGCCGGAGCTCTTGTACGAGTAATCTCTACCAGACATGTTGATTGGTGGTGATGGGTTGATCTCAGTTAGGTCTTGATTTTGATGTGTGTAAGTAGAAAGGTAGAGAAGATGACGTTGATCTGTCTGGTCCCACGTGGGCTTCTACTCCCTTTTATGTTTTTTGAAGGTAGAAAAGGAGGGGGAAGAGAGAGCAAGGTTGGGAAGTTGGGAGGGGTTGCTGCTGAGCAGATAACACGAACGCAGGAGGCCTGCCACTATCTCCTTGTGAATGAAACGCTGCCCTTCTCCCTAGACCCTGGCACAAGCAAGGAACAAGACGGAACATGTGCTCGGACGATAGCATTCCATCATTGATTCACTCGCTAGTGAATGAGCTTGGTCTTCCAGGTGGCAGAATCCTTCACATGCTACGGGCGAACAAAAGCAAGCTTTGACCAAGCGGACAAGCGGTCCTCGATGCTGATGAGGCGCGTCTTGATGTACATTGATCTTCCTCATGCGTATTGAATTGAAGCAGCGACGTAAGAGGAATTGACAGGATAATGTCTGGTATCTGATTCTATTTTTTTCTCTATTTGATAAGCTCTCTCAAGCTGTCTGTCTATATGTGTATAAATATAACATAAAGAAAATAAATCACAGCCGGACTCGAGAACCAGATCGTTCGGTTCACGCCTTCTCGCCCCAGTTCTGTTCGGCCGTGACTGGTGCCTCGGCCTCTTCGTGCTCCGAGAGGAACTTTTCGGCCTCCAGGGCGGCCATGCAGCCCGAGCCTGCGCTCGTGATAGCCTGCCTGTACCTCTTGTCCTGGACGTCGCCGGCGGCGTAGACACCCTCGATGTTTGTCAGGGGCGTGCCATTCTTGGTGACGATGTAGCCGTCCTCGTCTGTGTCGACCTGGCCCTTGACGAGGGTGGAGGCTGGGTCGTGGCCTATGGCGTAGAACAGACCGTTGGCCTCGAGCGTCTCCTCGGCGCCCGTCTGGACATTCTTAACGACTAGGTGGCTCATAAGGCCCTTATCGTCGCCCTTGATCTCGGCACCGACCGTGTTCCACTTAATGGTGACGTCCTTGTGGTTCTGGAGCCTCTTGGCCATGATGTTGCTGGCGCGGAGCTGGTCTCTGCGGACGAGCACGGTGACGTGGCTCGCGTACTTGGTCAGGAACATGGCCTCCTCCGCCGCCGAGTCACCACCGCCAATGACAACCAGGGGCTTCTTGCGGAAGATGGGGGCAGCGCCATCACAGACCGCACACGCCGAGACGCCATTGTTCCAGTACTTGTCCTCGCCAACGAGACCCAGGCGGCGGGCGGTGGCGCCGGTGGCGATGATGACGGTGTCGGCCGTGTGCTTGGTGTCGGGGTCCCACTCGGTGGCGTACTTGAAGGGCCGGCTGGAGAGGTCCAGGTCGGCGATGGTCTCGCTGATGATCTTGGTGCCAAAGCGCTCAGACTGCTTGCGCATGTTGTCCATGAGCTCGCCGCCCATTATGCCGTCGGGAAAGCCGGGGAAGTTCTCGACATCGGTGGTCGTGGTCAGCTGGCCGCCCGCGGCTATGCCGTTGGCCATGAAGCCTTCGTAGAGGGTGGGCTCGAGGTTGGCGCGGGCCAAGTAGATGGCGGCGGTATGGGCAGCAGGCCCGGAACCGATGACTAGACAGACAGACAAGATAGGCAGGCAGGGTTAGCAACGCAATAGCCAAGGCACCAAGAGAGAGAGGGAGAGAGAGAGAGCGCGCCAGGGAGAGGACATACCGAGGACCTTGGTGTGGCTAGACATCTTGACGGAGCTGAAGCTGGTCGGCAGATCGGACGAGGAGAAGAAGCGCGTCTGGGTCTTGAAACCTGCAGTAGCAAGAGCAGCTACAGACAGGCTGGTGGCGCTGGAGCGTAGAGGTCGCGTGAAGAAGTACTTGAAAGACAGCTTGACGGTTGGAGACCCGGCCCGGTGCTCGAGAGGAGGCAGAGAGAGTGTGTGTGCAGTCTTGAATGGAGGGGAAACAAGCAGGAGGGAAGAAGTTGACGCTATTGCGACAAAAAAGGCGTTGTGACTTGGGAGTCGACGAGATCGGATATTTGTACTATGGTGGGGTGTGTGGGGCTGATAGACGTTTATGATTTCAGATTTGTCAGTGACCTGGACTCTAGAAACTCGTGAAGAAGAAGTATGGTGTTGTTTAGATCAATTGATTATCATATCAAGGTGGCTATGCATGTTGACGCGATCTTATTTTCTTTTTTTCTCCTCCTTCTTTTTCTTCCGCCTCGTTTCCTCTTTCGTCGCATTTCTCCAATTCTGCAAATCCCCTTCCCTCAGACTTGTCAGGTCATTTTTTGGGTCGGCATACAAAATTTAGTGAGGGGAGTCTAAAGTATGCAAGGGCCGATGAACGGAAAACCAAGCCTACGGCCCCTCTCAGCAGTACGTACTCGTTGTATCACTTCTCGAACCCCACCCCTTGTCCCACTGACTGCTACCCGCTGGGGCCCACTGCTATCGATAACCCAGCTAACGGGTTTAGCAACAACAGCGCTGCAGTACTAGTAACCTGCATGCATTGAAGGAAGGTTACCACTGCTGAGCGAATCTCCTCCAAATTATCACTTTCACAACAAAACACCAACGCCACTACCACTTCACACACGCATACGCTCTCGGAGCCGCACCAGCAGCGACAGCAATCCAGAGCCCGAACTCACAAAGCAGCCACTGACAACAGCAATACTGTGACGGCTGTCGACTTGTTGGCTAAGAGGACAGGACCACCGAGAGATCATGGCGCCGTCGGCCACCGCCACCGTCGCGGCCCAGCTGTCGGAGCAGCTGCTATCCAAAGCGACGCCCCAACAGTCGCCCTCCTTTTCATTCACCCCTTTCCTCCAGAAGACATATCTGCACAGCCTCCCTGCCGACAGGCCAATCTGCAGGGCCTACAGCAGCGGCCACTGTCCACTCGGCACCCGCTGCCCCGAGCGACACGTCTCGGCCACAAATACTGCTAAGCAAGACGGCGGCGGGGGCGGCCATGCCTTCAACTCCCTTGTCTGCAAGCACTGGCTACGGGGGCTGTGCAAGAAGGGCGAGAGCTGCGAGTTCCTACACGAGTTCAACCTACGAAAGATGCCCGAGTGTAACTTCTTCCTAAGAAACGGCTTCTGCAGCAACGGCGACGAGTGCCTCTACCTCCACGTCGACCCCCAGAGCAAGCTGCCGCCCTGCCCACACTACGACAGGGGCTTCTGCCCGCTGGGGCCGAGGTGCGCCAAGAAACATGCCCGGAAGAAGATGTGTGCATACTTTTTGGCCGGATTCTGTCCCGACGGAAGGGACTGCAGAGAGGGCGCACATCCTAAGTGGCAAAAGGACCTAGAGAAGCCAAGCGCCAAGGTCGAGAAGAAGGAGGAGGAGGAGGACGGGGTTCTGGCTAGGCGAGAAACCTTCGACGACGACGAGGATGGGTCCTTCAGAGACCGTGGGGATAGGGACCGCGAGAGGGAGAGGGACCGGGGTCACGACCGGGATAGAGGCCACCAGCAGGGCAGATTCGGAGGACGTGGCGGACGCTGGAGGGGAAGAGGCGGCCATAAACATCGTGGCAGGCACTAGGACGGTCGCAATGGCACGGAGCAGATTTCATGAGGAGCACACCTACCCACTCTGATCTGGAGGGCCTCGTGGAGGAGGGACTGGGTTGCATGTGCCCCAGTCGACACGCTCAGGTGCTCTCGAGAGTCTTG
Source organism: Cryphonectria nitschkei (assembly GCA_006503525.1). Taxonomy (NCBI): domain Eukaryota; kingdom Fungi; phylum Ascomycota; class Sordariomycetes; order Diaporthales; family Cryphonectriaceae; genus Cryphonectria; species Cryphonectria nitschkei. Next base: position 707,613 of record LAZJ01000058.1, read on the forward strand.
TTACTTGTGACGGACGACGAGATGGCAAACTTTGGCCCTAATTTTAGCCATTCTTAAAACAGACAGAGACTTACCAACAGGACCACTGCAACCACGTCGAGGACCATCTCTTAAAAGATGTATGATACCACCTTTAAAAAGTTTACATCATGGAATTGACCAATATTTTGATCATATAATCTCGTCTCATTCCTAGTGTCATTCTTCCTGTAGAACTGGTTACTGACCCTATTTATTACCTGTGATCCGTGTATTTGTCTGCTCAACCCAGCAACGACAACGTGAATGAAAGCTTTCGGAAAATTAATTTAATGCAATCTCGTCAGATGAAGGCAAGGATCTAGCCGCTAAATGGTAAAGTGTCCGCCGCTATATGCGTCATGCCTGCCTACTCTGCAAGGGCGGTGTGGGGGACAGGGATTCTTCTAAATGTCTACTTTCGAGTTCTTCCAGGCACTTTGATCCCCCGCTGACGTGTATCCTTCACCCCTTCCTTCTCTGTATCTATGCAGTACCGGGTTGGGTGGTGGTTCTTCTTTATTATTATTCGTCTTCTTGTTGTTGTTCCTTTTATTCGTCTCTTTTGAGATTTTCCTTCGGCCTGATTCAGTTTGTCCTTCATCTTTGTGTGGATCGTCTTAGCCACTCTTTTGAGAATCTCGCATTCTCTACCGTTTGTCGATGATGTTCAATGCAATCTCCCCGTTCGAGTCCCTCACCAAATCCCTGAGCTATATACGCTCGACCTGATCGCACCCTCTTTCGCGGCGGCTGGGAGGGGACGAGGACGATGGCGTGTCGGAGAGGCTGGATACTACGCTCGTGGGCAGGGCTTCTCGAAAGGCGCCCTCACGTATCTCGTCTGCTTCATGAGCTGCAAGCCTTCCTGCCACCGCTGAACTTCATCACCATCCACTACACCTATTTCATCGTGGTCACCTTGATTGCCTCCCTCATTTTCTGGGGGTCCTCTGACCCATCCTTCAGCATCAGCTATGCCGACAGCCTGTTCCTCGTCGTCTCGGCCATGACCGAGGCTGGCCTGAATACCGTCAACCTTAGCCAGATGACCACCTGGCAGCAGGTCCTTTTGTGGCTCCTGATCCTCCTCGGCAGCGCCGTTTGGGTTTCGATCTGGACCGTAGCCTTTCGCCTTCACGCCTTTGAGAAGCACTTTGAGGACATCGTCAAGGCCGAGAGAGAGAAGAGGGACAAAGAGAGAATCAAGCGGCCGAGCAGCTCGAAAAGCCTCAGGTCCCTCCCCTTTCTTAGGTCCATGACCTTCGGAAAGGCTACGACTACGCCGCTGGGAGACATGACCCTCGCAGGCCTTGGACCTAAGGTGAAGAAGGAGGAGCAGAACCTCCCTAGCGCGGATAACACTGATGAAGTCGTTGCCGTCCAACAAGATGGCCGCCGTACAGTCTCTCTGCCGGATTTGGATGAGATGAACCACCAGTTCGAAGGACATGGCTCGCAGGATATGTCGCCTGCAACCGGAGCCCACATCACGTTTGCAAGTGATCCACTGGAGATGGGACACGGAGAAGCCAGGACCTCATCAATTGCTCATGTCAATGACGGCCGGGCGAAGAGACGCACCGGCACCCTTGACGCCAATGGGCTTCTCAAGAAGCAGCCAGAGACCAGCCGAAATCCCTCTATTCAGCTGCAGAGGTTCCTGACAAACAAGACTGCCGGCAGAAATTCACAATTTCACGATCTCAGCAGCGAGGAGCGCGAGCACCTGGGAGGCCACGAGTACCGGGCCCTGAGAATGCTTTCTGTCGTCGTGCCCCTGTACTTTGTGTTGTGGCAGTTCTTAGGCTGCATAGCGCTCGGGGCCTGGATCGCGAACAACAAGCCAGAGGTGGCCACCTCCAATGGTCTGAGCCCCTGGTGGACTGGCATCTTTTTTGGGGTCTCTGCCTTCAACAACTCGGGCATGGCTGTCATCGACGCCAACGTCGTGCCTTTCCAAAACAGCTACTTCGTCCTGATAGTCATGGGTGCCATGATCCTCGCAGGCAACACGGCCTACCCGATTATGTTGCGGTTCCTGTTCTGGTCTATGCTTAAGCTCTCGTGCTGGGCCACGGAGGAGGAGACCCTCTACGACTTCAAGCTCACCTTGAAGTTCATCCTCTCGTATCCCCGCCGAGTCTACACGAATATGTTTCCCGCCCGCCAGACCTGGTGGCTCCTCTTCATGGTCTGCCTGCTCAATGTCACAGACTGGGTTGCGTTTGAGGTCCTCAACCTCGGGAACCCGACGATAGAGGCCATTCCGGTGGGTTCGAGGGTCATTGATGGGCTCTTTCAGGGTATAGGTACGTCTTGTTGCACATCCCGAGTAGGCTGATGAGAGCGAAGAGAATTGCAGGCACTAATAAGACTGCTTGCAATAGCTGTTCGATCGGGCGGATTCTATGTGGTCGGCATCAGTAGCTTATATATTGGCCTACAGATCCTGGTACGTGTCACCGATGCGACTTGCCTTGGAGGAAGGGAGATAGAAAGAGGGGGGGGGGGGGGGCTGTTTCGTTTCCCCTTCGAAAACCTGCCATGGCCCTATCCTACCGCGTCTCGTCTGTAATCTAGACTGCCTCTGATAAGAGCTGATATGTGCTAACGCGGCCTCCCCAGTACGTGATCATGATGTATATCTCAGTATACCCAGTGGTCATCACCATGCGTCACTCCAATGTCTACGAGGAGCGCAGCCTGGGTATCTATGCAGACGATCCAGAACCTGAGGGTGATATAGAGCAGGCCAATGGGATACATAGTAGCCTCCAACGACAGGGAAGTAATATCACAACGGGTAGCACTTCCAGACCGGGCCGGACCAAGGAGACGAAAGCCTCTCGTCTCTCGCGCGTGATCCGGCGCCACTTTGCACTACATGGCGTGGGCGCTGCGCCGCGACGAGAGACCGCAGACAGCCGGATTGACTTCATCAGCCAGCAGATTCACGGTCAGCTTGCTCATGACATATGGTGGCTCGTCCTCGCCATCTTCACCATCAGCACTATCGAGACACGCCACTTTCTCGACGATCCCGTCACGTACAGTGTCTTCAATATCATCTTTGAGGTCGTCTCTGCCTATGGCACTGTCGGTATCAGCACTGGTATACCAAATGTAGCCTACAGCTTCTCAGGGGGTTGGTATACTGGAAGCAAATTGGTCTTGTGCCTGGTCATGCTTCGTGGTCGGCATCGAGGACTCCCCGTGGCACTGGACAGAGCAGTGAGGCTGCCGCGGGAACAGCTTCACCGTGAAGAGGAGGAGGACTATCGTATACGAAGAAGTATGAGTCGCAGGATGAGTGTGGACTCTGATGTCTAGCAAGGGACAGAGACAAGAAGAGGGGGAAAAGGAGAGAGAGAACTCCATTCAAGGGTCCACGGGCTTTCTGTTCCTTTGGAATACATTTGGATAGCGCTGATGTATGTCGCAAAGGTGGCTAATATGAGGAGACCGCCATGCGCTCACTTTGCTCATAGGTCTGCTATGCACATCAAGTTGTGTCCTTCTTTATACGGAAACCAGAACTGCTTCACCGGCCCCGACAGAGACGGTACTATTTTCCAAGGACTCCACAACCTCAGACCCAAGAACAGATCCATCTTCCCCAACCCACTGACCTGCAAAGGTAATGTTCTCAGCAGTATCAACACCAGGGTTCGTCAGCCGCCGGACCGCGCCCCCCTCAAACTCGTTCGGGAGCTGCACGTTGATGTACGACCGATCCGACGCCGGCATGGTGGAGTTGAAGATATTCAGGTTTGCAATGACCACAGACTGCAGCGCGGTGCTGTTTGCATCGTACACAGCATACGCGGTGAAGCTCGTCTCGTTCGCCAGGACTGCGACCTGCTTATTCCCGCCCGCGAGTACCGTTGCCGTAAACAGATTGCCGTAGTACAGTGGGTTCACGTGTGCCGCGGTGCCGTTCCACTCGACGGGCTGCCAGGCGCTGTAGAAGAACCTCGTGCCGCTGTGAAAGTAGACTCGCTCCACCTTGAGGCTGGCCAGGTACATGACGTAGTCGACGGACCACAGGGCTGCGGCGAAGACGTCCGAGATACCTGGCTGTCCCTGGCATGAGATGCTGTTGGTCTCGCCCAGCACATACGGGATGCCGGAGCCGAAGGTCGCGTTGCCCAGGTAGTCGTGGTAATAGAGGATGCTGGTCACATGGGCGTGGTTCAAGAGGTTGCCCTCGATGGTCGGGTAGCTGGTGGTGTCGCACGCCGCACCCATGTAGTCGTGATCTGCGACCGTCACGGCCAAGGACTTGTTCATGCCGAATAACTCTGCGTTCTCGACGTTCCAGAACGGCGTCGCGTTGTACCCCAGATGCCGCGGTGCCTCGAACGCGCAGCCCTGAAAGAGGGGCTCGTCGGTCCCGATGGCTTCCAGCACGGCCTCTGCGTACTGTGTCCACTGCGGGACATATGCATTGATCGTCCAGTTGATGGGCCTTCGAGAGCCACCGGGCCAACCTGCCAAGTAGAGAGAAAGGCTTGTTAGACTTCAAGACATGATCATGAGGTAAATGCATAGTTTCTTTCTCGATAGGGTGGATCAAATCGTACCATCGACCTCGTTTCCAATCTCGTACCCGTACAGCGCCTCTCCGATGCCATCGTATACGAGCTTGGCCTCGGTGACGGTCTCGTTGAGACCATCGCAGCCTCCACAGAGGGGGTCGTCATTGTCGTAGAAGGTCGTTCCGTAGACGTATCTCGTTCCCTCTGGCAACTGCTGGAACGACTGCACCCAGGCTGGCCCGATGCTAACGGCGGACGGCTGCTGGTCTGTTGGGGTGTCAAACGTGTTGATCACGCCTACCTCCTGGCTTGCGTTGTATGTAACCCTGTTTTGTGAGCTCCCGCCCGCCCTGAACATCGGGTACTCGCCGGTGATGTTATGAAGATTCTCGACAAGACGGATGGATAACTCATTTGGGTATCTGGAGGATCTCTCTTAGCTGCAAGAACCCGATCGCATTCTTTTCTGTACTTTCCCAAATGAATTGAAGGATCAGTCTGAAAATGCCGTACGAATCATTGCCGGCGTAGTCTGCCATAAATGCGAACTCGACAGAGTACCCAACATAATTAGCAGCCACAGTCTGGTGGCCTGCTGGTACCGTAGGAGGCACATCGAGGATCCTGGCCGACTCAATTCTCTTCGAGAGGACCTGCGCCATTGCAGGTCCTCCCGTGAGCACCGTTGTCATCATCAAGCCCAAGAGGGCGATTTGGGTCGTAGGCGTCATGATCGCTAATGTTTGTGCTGAACTGGAAGGCACTGGCGAGGGACAGCGTACTAGATTTTGCCATTCTATAATACTTTTTACATCTAATAACACGCTCGGTAAATTTTGCTGCGTGACAAGATTGAGAAGTGAAGAAGCCAATCAGCTGAGGTAACATCTGTTGAATATTCGGAGCAATGCTGAACGAGCCGGTAGAGAGGAGAAATGACCCCTCAAGATGACGCAGGACGCACGGATGCTGGAGTAGCAACAGCAGCAGCATCTTTTGTCCGATTTAATGGTTCTGACATTAACGTGACTGGACTGGTTGGTGGGAAATGATGCTGGGTACTATTCCATTTTTGATCCATATACGCTGGGTTATATGAAATGGGCCGGTCTGTCGCAAGTCTCGGTGATGATAAAGCGGGAACTTGAACTGATTATTCCCAACAATTTATGCTTCCACGAGTGGGAGAAGGCATCGGAACGTCGTCCGTGCTACGATGTTGTTCTTTTTGAGCGCAAGGCCCCAAGTCTTGTAACAGAATCAAATACGTGTAGAGAGGAAGGAGTGTCATGAAAATTGCACCAATGCGTGAGGGGACATGGAAGAATTATAGAAAGAGACCATGAAGGTGAGCATCTGGGACCTAAATGCTAGCCTTGCCCAGTAATTCGTGCGCAAGAACTGAGTACACACAGGCCTCGCATTGCCGTTCGATTATCTCTTAGAGAACCTCCAGAGATGGCCATGTCCTTCTTCTCTATTTCCCTGAATCATTCGAAATGCGATGAACTTGAAGCAGTGCAGACAATTGTCGGCAGCGCAAAAATTTCTCTCACAGAGTCAGTCGATCTCAGATACAAATGTGGCAGGGCGATAGGCTTTTGCAAAAAGCGGTAGCAAAAAAGGTGATTCAGGTATTGTATTTGGCTGATGTAGTGATAATCCTCAGAGCGAATGCTACCGATGACACCTTAAACCTCTTTTGCAGAGGCCAGAAAAGCCCGTCTCGAATGACCTAGACTAATGTCCCGCACAGAGTCCGGGTGTCGTGTTACAGGCGAAGAGGAGGCGAGAAGAGTGATCCTTGCTGTCTATATTCTTTTTATACGCCAGCGTGTGCTGCTCCACCACGCAGCGGTAGTTCCCCCGTATAGTGGCGCTTAGCGATGGTACTGCTTTCGTGTATCCACGCCCTGGCCCATGGAGGTCATTTGCAGACGGCAATGGCACGAGAGAAGAGGCGTAGAGCATTTCTCATTGTGACTCGGACCTCGTGATATTGGGAGCGGCTCCTGTGAGAATGCTATTGCATTTCTTGCAACAAAGATGCTCTGCAAAGATAATCAAGATCTTTAGTCGACATCGTCATCCTCGGCCGCCGCCGTTTCGTTCTTCTGAGTGTTGATGGTGAGATCTACGTCGCTAAGGTGTTTCCTGGCCTCCTCTAGTGCCGCCTCGCCATCAAAGTCGGGTTCCTTGGCGTCCTCCTCGTTGGCTAGGGCAGCCTCCTGCTCGAGGGTGAGGGGGGCTGCCTCAGCGGTGTAGGCGCTGGCAGCCTCTGGCTTGAGCGACCCGTCCTCATTGACGTCCTCCTTGAGGTAGAGAGTGAAGAGGATGACAAGATAGACCTGCTTAGTTGTCCGGTTTCGAAGAACGTATCTGAGCTGATGTGAGCGCTTTTTCCTGTAAAGAAGCAAACACAGCAGACGTTAACCAATCCAGGTCTCTTTTATGCACGCGCAGACACACGCACACAACAGGTACAGATTCGTTGGGGGGAGGGGGAAGGGAGGCCGCACCTGAGACCCTGGCCGTCCCAATACTTCATGATGGGAACGGCATAGCCGGGCAGCCTCAGCGCGAACTCGCTAAAGTCAATATAGGCGTTGAAAAAATCGACAGCATAGGTCCGGCCGTACTCCCAGACCCAGTCCTCCTTGCTCTGATCCTGCAGAGCCCACTTCATACGGGCCTTGCCGTCCGAAGGCGCCCCGACGTCCTGCCGCCAGCCCTTGGCGTCGGCATCAGACGCTCCCTCCTCGACCCACAGGCCGCCTTTGGCCTCGTCGAAGGTGGCTGGCCCCACGTGGATGGTGTTACAGGACGACAGTGCCGGTCCGAAGAGGTAGGGGCTGTCCGCATACGGATCGCCGTCCAGGCCCGGGTCTATCCACCACTTGACGATCTTCATGGCGTAACTGAACCCAGGGGGAAGACGGTCTCGGATGGGATGATCGAAGTCGTTGCCAAACTGAAGATCCGCGCCAGAGATGCCACCGGGGTCTTTCTCATCATCATCAACATCATCTTCTTGGGGATTCTTGCCCTTGTCCCCTCCTGCAAACGGATCCTTGGGGGTGAAGCGAAAGGAGATGCTGTACTGATCCTTGTTGGTGGCGTGTGGCTCGTGGGAGAAGTAAGGCGAGGTCGAGGGTGAGTTGCGAGGCAGGCCTTTGAAATTTTGGATGCGCACGCTGAGCTCGACGTCCATCAACTCGGTGCTGACCTTGACGAGATGAGGAGCGTTGACTGGGACCTCCTGATGGCCTGCGAGATCATAGGTAGGGCCTGCCGTGACCCTAAGCACGTACTTGTCTGCCATCTCGACGAAGATGGCTAGGAGAAGATACAAACAGGCTCCCAGGCAAAAGGAAACGAGAGTGATCTATGTATGGTATGCGGTGTAGGTCTATAGTTGAGGGGGCTCAAAGTTTGGATAATATGACTGGTCTCGCAAGCTCCTTTTTTTTTGTCCCTTTTATTTTTTGTTGAGCAAAACCGCAGTGTAGCCATTCATGTTGAGCGGGAAGTTGTCATGGTGGTGAGCTTTTCATGACGTCGGTTGGCCCAAGTGGGGCCTGTGATTCGACGGCTCTTTTGATTGGCCGTACAGTAGGGCAACCGCCAGCAGGAAGCCCGTCTGATGAGCTGTCACTGCCCAGGTGCCTCTATGGAGGACTGCAAACATTGCACATGTGAATGAGACGGCTTGCATCTTGTTATAAATACAACAGTATGGGAGAGCTGAACATGTAGATCATAACATGCAAAAGTAGGGTTACGGGAATACGAAGTAGTGAAAAGCTTATTTCAGAGAAAAGGAAAAAGGATGAGAGAGAAGAAAATGAAGTCAAGAAGAGAAGAGTAGAAGAGGAGGAGGAATAAAGATAGAGAGATGAAGAAAAGTCCATGTGTCCGGAACGACTTGATGATGGCTTCACGTTCTTCCAGCCAACAAACGTCCTTCTTGTGGGACTCCAGGCACGATGACGCTGTCGTATGCAGCATTGCGTAAGTATGGACCATCAACCTTGTTGTAAGACATGATCACAAGAACTACTCTTCTCACCGTACTGAGCTGCCATTTTTAACCATCATATTCTTGAAAAGCCGTCGTCGTCGTCGTCGTCGTCTGTCAATGCCTTCCTTGCATCTTGGGCCCATCCTTCGAAGCTAACATGCTGCAGCATTTCGGACACTTCGCTTCTCCAATCATCGCAGCGCCCTTGGGCCTGCATGTGCTATCTGTTCCCAGCACAGCTGCCATTTCAGGCAGCTGGATAAAGTCTCAACATAGCAGGTCCGCCCTGAGATTCCTATTCCTGGCGCTGGCCCCATATCTCAACCCTCTCAACATGGGCCACGCTCGGCGCATCTTGTCTGGTCTTCGGTGCCCGAAGACTATGCCCACCCCTAGCTGGCGCACACTTCGGCCGCCTGAAAATGGGTGCATTTATTTCTCAAAATGCCGACGGTGGAGTAGCAAATGCTTTTCCAGATTTTTCCTATATACTTATTTTGTCTCGTTCTTCCTTCGCCTGCAAGTTCAAGCACGCCAGAACCCCTTCTTTCTTCTAGAAGGCCTGCTTTCCTCCTTGGCCTGGGGTGGTGCAATTCTCGGCCACACTGACGACCACCACCTTCGACACACGGACGTTCTAACTCTCATCTCAACCCCAGGTCACCACTATACCACGGAGAGACGTTGGGCCTTGTGTACACGATGAGACGGGGAGACGCAATAGGAGGGACCACAAGTTTATACCGGTGAGTCGAGTCACCTTCTGAGAAGAAGAAATTTGTTCTGTCATGTCTCGGAGGAGATAGTATTCAGATCCAGATTTCGAAGGCCCACCGAGGAAAGCAATGCAACCCGCTCAGGATGACGACCAAAAAAAACACCGACGCCACGTCCTTATCATTTTTTTGTTTGGTTTATTCTTGGAGATATGCAAGAATTGGGCCACTTCGGGCACGACCGACGCCAAATTGAAAACGCTTTTCCCCTCGAGATGCACGGAAAAGAACAGAAGAAAAAAATAGGAAGAAGGCGATTATTACATGCGCTCTCTCTCTCATACACACACACACACATACACCTGGGCACACACTCACCCCAAGCCAGAGCCGATCATCGAAGACACAGTCTAGTTGGGCGCTAAGAATTTGTCGACATCGACCCTCTCGAAAAAGCTGATTTGGTTGAAGTGAACCCAGAACTGCGCAATTCTGTTCTCCGAGATCAGGATCAGTTGAGACTGAATATACCGATCTGTGCGTATCAAATTCGTTAGCTTCCTGCTTCTCTACCCGCTACATGTGTGAAGATTAGGCTGGGTGCAACTCACCATTCAAGAATCCGGGGCGGGCGATGTGGCCCTTGCTGCGTACAACCCTCGCGCCCGTGAACGGCTGCTCCTCGACCGTTGTCACAAAGCCATCTTCACCAAGATCATCCGCAGAAAAACTGCACTCGCCACGGGGTACGTTGACATCACCAGTCAGCTTGACAGCCTCGAGACTCCCGCGGTACCTCCTGGCATCTGTCTTGCGCTGTGCAAACTCGGTGTCCGTCTCGCTTTCAGCCCGCGTGGCGTCAATTGCGGCCTCATCGAACGGGTTGGGATGGTGCTGCTTGATGAGGAGGAACTCGCACCCGTGTGAGCCAAAGTCGCCCACCCATATGCCCTTCCATGGCTGGTCGGCTGTGGGCGTGTACAGCTCAGGTTCGAGTGTCGAGAACGTTGTCACCCTCTCGCCGATGCGGGCGACGGGGGGCGGGCGTCCGCCATACAGGTAGCTCGGCAGCCAGGGGCGAGAGGCCTGGCCGAACGCGCTGCTGTCAGAGTCGAAGAGCCAGTCGCTGTGACCGCTGCCGCCAAAGGAGTGGGATGAAACCCGAGTCTCCATGGGCATACCAGCCGGCCTGGCCTCCATCCAACTCCGAATCCGGAACGATGTCTCACTGATCTCGGAACGCTGCGTAGGCCGGTGCTCCTGCGACATCGAGTCTGCAAGACCGCCCATGACAGGAGCAGCCGTCACCCTCTCTGCTGCCGGAATAGCCGGCGGGGGCCAGACATTACCATGTGGGAAGGGCTGACGGCCTAGCTCCTCGGCCTCGGGGGCCGGTAGAGCCCGGGCCAGCATGAACGTGTCGAACGAGGAAACGGGGATCTTGTCGTCCAGCGACATGTGTCTCTCTTCCGAGTACCTGGGGAGGCTCGTTGGAGGAGCGCTGGGTACCGTTGTGGCTCTCAGAGCAGTGCTGAGGCTGCTGCCCCAGTGTGCAAGGCCTGAGGAGATGCTCCCGGTGGCGCAAGAGGAGGATGACTTGGAGCTGTTGGCACGGGCAGCAGCCTCCTTCCTATCGGCGTCAATCCGCAAGACGGGCTTATCGAGGTGCAGGTGGAGCTGAGGGTCAAAGTGGTGAACCTGAACGTCACCGTCCATTAGGCTCGGGCTGTTGGCCGCAGAGGGGGAGAGGATGTTGTTGCCGAGTAGTTGATGTGCCTCTATCACGCCACGGCGGTCATCGTACCGGGCAATAATCATCTTGCCGGCAAAGTTCCCATCGCCGAACCAGACCTTGTTTTTCGTGAGAAACCAGTGCGGGTCGTGGGCGGCGTAGAGCTCGCGGAACGAGGCACAAGGGTAAGGAGTGGTCAGCTTGGCGCCTGGGACATTGGACTGCACGATGCGCTGCCACAAATGGTCGGCCCGGGCGTGGGCGTACAGAGTGCGGTCTGCATGGCTGACTGAGGTGAGATCGACTGGCGACAGGTACGAGAGGATGTGGTCGATCAGCTCGGAAGGGAGACGAGGCAAGGTAAGAAGACTGGCCTTCGTCGGCAGGGTCTGAGCCGTGAGGAACTTTCCTGCTGAGCCTAGAAATGGGTGAATTAGCTACAGCTTTGGTCGACATGCCTTCCGCGACTTCCTTCATATAGTAGTGAGGGTAGAAAAGGTGTAGCTCCAACCTATCGATGTACTGTCGAGAGGATCCTCGGCAGACCAGTCCATAGCCATGGAGCAGGGCCTAGAGTCGCCATCCATGGCTGCTATGCCAAACATTGTGTACGTCTCGTCTCTAGCAGTGTCAAAGATGCTCTCTCTCTCTCTCTTCCCCTTTGTATTGAGATGGTGCCAGGTGAATGTGCTTCGGCGTTATACACGCGACGTATTACTATTAGGGTATGTATGTGTGAATCAAAGCTTGCCACAGGGGACAAGACGACTACTACTACTGAATTAAGTAAAAGTAGCAGCAGCAGTAGAGAAGAGAACTCGGAGCGACGATGACGGCGGTGGTGATGGTGATGCCGAGGGTGTCGGTGAGTATGACGACGATGCACACACGCAAGGAGAACGGCAACTAAGGTTTGAGGCCTGAGAACAATTTAGGAAGGTAAAAGGGAAAAATAGTGACCCCAAGGTCAGGACAGGGGAGATGGGGAACAGGTCGAATATGTACTGTGTAGAAGTACAATGGGAGGAGTTGCAAGAAGATGAAGACTGAAAGTCTACTTTGCTCTGAAACTCATCATTTGAGGGTGCATATGTGCAATATCCTCGCATCGATGATGTGATCAGCTGGCACACGCCGCAAACAACTGGAGCCCGGTAAGTTGTTAATTGGCGCTGCAAATGGGCACTGGTGCAAACTGTATTTTCCCTCGGCTGATCAACTGAAAAGGGAGGGGAAGCCCTGAGCTGTTACTTGGTTTGGGGGGGGGGGTTACAGGGCCTTGGCGCTGATGCTGACGGTACTATGGCAGTGACGGTGAGGTCAGCCCCGCAGTCTCTTGAATTGAGAGGGGGAAGGGGGGATGGTGCCATCACTCTGCAAGGAGGATCTAGGGAAGGTGCATGTACATGCCAAGTTCCCTCTTGTATCTATCTGAGCACTGCTTCCGCTCCTACCTTTGGACAGGAAACCAACAAAAGACTTGTCATTCGACAAACAACTTCTCATCGTTTCCTGATGTAGGTGGTCTGCTCGTGATACCTGACACTGTTGAATAGGAACTGGAATTAGGAGTAGACATCCCATACAACCGGGCATTGAGAAGTCTGGTTCATCACTGAGCAGGCACATTGCCTGTCTCTGGGTTTCTTCTGCCGGCTTCCTTCGACGCTCACATCGCACACACCCACAGAGAGAAGAGCGAGAGCGAGAGACAAGTTTTGGAGCAAAAGAGGGGTTGGGCCGGGGTGTTCATCGCCCCCGATTGTCACCAAGGTAACAGTACTGTGGAGTGGATGGTTCCTTTCTCCTCGATGGACAGAACGATCGTTTCAGCCCAGTATAGCAGCAAACTGGTCGCAACATGCCATGTACACAAAGTGACTTATTCTTGTTTCTCAGTTGTCCAACCATAGAAGTATACCGATGCTCCTGTGACTATTGGAGGAACACGTACAGGAAGTACGTGTGTCGCATTGATCCCCCGTTGCCCATGCACGATCGTCCAGGGCCCTGGCCTGTTATAACCTCCGACATGCCGACATCTCCAGTGACGGAACTCAATGGGAAATTTGGGCAGCGTGAGGAAGGGAGAAAGATACCGACGATGGAACATTCTTATGGGCATGTCGTCACTCTGCCTTCCGCTGTCGAGATTTCCTTGTTTCGTCCTTGGCAGATGAAGCACCGTATACAGCGGCAGAAGTAGCATGAAAAGCGGCCTGGCCTCGGACTAACCTGTCTTCTTCGAGGCCCGCAGGCACGTCGCCACGCGATCCAGCACTCTGGTAATGGGCATTTCGAGCGGGTCGCCGTCCGTTGCTTTGGGACGGCCTGCCTCTTTGGCTCTAGACGTCCCGAGGACAGATTATGAAGTCTTTCGAGGGAGATGAGGTTTTGGAACATAATAATCTGGCAACCTGCTCCATGAAACCACAAAGACTAGAGTCCCAGCGCCGAGACGACACGCCTCAAGACAACCCGGCCCCGTCCGACCGGCCGTCTACATGTCAGCTCTCTCAACTGCTGCTCTGTACACACACAGCAGGGCGGCACCTGGTTTCGCCGACCTCGCCCGTTTGTTCATCCGAAAAGGGCGCCGTCCTGCAACACTCATTCCTCTCGTTGGACAGGCGGACGGCTGTGATAGCCTTGTTGAGCTGGACGCAGCGATCTTGAGGCCATGAGCGCTGAATGCTATCCTGGTCCGGAACCTCCGTCCGGACGGCTGAGTGCTCCGCGTAGATGGAGACAGCAATGACCATAGTACTAACTCCAGATCATATAAAGAGCTGCTGTGCTACTACCATAGTAGTATGGTACATTGTAACACGACATAGTTTTAAGTTGAGAAGGATATCGGCGCTGGACAGCACAACCTCCGACATCCCGATGTGGCTTGGCCTCTTGCAACCTTGCACTATAGGGGCCTGTCCACAGCCTATGGCTGAACCGACAACATGCCATTGCTTATTGACTCACCGCCACGAAGTGATCAATGCTGCTCATCTTCTTGTGGTCCCTAGCATGTTCACCAAGACAAGCTGATGATCACCAAAAACGCTCAGTTCAGGGAGCATCTGCACGAGAACACGCACCTCCGCCCATTTATCACTGTCACCACTTTGCTTGGGCTGCAATCAAGGGTGGGATTCTGCCTCGAACAGTCCGTGTCAGACACCCCTGGGACAATTCAGGATTGCGGCTCCATCGGCCAGGCCCAGGGCCTGTCCACACCATCGGCGCTTCTCTCTCAGAATTTCCGACGACAACACACGCGCGCTGCACACAACTCTCGTCATCAGGCTGTGCTTGCATGTTGCAGTCCACAAGGAGGAGCTGTGCCCACCGCCTCCGCGCGACAAGCTAATCTTGTTGTCGACACGCCCTTTGGTTTTCATGACCGGATTGCCGACATTTCCTTGATTTGGTCCTCTGCGGCACGCACTCATTCACACTCCCCCCTTCGTTACTCCCCCGCATCTGGCTCTCCGCCTGTGACTGCGGACGGTTCCGCTACATCCGCGTCTCATCTGCATCCTGCGAGTCACCTCTTCCACGGAGCCTAGCCTTCCTCATCGAGCAACCCGCCTCTATCGACCCCGGATCTCACCCAGTCAGGCGGAGTGTTCGTTTCTCGTCATATGACTTTGTTGGTCACATCTGCGGATGCTGCCGAGCCAGGCGACCAATATCTTGGCACACATAGTGCGACAGCCAGCTGGCAGAGCACGTCGTGAAGGGTACCACTCGCAAAGTGCTGCTAAAACGTCCGCTGCGTTTCCGTTTTCTCTATACCCAGTTAGTCATAAGGATTCAACCTATAACTAAAAAATATAACACATTCAAATCAGAGCTGATTAGGACAAGACTCAAGAGCACCAGCGAGTAGAGTGGAGGCGAGGGGGCGATCTAGACTGAATTGACAGCTCGCAAGATTCAATGAGATGTGTTTAGGCGGGGCCGGGCAGACAGAAACCTCGCCAACCAACAAGTGAATCGCTCAAAGGTCATCGTGTCATTTCATCTGGAGAAGCACGGGCCATGGGAGGTTATCCGAGAAGAAAGTACCAGTGATTGTTCTTGTAACGCATTATTAACAAGAAACGGGTTGACAACACAAATCCTGTTCGAAAGTCGTTCGACGCACACACATCACCATGGCGGAAGCCATGATCGAACCGACTGCCAAGCTGCAGCTTGACGAGGAGACTGGCGAGATGGTGTCCAAAAATGAGCTCAAGAAACGCTTGCAAAAACGGGCCAAGAAGGCTGCTACCGCTGCATCGCGCAACGTCAAGCCAACGCCGGCGTCAAAAAAGACACCAGAAAATAAGTCCAAGCCCGAGGAGCACATTGTAGATCCCAATGCTATGTTCAAGCAGGGCTTTCTCGCCGATGTCTACAAGCTGCGCCCGTCGAAAGAGGTGGTGACGCGGTTCCCGCCGGAGCCAAATGGCTACCTCCACGTAATTCCTTCCCAAAGTTGCTGTCAATCTGCGTGTCTGGAGCGGAAACTGATCTTTGAAATCAGCTTGGGCATGCCAAGGCAATTGCCGTCAACTTCGGGTTTGCTAGACATTACGGCGGCAGAACAGTGAGTTTCGTTCACCCTTGGAGGTGTACAAAGACAGGCAAATAACTTTCTTCTAGATACTCAGGTACCGTAAGGTCCACCATCAAACGCCCGACTATTACTAATGCAACCATGTCAGATTCGATGATACAAACCCCGACGCTGAGAAGGAAGAATACTTTGTCGCAACCAAGGAGACGATCCGATGGCTGGGATTTACGCCATCCGAGATCAGCCACGCGTCTGATAACTTTCAGCGAATGTATGATCTTGCTGAGGAGCTGATCAGAAAAGAGAAGGCCTATGTCTGCCACTGCAACGACGTCGAAACTAAATTGCAGCGCGGCGGCGAGGAAGGCTCAACTCCTCGGTTTCGATGCGAGCATGCAAAGCAGGACGTCGAGACCAACCTCAAAAAGTTTCGCGGCATGCGAGATGGCGAGTATGCGCCTCAGGCAGCCTGGCTCCGCATGACACAGGACATCGAGAACCCCAATCCCCAGATGTGGGACATCGCAGCCTACCGGATTCCTAAGAACTAGGAACCGCACTTTAGGACGGGCACCAAGTGGCGGATATACCCAACCTATGATTTCGCACATTGCTTGTGCGATAGCTTTGAAGGCATCACGCACAGCTTATGTACCACTGAGTTCATCATGTCGCGAGAGAGCTACGAATGGCTGAACCAGTACGAAATGCCCTCTCCAGGCTTCAAGTCTCCTCCTTTGTGTTTTGCTAATCAGAATAGGCTCCTGGTTGACTGCCAGCCTATGCAGCGCGAGTATGGCCGCCTGAAGCTGAACGGCACAGTCCTGAGCAAGAGAGACCTAAGAACCCTGATAGAAACAAAGACCGTCCGCGGCTGGGATGATCCACGCCTCTACACCCTCAAGGTAATTCGTCGACGAGGCATCCCCCCTGGGGCGCTTCTCTCGTTCATTCATGAGCTTGGCGTGACGACAGCCACAACCTCCATCGACATCAAGCGCTTTGAGCAGTCTATCCGACGTTATCTCGAAATGACTGTCCCCCGCCTCATGCTTGTCCTCGACCCCGTGCCGCTGGTAATCGAAGACGCCGAGGAGCTGGATCTTGACATTCCTTTCTCGCTCAAAGACCCCAAAATGGGCTCCCACAAGATCCGGCTTACCAGGACAGTCTACATAGACCGCTCCGACTTTCGTGAGATCGACAAAAAGGATTATTTCCGCCTCGCTCCAGGCAAGACCGTCGGTCTTCTACAAATGCCATACCCTGTTAGGGCCATTTCTTTCACAAAGGATGACAGCACAGGGTCCGTCAAAGAGATCAGGGCGGCCTTCGACAAGGAAGGCAAGAAGCCTAAGACTTACATTCAGTGGGTGCCCGAAGGCTCTCCTAATGCCGAGGTGCGCATCCATGCGGCTCTTTTCAAGTCAGACGACCCTAAGTCCGCGCCCGGGGGGTTTATGAACGACATCAACCCCGAGAGTGAGACCATTTGGCCAAACGCCATGATCGAGACCGGCTTTTACGAAGCGCGCAAACGGGCACCGTGGCCGGAGGCGGAAGGGGAGAAGACTGGGAAAGTGGGGCCTGAAAGTGTGCGATTTCAGGCTATGCGTGTTGCTTACTTTGTGAGTGGTGGTCTTTTTCAGTCTGCTTGCTCTTATGTCATGCTGATACTTAGGTATATCCCAAAGGCTCTTGACTCGGACAGCACAGATGACAAGATTATACTGAACCGTATTGTGGCATTAAAGGAGGACTCGGGCAAGAATAGCTAAGTCGACTGGACAAATCAAGACGACCACTTCAGCAGGAAGCAATGCCAGTTACGACTGTGTCTGTCGCCTTTGTGGCAAAGTGGGTAAGGAGAGTCGTACATTTCCTTCCCTTCCGCCGAGCGCGAAGACATTCCTGACACTAATCAAACGAATATCAATGTCGAACACATAATTAAGAGACAATTAGCAAAATCACTGACAGCAGAGGCTTCCTCTCTGAAACAATTTTTGATAATTCATATCTGAAATAATCCACGTGGTCCTGGGAGCTCTGAATGAGCAAACCATTTATTCAGCGTGTTTAGAGCTACGAAGATAAAAGGTGATTACTTACAGGTACAGCAGCCCGGCCTATCAATTGGGCATTTTGTGATGTTTACCGGTGTGACAATCGCTGCTGTCCATGTCACCATTCGGCAAGAAAACACTGTAGTTTGTTTTCCGTACCTAGGTACTCTCACGATTTGGGAACTATCCAGCCTGCGGAATCACGAGGAAATATGACAGGCTCAGCAACCTTGGAACAGTCATAAGGGCTGTAACTGTTCTTTATTGATATTACTCAAGTGGAAGAACGGAAGGATCAAAGACGAGCATTGTGAAACTGCCGGTTTCCTTACAATTGAGGGCCTTAAATACTGGTAAGCTGCGGGTGAGGAGAGTAGTTAGCCAGTAACCTCTTAGGCAACACCTGCGTGTTTCTGATGTAATAGAACGAAAGCAAGATGTCCAGCTCTATCAGGCTCATGCAGATTCTGCTTGGCAAGCCGTTGTGAGGGTTAGGGTCTAAAAAAAGGGCCACCTTTCACAGGCTCTTCGCTCATGTTGGGTTACAGTAGCCGGGCATGCGCCTCCTGCACCATCCTGCACCATCCTGCCTGGCGCAGAATTGCAGAAAACCCCAACGCCATCATGGTGTCGCTTTTACCCTTGCTCCATGACCTTCTCCCCATGATCATACCGGCAGAGGTTCATATTGCCCGCGGCGCTGAGCTAATCTCCATCGAGGAACAAGCCGAGAGACCACCATGGTACCAACGCTCTCGAAGGGGTGAGGAGGCATCCAGCCAGTCGATGGAGGGCCGTGGTGTGGATGTGGATGATCTAAGATCATCATCGGAGTCAATCTCCGAAGAATTCGAGCCTATACAGTTGCTTGACCATGAAGAGCGCCGCAGATCTGCAGCAGCTATTGCTCATAAGCAAGAAAAAGCGGTCGGTCTCTCGACCCTCACTGAACATGCGTCGATACCACCGCCAGCAGACGGCCCCAGGGTCTTTCGTAAAGACGTGATGGCTGGCATCACTGACAAGATGTGTATCTCAGGTAAGCTGCCGATCACACATCTTCTTCGTGTTTCGAATCTGAGCTGTATTTCCCTGTTTTCACCCCTTCCCTGCGATCCTCCTATGTTTGCTTCCTTCTTCCCTCCTCCTTGATTCATCCTGATGTGTTCCAACCAGATCGTCGGTGGATCCTTTTCGTTTCTGAGGAAGCTGGGAGTTTTCATTTTGTTGATTCCCCTTTGAGTTGCCGCTGCTCTCCCTCCACATCCATATACACCACGGCCTATGGCTCGGTAGATGTCATTTGCTGACCTGACATAGTTCTCACAGTCAAACCGAGGTCTGCATCGGCGATTCGTCATTACGGTGAACAGGGTAAGAATCTACCCTGCATATACTAGTACAGGCCTGCTCAGAAGGAGTTGTTGCTTGTATATAGAATCGCGGCAGACAGCCCAACGACTTGCAGGTTTATGATGTGATCTTTTGCGACTGGATAGCCTTCTGTGAGCTGGTATCCCAGAATCGTGTTTCCCTCGTAAACATCATGGTTGGTCTATGGAATGCGAAGGACACGCCCTGTTTTCTGAGCAGACTTGGTTCTTCTTGCACCTATACTGACGTTGTTCCCAGACACTGTGATATACGCAGCCACTGGCAATGGTGTTCTTCTCACTAGTCCGTCTGTGAGCATGGTTAGAGGTCTCAGAGCAGACCTTAAGGGCGAACTACCTGGCCTAGAAGAAGAGCAGCCACGCCGTTTTGAGCTGGAACCTGGTGATTTTGCACTCATTCCCGCCTGGACCGAACACCAGGTCGTGAATGAGAATAGCGATAGCGACGTAAGTTGGGTGGTAATCCGAAATGGGAGCGAGCCTGAACATGTAGACTTGGACGGCTGGGGCGGCAGAACTATTGAAAAATAGGTCCATATTATTCCATAGTTTATAATCACAGGTTATTCAATTTAAAATAAATAAAAAGATGCTTTAGATAAAACTTATTTTAATTTAAAAAAAAACTATTAATTCGAGAAAATTATAAAATTAATATGTATAAGCTATAATTCTTTATTTATTTACTACTATATTTTATTTAATATTGTAAATTTATAATCTATCTAATATATAGATTATAAAACAGTGCTATAGTGAACTAGACTGTATTCAGCACTGTATAATAAACACTGCAGTAATCTGAAGATTTCTAAATCCTAAAGAAGTTTATGCTAACAAAAGCAGTACTAAGTACAGGCTTTGAATACAGAAATGTAACTAAAATCTAAATACAAATATCTTACTGCCTTTGAAGCTATATATAATAATCTATCTAATAGTAATAAATATATAGTTATATATTTAGCTTTTTATTATAGATTATCTAAATTAGTAGTAATTCTAGCAATTTATAATATAAAGCTTATTAGAATTATTAGCAAGTCTAGTAATTCTAGATTATATAATTTTTATTAATTATTTAATATTAGATTGTAATATCTAGTTTTTTATTAGCAGAGCTTATTCTATAATCTGTATATTAAATAGATTATAATATTATTTTCTTTTCATTAATTATTATTTTAATATTTCTTATAAATTTTCTAGTAAATTGTCTATATATTTATTTATATCTTTCTGATTAAAATAAAAAATAAAATTATAAAATCAAAATCTTTAAGTTTTTATTCTAATAAAAACAATAGAAAAATCTTTCTTTTAAATTTTTTTTTTCGAATAGTTCTAATATATATTCTTATTTTTATTGTAATAGTCAGAGTTTATTATAATATATTATTTCTATTTGCAATTTATTATATTATTGCTAAGTGTTATAAACCAACACCACCAACACCGAAGAAAGGTCACAGGAACAGGCCAGTCAGAACCTGCAGGGTTGGAACACATCAGAAAGAAGCTATAATAATTACATAAGCAAGGGTTAGGGTTACAAAAGGGAAGGCTACTAGAACAGGGGTAGACTGCAGGGACTGCAAGCAGTCCTATCGATAGCACCTCGGACTGCAACCATCGACATTAACAGTTACAGTCTATACTAAAGAACCAAGTATATAAAGGTTTACGTTTCCTACTGTTAGATAGATTTCCTTCAGATAGTTCTTCAGTTATCAATCTAAGTATTACTTTGAGATCTAATACTAAAGCTATACATTTTATCGTAATAGCTCCAAAAGCGAATAACCTATATATATAGCAAGAACTAACAAGTAAAAGATATTGTTCAAGTAAGGAACTCTACAGTATCGTATTGCTAATATAAACAAACGACAAGTTACAGCTATACCCAAATCAGGTATTTAGGTATATAATCGTTACATTTTGACAACTCTTGTTCAATACAGTTTACAAGTACCTGTTATATAATATTCTATACTCAGGTTCTTTAGAAAAGAATATCAACTATAGATACTACTTCTAGCATATAGAAAGGATAGCAGATTCTCTAGAATATTATTAACCAGCTTTAATATATAACTAACCAATTTATTATATTCTAGAGGCAGCAAGAGTAGTATACTACAATTATTAATTGCTAGGAAACTATTATTTATTAGTTATAAGATAACCTTACTAGCAATATAATAGATATTCCTGGAATGTTGCAAGCTTTTTCCCTGATTACTGTTAACTGTACTTATAAGTTAGACAAACCTAATATATTCAGAAGATTCCAGAACAAATTCCAGAAATTCCTTATCTAGTATAAGGCATACTTTGTATACTATAAAGAGCAGTTCAGACAAGAGGAAGAGAAAGTTATACTAGCAGGAATGAAGCTCGAAAAGCAAGTATTTGTATAATACAAACCAAGTTTCTAAAACTATATAGAATATCTTATAGATCTAGATATACAAAAGGAAAGTATTCAGGCTATATTCGATATATTTAAAAGCTTCGAGCAGGCAATTTGCAATATTTTCAGTAATTCTGACAAATAAAGAGAAATTGCTAAGTAACTTATAAATTTCTGACAGACTAAATCAGCATTGCTCTATACTTCAGAGTTTAAACAGCTAGCTTTATAGCTATCTTAGAAAGAAAACAAGCTTATTGAATACTACTATTAAGGATTTAAGAATTATATTAAGAATGAAATTTATAAGCAGAATTAGCTAGAAACTTTCAGTAAATTTACTGCAGATATTATACAAATTAATAAATACTTCTACAAAAAAAAATAATAATACAAAAAAGCAAGCTACTAGCTAAATATACTATAAAGATACTAGCCTAATACAGAATAAAAAGTCTAAGGAAGAAGATAATATAATAATTGTAGGAACTAGCAGTCTACAGCCTACAGAGAAATAATATATACAGAACTAATAGAATTAAATACAGCAGAAAGAATATTTTACAATAAAAATATTGAATATTACAATTATAGAAAAAAAGGATACTTTGCTAGAGAATACAGGTCTAAAAAGTAAGGAAGATTTAGGAAAGTATCTAAATCTTGCTAATTTAATATTGCTAAACGAGAAGACAATACTTCTATACAATAGGCAAATATTATATAAAAGGAAGAAGAAGTACTGTATATCTGTATATAAGTATACTGTAAAAAGCAGATTTAGTAAAAAGAATATTATTACTATATAGAATGCCTACTATACCAAGAAACTATATAAGCTAATTAACTGTCTAAAGAAATATTAGACTTGAATTATAGAAGTATATTATAGACTGTATATACTAATAATTCCTGTTTAATATATTTAAGTAATAAGCAAGCTACAGAATAGTTTTCTAGCAGAAGAAGAATATTAAGGATATTCAGCAATACATCTAGCAATAATACAACCTCTAGTATAAAACAATAGCAAGAAGCTAAACAGAGAGTAAAGGAATTATAGAAGATTATGCTCTACTAAAGAAAGTTTTAAGATATAATAAACAAAGAAAAAACTAACAAATTAGAAGCAATATTTTATATACCAGATACTATATTCAAAAATATATACAGAAAAGTTATATATACGAAATAGACGATCTAACTGTAGGAAGACAGGTAATTATTTTCTATAGAAAGGCATTATAAAGACTTATTATAGATTTTGTATATCTTTACAGACTGTACTATTTATTTATACGAGAAAGTATAGAATAACTAGTTCTCTAACTGAAAAGGGTAATAACTAATTATTACAGTTATAAAGAAAAAAATATAGTATTTCGAGATTAAGCAGATCCAGTCAGGATATACAGCTATATCTATAGAATCAGGCTACTATACAGAATATATACTAAATCCTGATAACTATAAAGAATACTATAGGCTACTATACAAAATATATATAGAACAAAAAGTATAAGCATAGTATAACAGATTTCTAGACTACATTGAAATATAGGAAGTTATCCGGAAAGAAGATAAGACAGTATTACTTCTAGCAGAAGAGGTAGCTGATAGAGAAGAAACAGACCTCGAACTACAATCAGAATCTTTAAAGCAATAAAAAGCCTGCAGATTAGCATAATAGGCAGCTTATACAGCTTAGCAAGCAGTAAAGAATCTAAAAAGTAAGGGTTAGCTGTAAAGAACAATAACTAACTAGAATAAGAAAAATCTTTATATATAGCAGAAAACAATATATCTGAATTTCTCTAAATCAAATTTATAATTCGAATTAATAGAAGGGAATACAGTATACTGTTAGACAGTAGTACTTAAGAGAACTTTGTATTACTATAGGTAGTGAATAGAGATAGTATATTCTAGAAATTCAAACAGGAAACCTACTGATTAGCAGCTATAGATAGGAAAAGAGTGGAATATAATAATAGAAAGATACGACAGGAGACTGATCATCTTGATACTGAAGTATAAGGATGTACTACATCTCTTACATTAGATATTACAGATACAGCAAAATACAAGCTGATCTTAGGTATTCTTTGGCTACAGGCTAATAATCTCTGAATCGATTAGATTACTAGCCAGATCTTATAGGACAATACTGTATTCCAGGAAAAAATTGCAATCAAAAGCGAAAGATTAGATTTGATTACTAAATAATAAGAAGAGAATTTCGGTTCAAGTAAATCTATATATACCTCTAAATTGTCAATAAGGTATGATGATAGCTTATAGAGAAAGGTTACAACAAACTCAGTCCTTACAATATAAAGCAAAAACAAACTAATAATTATACAAATAAAAGGTAGTACTATATATAATAGTCTCTTTATTAGACAAATAATAAAAACGAAATATAATATTTAACAATATTTCTTACTATTTAATTATATAATAAATAGTAATAAAGAATTGATAAGCCAATTCGATAGCATACTAGCAGAATATTACAAATTTTATAAGCTTTTCTAGGATAAGCTAGAAATAGAGTTTCTAGAATATAGTAATTTTGACTATAAAATATTCTTATAACTAGAACAATAATCTAAATTCTCAGCTATCTATAGATTAGATAAGGAACAACTAAAAGTATTTAGAAAATACTTTGATAAAAACTTGAAGAAGGAATATATATAACTATTAAAGTTATTAGCAGGATATCTAATTCTATTTATATTTAAGAAAAACAGCAAACTATAATTATATATTGATTATAGGCAGCTTAACAATATTACAATTAAAAATCAGTATTTATTTCTATTTATCAAGAAATTACAGAACAGGCTATAAGAAGCTACAATCTTTATAGTATTTGATTTTAAAAGAGTATATAATTTTATCTGAATAAAGAAAAGCAAAGAATAGAAAATAGTATTCAGAATATGCTACAGTTACTACAAATATTTAGTTATACTATTCAGGCTTACTAATATATCTGCTTTTTTCTAGGAACTTATCAATTACATTTTATAAGAAAATTTAGATTATTTTATTATTGCTTACCTTAATAATATTCTTATTTTCTCAAAAATATTAAAGAAATACTATCAGTATATTAAAATAGTATTATAGCAGTTATAGAATACTAAACTATTAATAGATTTCTAGAAGTATTACTAGAAAACAATAAAAATTAACTACCTTAGATATACAATCAAGCTAGAAAGAATACAAATACAGAATAACAAATTTAAAATAATCAGAGATTAGCTTTAGCTACAGAATATTAAAGATATTAAAGCTTTTTAAGAATACTACAACTACTACTGACAGTTTATTAGCAACTATACAAAAATTATATAATTCTTAACAGATCTTACAAAGAAAGATATACTATTTATATAGAACAAAAAGCAGAAAAAGGCATTCTAGACTTTACAAAACAAGTTTATCGAAATATTAATACTGCAGAAAGCAGATCTGAATAAGAAATTCAAAGTATATACTAATATATCAGATTATACAATCAGAAGAGATTTTATATAATGAGACTCAGAAGGTAAGCTATATCTTATTACATACTTTAGCAAGAAACTTAATAGACCTAAAGTATAATACAGGATTCTAGATAAAGAATTTATAGCTATAGTATATACATTCCAAGAATAGAAATACTATTTAATTAGTACAAAATATACAGTAAAGGTATTTACAGATTATAAGAATCTGATAATATTTACAATAACGAAAGTCTTTAATAAGAGATAAGTCTAATAGGCAGAATTTATATTATAGTTTGATATTAAAATTATCTATATCTAGGGAAAAGAAAATATATATATAGATATATTCAGCAGAAGATCAGACTATCTATTAGCAGAAAAGCTATAGAAATAGATACTATTCAATTAAGATAAGAAAGAAAATCTAATATAGACTAGAGAAATTAATATAATTATAAAAATTAGCTATAAAAGTAAGTACTTTTAGAATATAACTAAAAAAAAATAAGATAAATATATTAAAGAAATATACAGTATATTAGTATATAGTTATTAAGGAATATAAGCAATTTATAACTGAATACAAAGATACTAGGATTTTCTAGATTTTAAGGCAAGAATTAAGGAAATTCTATAGCAGTATGACGATTGCAGGAAAAACAAAGCAGAACAATACAAATTCTATAGATTACTGCAATCTCTACTAGTATCTAAGACTGTTTGGTTATCTATCAGCTTAGACTTTATTACTAAGCTACTACTATTTTAAAAACTTTTAACTAATATGCTATACAATAGCATTTTAATAATAATATACTGATTAAGCAAATATAGCTACTTTATTCTATATAAAAAAGCAAATACTGTAGAAGAATTTGTATATACATTTCTACGAATTGTTATTATATAATATAGAATACCAGAAAAAGTTATCTCTAATAAGAATAGGAAGTTTTGTTTAAACTTCTAGACTTTACTTATAAAAGTATTCGGAACTAAGTACAGAATATTAACAGCTTTTTATCTACAGACAGACAGATAAACAGAAAGAATTAACTAAATTATCGAAATATACCTATAATACTATATCAATCAGAAGCAAGACAATTAGATTAGCTATCTATTTTTAGTATAATTTGTATATAATAATACAACTATATTAACTACAAAAGAATTACTATTTTATATACTATACAGATAATAGCTAATAGCTTACTATAAAGTACTGCTAGAAGTAATAATACCTATAGCAGAAAATAGAGCTACTAAAATCAAGAAATTAGAATAAAAAATCTAGAATAAATTAAGAAAAGTTACAATTAATATAATAATTTAAGCAAACAAGAAAAAGATTAAGAAACTTTACCTACAGAAGGAAAATAAAATCTACCTATACAACAAAAATATTAAATCTAAATAATTAAGCAAAAAATTAGATTATAAAAAGTTCAGACTATTTAAAATCAAGAAGAAATAATCAGATATTAACTATAAATTCAAACTATTATAAAAAATAAAAATATATCTAGTATTCTATATTTTACTATTTAAACTAGTATATCTAGATATACTACTAGTATAAGATAAAAAATTAGAATATAAAAATAAATTCAAAATTAAAGAAATTCTTAGCTTAAGAAAATAAGAAAGAGAATAGCAATATTTTATTAAATAGCAAAACTATAATTATAGCAAAAATATATAGAAAAAGCTAGCAAATCTTTATCTAGAACTGATTAAGAAATACTATACAATCTACTAAAAAATCAGAAAAATCTACAATTATAGACAATAAGCTACTAAAACAGAATACTTTATCAAATAGCAAGACAACAGAATACGAAAATAAATCAGATTAGAAATATAAAATTAGTAAATAAAATAAAGAATAGAATATTAGAATTAGAAAAATAAAACAAACTTCAAAGCCTAGAAAGTACTTCTACAGGCTGAAAATCCGAAAAATCAAATCCCTCTAGCAAAGACAAATCAAAATTTACCTGAGACAGAGAATCGAAATTCTCTAGCAAAGGACCAACAAGAACCAATTCCTCTATACTCCAGTTAGCCTCAGCAGCAGTACAATGCTCTGCCTTGACCTTCTCTGCTTCTATACAATCCAGCTCTTCGATTGTATCCAAACTACGACGAACGGCATACATTATCTTTTCAGCCTACAAACAGTGCTGCTTATACAAACGAAATACCTTTGTATTTGCTAGTATTGCCTTCTCTTCAGTAGTATCTAACTTAGCTTCGACTTTCGAATATTGTATAACAATTTTCTGTATCTGTACTGGAGTAAAGCTATATATATTACAGTTGCTATATTTATTTCGGATATATTCTGTACAATGCAACAAATCCTCTTTAGAAGCTAGGTAAAAAGCTTAGCAGCTTTTACAGTAAGAACAGAAAGGTATAGCAGAACAATAGGAGAAAGTAATAAGCTAAAGAGAAGTATTCTGCTCTATTTTTTTGTAATAAGATTTTTCGATTCTGTTTATTTTCTAGATTAGAAAGGTATAATCGATATACCAGGACAGGGAATAATTTACAGAAGGATTTTCGGAACGAAAAACTATAGAAAGGAGATAATATTATAAACTAATACTACTAATATTAAAAAAAAGTTATAGAAACAGGCTAGTTAGAACCTGCAGGGTTAGAATATATTAGAAAAAAGCTATAATAATTATATAAGTAAGGGTTAGAGTTACAAAAAGGAAGGCTACTAGAATAGAGATAGACTGCAGAAACTACAAGCAGTTCTGTTAATAATACTTTAGACTGTAACTATTAATATTGACAGTTACAGTCTATACTGAAAAACCAAATATATAAAGATTTATATTTCCTACTATTAGATAGATTTCCTTTAGATAGTTCTTCAGTTATCAATCTAAGTATTATTTTAAGATCTAATGCTAAAGCTATACATTTCATCGTAATAGCTCCAAAGGCAAACAATCTATACATACAGCAAGAACTAATGAGTAAAAGATATTGTTTAAGTAAGGAACTCTACAGCATCGTATTGCTAACATAAACAAACGACAAGTCACAGCTACACCCAAGTCAGGCACTTAGGTATGTGATCGTTACACTAAGATATAAACTATAGTAGTGTAATATGCACTGCAGTAATCCGAAGATTCCTAAGTACCGAAGGGATTTATGCTAACAAGAGCAGTACTAAATACAAGCTTTGAATACGGAAATAAACTGAAGTCTGAATGTACGTATCTCACTGCCTTTGGAGCTATTCAAATATATATCAAATAAATACTTAGATTGATAACTGAAGAGCTATATACAATAATCTATCTAATAGTAATAAATATATCCTTATATATCTAGCTCTTTATTATATTGTTAATATTAGTCCTGTTAGATTATTTAGATTATCTAGTCTAGCTTACTGTAATCCAGTAAATAGCTTACTCTAAGTTAGTAATTCTAACTCTAACTCTTAATTATATAAGCAATTAAAATCTATAGCTAAATATTAAATCTTAGATATTAGAAGTTTCTTTCCGGGTAGCTTCTATACTTGCTGCTTTATAACCTGTATATTAGATAGATTATAATATTATCTTTCTCCTATTAGTTATTATTCTTAACGATTTTCTATAAATTTTCTAGCAAGCTATCTGTATATATAGTTATGCTTTTCTAATTCGTTATACTGAACAGAATCGAGAAATCCTTATCTTGCAAATCCGAATAGTACTTTTAGCTTTTTCTAACTATCAATCTTTAAAGTTTTGAAATAATACTTTACTCTTTTTATATTGCAAAAAAGTTAGAATATAAAATAATAGAAAGTATTAAACAGTATTCCGGATATATTTATTGTAATTGTTTCTGTAATAGTTCCAGGATTCTAGTAAATGCTTATAAGCTTATTCTATAGCTTTTCAGTTTCTGTTTGTACTGATTCCTTTTTTTAGTATCTTATATTACTATTAAATTAGATTGCTTGGATTATAAAAAACTCAGTACTAAGAAAATATTATTAGATTTATAGTCAAAGTTAGATAAGGTAATAGCTTGTCTAATATATTTTCGAAAATAGAAGTATTTCTTATATAATTGAGATATAAAGATAGTTAGCTAAAAGCTTTGTTTTTTAAATAAAAGCTAAAAAAGAATAAATATATATTGCTACTAGAACATATTCTGTAATAGCTAAAAAGTCAGCTATTATAGCTAGAGATTTTTCTTTTAAAAGATTTAATTAGAATTTAGTAAATATAGAGAATAATATAGTAGATTGATCTGGTTTTTTAGATAAAGCTGTAATACCTAGTCTTTCTAAAGTAGATTATTCTATATAGATAATTAACTAGTAGTAACTCTTGATTAGTTTCTTTCCTTCTAACTAGTTTTTATCTTAACTATTCTGAATATATAACTAGTTATATTTTATCTTAACTAGTTTTATAGTTACTAGTTATTAGTTTATACTTATAGAAATTTTATTAATTATATTTCTTGCTAGTAGGATTTTATAACTAGTTATATTTAAAACTAGTCTTCCAATAGTAGAAATCAAGTTTCTAGCTATAATAGATTAAATTCTAGATCGGTTTCTAAATATTCTTATTAGATATTTTTTCTATTTGATTAGATATTCTTAAATATTCTTATTTCCTCTATATTTCAGAATTTATTCTATTTTAAATTCTAATTTGTATTTTTCTAGTTTAATAGTATTATCTATAGATATTATTTATAATACAGATTTAAGTAATAAAATATAAAAGACTAGATATATTCTTATTCTGTAAAATAGTATAAATTTGTAATTAACTAGCAAAATCTGCTATAAAATTTTAAAAAGTTTTAGTTTCTTATAATTAAATTTATTATTAAGCTTAATTATTTTAATATTTTTATAAAGAAAATAAGCTTTATTTTTTTTTCTATAAAATTAGTTTTTTAATTTTTTTTAAATTTGTAAATTATATTATTTATTTTTTTAACAAATTATAGATCTATTTATAAGTTTTTCTATATTTTTTTAATTTTCTTAACTTTTTTATTTATAGCTTTTATATTTATTTCTAATAAAGCTTTATAATAAGCTATTAAATTATATCTATAGAATATATAAAATAGTAACTTTTCTATTATATTAATATTTATATTATTATAGATAAATTATATAAATAGTAATAAATTAATTTAATTATTCTATTTATAATTAATATAATATTATAGATATTATTCTAAAATTTAATTTATTTATTCTATCTATTTATCTATTTATAAATAAAAAGCTATTAATAGCTTATAATTTGTTTTAAATTATTTTATAAATAATTTCTAAAAATTTAATATAAATAATTTATTTCTATTAGAAATTGTTTCTTCTAATATACTATAATTAGTAATAATTATTTTAAAATATATATATATAAGATTTTCTATAATACTACTTTTCTTATAAAATAGAAAATATATATATTTATTTAGTTTATAAACTATTATTAGAATATTATTATATTATATTTTAATTAAAAAAATTTATAAAATAAATAATTTAATAATAAAATCTAAGCTAATTAATTGCTAAATAAATATAAATATTAATAAAAATTATAATAATTTATAAAATTTATATTATTCTGTTTTATTTTTTTATAATTATTATATATTTATAAAATATTTTTAATTTTTTTTAAAATCTGATAGATTCTAATATTATTTAATTTATTTATAAATAGTTTTAATTTCTTAATATTTATATATTAGAATACTATATATATTTCTAATATATTTATTTTATTTTTTTAGTAATATTTATTTAGAATTTTTCTCTAAAAATCTAATTTTAAAAATAATATTTAGTTTTTTATATATATTAATAAAATTTCTTGTTTTATTTATAATAAAAATATTTTATATATTCTGGAAATCTGTATTCTAATAATCTGATTATCTACTAAAAATATCTATTCTATTATTTTCTAATTTTTTATAATATATAATTTTAAAATTAAATTATAAAAAGAATTTTATCTATCTAATTTATTATTTATTTAGAATTTTAATTATTATAAATATAATTAGATTTTTATAATCTAAATAAATTATAATTAGATATTTAGTACTAATTAGATAGTATTATTATTTTTTAAAAGCTTTAATAATTATTATAAATTTCTAATCTAGAATTTTATAATTAAATTCTAAGCTATTAAACTTTTTTAAAAAATTACTTATAATTCTAAAATATTTTTAATTATTTTATTATTCTAATTATCTGCTAAATATATATTCTAACATATTAGTTTTAATTTTAAATAATCTATAAAAATTTATTTTATATAGTATTAGTTCTAAAATAATATAATTAATAATTTTATTAAAAATTTTCTAAATTTTAATTATTTATTTAAAAAATTAATCTTTTTTAATAAAATCTATAAAAATATATATAATCTAGCTATAATTTTTAATAAACTATTTATAGAAATTAATTTATTTAAAGAAAAATCTAATATTTTTAATATTTTTAGAAATTAGCTATTTTCTAATAGCTTTTATTTTATTTTTCTATAGTTTAATATATTCTAGTTTAATTATATATTTAAAATAATTAATTTTCTAAATATAGAAATAAAATTTTACTAATTTTATAAAAAAATTAATATTTTAGAATATTTATAATACTATTTATATATATTATTTATATTATTTAAAATTTCTAAAATAAATAAAAATATTATTAAAATAAATAATAATAAATATATTTAAATATTTATATAAAATATAATTAATTATTTTCTAAAAAAATATTAGTATATTAATTAATCTAAAAAATATAATTATATATTTATAGTATCTATAATATATTCTGAAAACAGTTTTCTATTTTTCTTTTTTTTAAATTCTAATAAGATTATAAGCTTTTTTAAAATTAAAAACTATAAACTATTAAGCTTTTTATAGTCTATTTTATAATTCTTTAATAAATAGTAATAGATATTAGTTTTTAATTATAATATTATTGAATTGTTAGTAATTAATATATAGTCTAAATTTATTATTTTTCTTTAGTATAAATAGAATAGAATATTCTGCTAATAATTATAAAAATCTAATATATTTTTTCTTAAAATTTTTATTAAAGTATTTTCTAAATATTTTAAATTATATTTTATTAAATCTGTAGATAGAGAAAAACTTTAATTATTTTTTTTCTAAAATAGTATTTTATAATTATATAAGCTATATTCTAGTAATTCTGTATCTAAATTATTCTGAAATAGTTTCTTAAACTTATAGTATTTTTATAATATATTAGTAAGTATTAGTTCTAGTTTTTATACTATTTCTGCTATTTAGAAAAATAATAGGTATTATTAAGTATTTTTTTTTCTTATATTATATAGAGAATTATCTTAGTTGTATTATAATCTGTTCTGCTTCTGTATTGCTTGTTAATATCCGGAAGTTTTAGATACTTTTTCTAGATTAGAGCGAATTCCTGGAATTCTTTTTCTGTTATTTGCTCTATACAACCTTTCCGGGTCAGAAAGACTTTCTGGAATTATATTTACAATTTCCAGTATATTCTGTCTGGATGCTTTCTAGTATAACTTTTCTAGAGCAATACTTCTGTATTTTGCTCTAGTACAGACTGTATATTTTATACTAGTACCTGCTTCTTTATTATATTAATCTACTAAAGCTCTAGTACTAATAGAATATTCTATCTACTAGATTCTTTTTCTTAAGCTATTAGCTTTACTAATCTAAAAGTATATAGTAAATTATTTAAATATTCTCTTTTCAGACTATATTTAGTAACTGATTTCTATTTTTTGCTATTAATTGCAATTTTCTCTGTAGGTATAGCTTATTTCCAAAAGATTTAGCTAGTAGTTCAATCAATTCAAGAATTATACTCTCTAAGCTAAAATATTTCTAAAATCAATTTGTATTCTATTATATTTGTAATATTAAAAATAATAGATATTATATATTTTTAGATTAAAATAGGTAGATAATTAGTCATATTAATTATATTTTAGTTATATATAATAGTCTATCTTTCTATAGTAAAGAGATTATAGATTTTCTTTTTCTAATACTATATAATTTATATTTTATTAATAATATTTAGTAATATAAAGTTTCTTTGAATATTGCTATCTAATAAAGCTTTATATCTATTTTTATTAATATAAGTATTAAATTTTATATATATTTTATTTATATTGTTTGCAATATATAGAGATTTTTAGGCTCTGATTATCTGTAATTCTATTATAATTAATTTTTTCTTTTTAGAATCTAAGCTTATTATACTATTCTTTAAGCAAATTTTTTTGCTTATTATTATCTATATTTATATTTTTTTCTAGCTATTTATTTCTTATACTAATTATAGACTTTATTATTTATATAAATAGTATAGTTAATTATTTAATATTACTATTATTTTATTTTCTTATTAATATAATCTTTAGAATAGTTATCTAATAATCTAATATATATATTATTTTGCTTTTTTTTTTGAAAATTTCTCTAAATTTAATATTAGTTTTTTTTATAATCTAGATAATTTATTTATTTTTTATACTAAAAACTATTTATATTTAATTTTCTCTAGAAAATATAATTTATAATTATAACTAATATATAAAATCTATATAATCTTATAATATTTATAATATATATAGTTAATTTTAGAATTTTTGTATTATATAGTATTTATAATATAAATTAGAATATAGATAAAGAATTTTTTAAAGCTAAGTCTGTATACTAGATATTCAGTTTTATTATTTTTAAAAAGAATAAAACTGAATTCTGAAAAAGTTTTCTATAATTCCAGATTATTTTAATTATCTTTATTATCTATTTTTAGAATAATCAGTTCTAATAAGCTATCTAGTTATCTATTAGAAAATAATTTTTCGAAAATTACTAAGAATTATTCTATTTATTATTCTTTATAATATTCTAAAAAGTATTTTCTTTTATTATCTTATTTAAAAATTTATTTTTTCTTAATAATATTTAAGCAGTCTGAATAAGTTTTTTCCTTTCTATTATTAATTATTTAGTTTTTTTTAGTATTTTTAGATACTATTCTAAGCTTTTTTTATTTAAAAAGTATATTAAATAATTATTATTATAATAGAAAATTTAATTAAAATTTCTATAATTAATAGAATCTGATATTTATTTTATTAAAATATTATTATTTAGCTAATTAGATTTCTTTATTTATATAATATTAAACTATTATCTTTCTAAAATAGATCTTTATTACTATTATTATTTAAATTAATAGCAATTTTGTATAAAATAATCTAATTTATTATAATTAAAATACTTTTTATTATTTTATTTGCTATTATTATTATTCTTATATATAATAGTATTAAATTTTATTAATCTAGTATAGATTATACTGCTTTAAGCAGTTTAATAGTATAATTAGTAAGAATTTTATAATAGTTTCTAATATTTTCTGCTAATATTAGACTAGAATTTCTATATTTAGTTTTCTTTTTTCTTACTTTTTTCTATTTTCTATTTATAAAATCAGTTATTAATACAGATTATTATATTAATAAATATTATAAAATTTTTAAGCTAATTTTATTTAGAAATTTTATTTTTATTTTTATTTTTAAATTTTTTATAATAATATTCAATAAAACTTTTATTTTTTTATAAGAATTGTATTATAAGCTGCTTAAATCTGACTATATAAACTAAAGCTAATTTAATTTATTTAAATTCTATAAATTATTAAGCTATAATATATTCTTTATTAGAATTATTAAAAGTTTTCTTAAAAGCTTTCTTAAAACTATTAAAAAAATTAAATATATTCTTAATAGTTTAGATATATATATAAAAATTATATTAATATTCTAAATAGTTATATAGAAATAGTTTATATTAGATAAAAATTTTCTTTTCAAAATATATACTAGTAAAAATAATTTTCTTATATTTGCTAGTAAACTAATTATTATAGTATATAAAATAGGCTTTATACTGAATAAGAAATTCTTAGAATATTTTCTAAATATTATTATATATAGCAGATTTATCTATCTTATAATCTTTATTAGTAATAATCTAAATATATACAGATATAATAGTAGTAATAGTAGTAAAGTTAGTCTAGAATTGAGCTTGCTAAGCCTAAATAATCTTATTCTGCTAAGCTTACTAAATACAGAATTATTTAATATATTAGATAAAAGCCTAGATCTGATTAACCAGCTTTTTCTAAATAGGGATACAAAAGGATAAAATTAGAATATAAGAAGCTATTATATTTCTGTATTGCTTAAGAAGTATATACTGAACTAAGCTTAAATAAAAATCGTCAAAATATAATAATTATTATAATAATCTGAAGATTTCTAAATACTGAAAAGATTTATACTAATAAGAGCAGTACTAAGTACAGACTTTAAATACAGAAATAAACTGAAATCTAAATATATATATCTGACTGTTTTTAGAGCTATTCAAATATATATCAAATAAATATTTAGATTGATAACTGAAAAGCTATATACAATAATCTATCTAATAGTAACAAATGTATCTTTATATATCCAGCTCTTTATTATATTATTGATATTAGTCCTGTTGGATTACTTAGATTATCTAGTCTGGCTTACTGTAATCCAGTAAGTAGCTTACTCTGAATTGGTAATCCCAATCCTAACCCTTGGTTATATAAGCAATCGAGGTCTGTAGCCAAGTATTGAATCTTGGGCGTCAGCGGTTCCTTTCCGGGTAGCTTCCGTGCTTGCCGCTTTGTAACCTGCATGTTAGATAGGTTATAACAAGTAGCTAAGAAATTTGTTATTATAGCTAAAAATCTTTTTTTTGAAAGATTTAATTAGAATTCTATAAATCTGGAAAATTCTATAATAGATTAGTCTAGCTTTCTAGATAAAGTTGTAATATCTAATTCTTTTTCTAAAGCAGAAAGATCTGCTTAGGCAATTTATTTAGTAGTAGTAGCAGAGATTTTTCTGATATCTGGAATAACTATTCTAGGATAGAGAAGTTTCTAGAGATTTTTTTAGATTTTTTTTAATTTAAATTTTAACCTAGTAGATACAAATAATAGCTCTAATTTTATTAGCTATTAGAGATATTTGCTAACTATTCTCTAAATAGTTTATTAATAAATGTTATTATTTTAATATTATTATAAAAATCTTTTTTTATTTATAAAATTAGTTTTTTAATTTTTTTAAAATTTACAAATTATATTATTCATTAATAAATTATAAATCTAATTAGAATTTTTTCTAGATTTTCTTAATTTTTTGATTTATAAGTTTTATATTTATTTCTAATAATATTTTATAATAAGGCATTAGATTATATTTATAAAATATATAAGAAAATAATTTCTCTATTATACTAATATTTATACTATTATAGATAAATTATATAAATAGTAATAAATTAATCTAATTATTCTGTTTAAATTAATATTATTAGTCTACTATTTCTAATAGTAACTACTATAGACTAAAAAATAAAAAGTCTAAAAAGAAATTTCAGTAAATTACTTTAATTTAAATATTCTTATCCAAATTAAATAAACAAACAAATACTATAGAATAGAATTCCTATTGAAATAAACATTTCTATTTAAATTAAATAACAAATAAATACTATAAAATAAAATTAATATTGAAATTAGATAACCAACTGTTTCTATATAAATAGAATTCCAGTACTAGAATATTATTTGAATCAAACTAATTAAATAAAGAATATATAAACGAATAAAGAATATTATAATTTAACTAATAAATAAATTAATTAAATTAGTAAATTATTATTAAAAGAAATTCAAAGATAAATAAATAGTTTGTATATTTCTTTTTTATTTAAGATAGAAATATATTATCAAGCAATTCAATTAAGCTTTTCAACTTACTATTACTTTTCTTACTAACGAGTATTTTCTACTTTCTACTATCTTTAGAGATTATAAGCCTGGATTTACTATAATTCAGAAAATACCTTATTTACCTTATATTTGTTGAAAAACTCTTCTATATACCCTTTTTATCCCTTTTTCAATAAATTTTACTTATCTGTAAAAACAAATTCATATTCGACCAAAATCGCTTAAAATTCGAAAATCAACTACTTTTCAATTTTTTCAAACTATTTCTATTTCAGAACCAAAATCTATTAATATAGTATATTAATAGTATATAATAGTATGTATACTATTTTTACAGATTTTATTTATCTATTTTATCAGTTGTAAAAATCAATTTTATAACGAAAGTTTTGCATTTTAAGCTAATTCGAACAATTATATACTTTTTGCAAAACCTTACTTTTTCTCTATTAATTTAATCAATATAAGAAACTTAAATTAATATAACATATTAATTAACTATATAATAGTATATTATACTATTATATATTAAATACTTATTTTTCTAAAAAAGAAAAATATATTATTTAAATAAAGTAGTAAAATAGTAATTTCCGAATTTTATATCTTATTTATTTATTTTAAAAGCAAGGAAAATTATATTCTCTAAGCTATTTATACTAAAAATATTTTATACTAGAAAAAAGTATATAATATTATTCTTTGAAAATATATTTTAATTAATAAAATTAAAAAGCAAAATAATAAAATAGATAAAAATTTATCTATTGACTTTATTAGTCTACTATTTCCAATTGTAACTATTTCTAATAAAAAGAATAAACTTTTCAGATAAAAGTTTAAACTATAGACTAAGGAGCAAAAGCTCCGAAAAGGAATTTCAGTAAATTACCTTAATTCAAATATTCTTATTCAAATTAAACAAACAAACAAATACTATAGAATAGAATTCCTATTGAAATCAAAATAACAAATAACTATAGGATAAAATTCCTATTAAAATTAAATAACAAATAACTATAGAATAAAATTTCTATTGAAATTAGATAACAAACTATTTCTATACAAATAGAATTCCAGTAACTAAATGTTATTTGAAAACCTAAAATTAAACTAATTAAACAAAAAATGTATAAATAAACAAAGAATATTATAATTTAACTAATAAACAAAGAAATAAACAAATTAGTTGAATTAGTGAATTACTATTAAAAGAAATTCAAAGATAAATAGTCTGTATATTTCCTCTTTATTCAAGATAGAAATATATTATCAAGTAATTCAATCAAGCCTTTCAACCAACTATCAACTATTCTAACTAAATAGTATTTCCCTCTTTCTACTACCTTTTGAAATAGTAATAAATATATCTTTATATATTCAGCTCTTTATTATAGATTACCTGTATACTTATAGATACTTACTGCTGCTTATTGAAGCTTGGTAAGTACTAGTGATCTCAGATAGCTGATTGTTATATAACTCTAATTCTAGATTTATATAATTAATTGTAGTCTGTGGCCAAGTATTGAATCTTGAGTGTCAGAGGTTCCTTTCCGGGTAGCTTCTATGCTTGCTGCTTCGTGACCTGTATGTTAGATAGATTACAATACCTAGTTCTAATTCTATTAAATAAAAGCTTGCTAATAGAAAAGTATTATATAGAGAAGATCTTAGCTGTAAAAAATATAAAAGGAAAAAGCTATAAATACTAAGTTTTTATAAAATATAAAGAGTAGAATATACTGGAATAGTAATTTTTAAATATAGTAGAAAAAACAGAATTACTAGATAGATTTAAAGCAAAATAGAGTAATATTTATTCTAATAACAGACTAGAATTATAATAAAAAAGAAATATTAGAAAAACAAAAACTATAATTGATTTAAATAAAGCTAAAATATTAACAGTTTGCTTATAAAAAATAACTATACAAAGCTAAATTATATATAAAATCTACTAATTCTAATTATATTAGAAATATTCCTATTCTAAAATTATCTATTTAAGCTATTAAAATAGAAATAGAGTATATACAAAATAATTAAATATTGCTATTTTTTCCAGAAATATAATAATTATAACTAGCAATTAGAGACTTATCTATACTATCTCTATTATAAAAATCTTTATTATTAATATTAGAGAATATATAATCTTTTTTAGAAAAGGTATATTGCTAATAAAAGTATAAAAAAGTATAATTATAGTTAGAAAACTAAAAATAATAACTGCTTTGCTGAAAGCAGCTTAGAATCTAGTAGCTGCTAGAAAAGAAACAAGACTAGAAAAACAAAACTATACTATAAAAGCAGTTTAGAATCTAGTAGCTATTAGAAAAAAATAGAACTGTAAAGACAAAGCAGTACTATAAAAATAGC
Source organism: Cryphonectria nitschkei (assembly GCA_006503525.1). Classification (NCBI taxonomy): domain Eukaryota; kingdom Fungi; phylum Ascomycota; class Sordariomycetes; order Diaporthales; family Cryphonectriaceae; genus Cryphonectria; species Cryphonectria nitschkei. The sequence goes on from LAZJ01000058.1 coordinate 746,895, forward strand.
TAGAAAGAAACTAGTTATTAAAATAAGTATAGTATTAGCTTATACTAATACTAAACAGTTTTTTAATATAGAACTTATTATATTTGATCTAGTAGTAAAGTATAGCTAGAAAGTACTATATTGTAGTTTAAAAGAAAGTAAAGATAGTTTAGTTATAAATTATATTTTAGATATAATAGTTATATTTATTCTAATAATAAGCTTTTTCTATATAGAATATATTCTCTTAGTTATTATTAGTTTAGTATTTATACAAAACTATTTTAAAAATAAATTAGCTTTAGAAAAAAATATAATTCAAATTTATATTTATATAAGCTATATTTTAGCTAATATCAGTTATAATATATACAATAGCAGATATAATATTATTTAAAGCAATATTCTAGTTATAAAAGAAGCTGAAAAGATAATAAGATATATAACTACTAGAGCTAGAAAAGGAAATATTCTAGAACTAAAATAGAAATAAAGCAGATACAGCTATACAAATTGATTTAGCTAAAGCAATAATAGGCAGGTATAATAAGCACTGCAGTAATCCGAAGATTTCTAAGTACTAAAAGGGTTTATACTAATAAGAGCAGTGCTAAATATAAGCTTTGAATACAGAAACAAACTGAAGTCTGAATATATATATCTTACTGTCTTTAGAGCTATTCAAGTATATATCAAATAAATACTTAGATTGATAACTAAAAAGCTATATATGATAATCTATCTAATAGTAATAAATATATTCTTATATATCCAGTTCTTTATTATAGGTTACCTGTATGCTTATAGGTGCTTACTGCTGCTTACTGAAGCTTGGTAAGTACTGGTGATCTCGGATAGCTAGTTGCTGTATAATTCTAACTCTGGGTTTATATAATCAATTGTGGTCTGTAGCTAAGTATTGAATCTTGGGTATCAGGGGTTTCTTTCTAGGTAGCTTCTGTAGGCGTCAGAGATTCCTTTCCGGATAGCTCCTGTGCTTGCCGCTTCGTGACCTGCATGTTGGATAGGTTATAACAGCAGAGTATTAAAAAGCTTTTGTTTTGCAATATTTCTAGCTTTACAAAACTAGCAATATATAGCATACTATTTAGCAGTAAAATAAGCTTTTTAATCAAAAATAGTATCAGTATAATATATAGTAGGTATTGTAATATAACAGCTAAGATTAGATAGGTACTGTAGCTTAGTACCTATATAGTATAGAATAGAAAAACTTGCAAATTTATATAATATCTAGTTATAGCAAATATAGCTATTTTGATAATATATATAGAATATGCTATAGCTTTAGTAATAGTTAATAAAGCTATTTTCTATAAGTTAATTCTAATACAGAATATAAGAGATATTAAGCTATTTAGAAAATTAAGTATTTTTATTATTAGAATTACTTTAAATTGAATAGAATCTAATAATATAATAGCTCTAGAATAAAATATATTAATAATAAATATAATATAGTACTGAGTTATTAGTATATAAGAAATAAATATAATTAGAAAAATATTTTTTTAGACTATTATAGAAATTATTACTATAATTAAAAAGGTTACTACTAGAAATACTAGCAGCTATAATACTAATACTGCTATAATAGAGATTTTTTACTATATATCTGTAAAATTAGCAAGAAGAATATATTATATAGAAGAAAATTATATTTATTATTATTAGAATAGAGAAGGATAGAAGATAAGCAAAATCTAAGTTAGAATATAGATAGAAATAGATTGAGATAGATTGTATAAATAGTAGTATAAATAAGAGACTAGAAGTAGAGAAGGAAGGAATCGAGATAGAATACAAATAAAATTAAAATATAAGAAAGATAGAACTAAGTATCTATACAAAAAAAAGCAAACTAAATTCAAGTTAGTACAGGTAGAATATTAAGGTAGAATAAAGAAGAAAAGTATATAATTATAGAAAAAGTAGCAGATTGAAAAAGGAGTAGTATAGAAAAGAAATCTAGAAAGGAAAGAAAAAAAGAATATATTAATAGAAAAAGATAGAAACCTAAAATTAATAAGCTAGTAGATTAAGAATAAATTAGATTGTAGGTAAAGCTGTATATACAAATATTATAGCTTTATAGAAATACAGAATACTAATAGACATTACTGCTTTGCAAACAATTTTAAATAGAATAAAGCTATATAAAAAATCCTAGAATAATATTATATAACTAGAATATTACTATAATAGCAATATAATAATAATAATATAGCAATATACTATTAATAGAAAAGATTATTACTAGAATAAGCAATTCTAGAATAGATAATATCTTTGACCTGATTAAGCTATAATAGAAGAGCTAATAGAAAGCAGAGAAAAAGGCGATATTATAAGCTCAATTCTATAGCTTAAGTGCTAAAGGTCTGTAGCAGTACTATAGCAGTACTGTAGCAGTACTGAGTTGTTATTGTATAATTAGAGCTTTAGTACCTATATAACTTAAAAAAGCTACTAAAACAGTTTTAACTAGATAGTATTTCTCTTTTCTTTATAATTAATATAATTACTAATTAGATATCTTTACAAGTTAATCTGTAACAGTTAGTCTCTTACAGATTTAATAAATAGTATTAAAAAAATTCAATATATCTGTTAAAACAAATCTAAAACCTTGTAAATCAAATAACTAGGCAAATACTAATAATATAAAACTATATTAATAACAAATAGGTATATTACTATATTTAGCTATAAAATTAGACTTAATATAATATATAGAGTTAATTTATACTCAAGGTTTATATCAAATTCTTTAAAAGAATATTGGAATGCTTTAAATTGTATATAGAGCTATTTAGTAAATAAACCTAATTTAGATATTTGCTATAATCTATATAATAAGAATTCTATCGAATTAAATCTAATAGGATTTAGCAATAGTAGTTATACTGATAACTTAGACAATAGAACTAGTACAGCTAGTTATATCTTTTATTTAGAGTATAATAATCCAATTAGCTGGATTAGTAGTTTACAATAAACTGTTGCTACTAGTACAAGCAAAGCTGAATATATAGGCTTAAAAAAGCTGCTAAAAAAGCTATTTACCTGAATTATCAACTAAATTCGTTTAATAACAAATTAGAATTAGGTTTAGATCTAAATAAGCCTGTTATTATAATAGATTCAGAATCAGCATAAAAACTAGCTGAAAA
>LAZJ01000059.1:0-143805 GCA_006503525.1 Cryphonectria nitschkei
CTTCTGCTTGAAAAAAAAAAATTGTGTCCTCTACATAACAAGAAAGGAAACCCCATCGTGGCCAACTCCTTGCCCGTGGGCTTTTCCTGGCCCAACTCACCAGGGAACCTCTCCACCTCCTTGTCCATCGTCCAGGCGGGCTTGACGTCGACATGCTCGAAACCGACCTCGGCCATCAACCCAGCAAACCACTCCCGGTTGATACCGTGCCTCTCGACGCCGAACATCTTGCCCTCTGGGTGGAACTTGCGCGCGTCGGGCCCGAAATCCTCGAAATCCGTCAGGGCGAGCTCGCCTCCGGGCTTGAGACAGCCGTGCATCGTGACGAGGAGGGCGCGTAGGTCCGCGATGTGGTGGAGGACGAGGTGGGAGATGACGAGGTCGAACTTCTTCCTCCCCGCTGTCCTTGTCGTAGACGTGTTGCCACCAGCCGCGGTGGTGGCGATGGTGTTTGGCGGAAGGCGTGGATCCTCTGGATCCTCGAGCATTATGCACAGCGGGTGGACCTTGGTGCGCATCGTCTTGTCTCCCTCCAGTCTGTCCAGCTTCAGCCGGAGGGCGTCTATCATCCCCTCGGCGGCGTCGATGGCGAGGATGGAGGAGACGTGGGGAGCCAGGCGCAGGGTGAGGAGACCTGTGCCACAACCTATCTCTAGAACCTCTGCGGAGGAGAGTGACAGCGAGGAGGAGGAGAGGAGGGGGGGCTGAGCGGCCAGGATGGCCTGGAGGGCGCCTTCGGATGCGCGGTGGACGTCTAGGTTGTTATCCCAGGCGGCGGCCTCTGCGTTGAAGCGCTCATTGCCGTTGATAGTGGTCATGGCTGTTGATGGGATGTGGTGTAAATTATGATTGGCAGTGTTACAGAGTGAGTGATTGTAAAAGAAAATTGTCGTTGCCTTGCCGGCTCTTCATCACCAGCGCGGGGGAATGCTGTGGAATTTGAGACACCACTGGCTGTAGTGCTGGCAGGGGGGGCAATTATTTAGTCCCGGCACCGGCATACACAGTTACTCGCACTTTTCTCACCCATTTGTTTGGTGTTAGTATTGGAAAATGGGTCAATCTTGCTACTTTTCGTAGTTCCCAGAGCCTTTCCAGATGCAAAGAAACATTGAAGAAAACAAAAGAAAAGAAAGTGTCGTCGTCGTATCAAGATTTATCCAGGTACCTGATTAGCTATCACTGAAGACTCTGAGTTTTCACTATTAATTTGCTAGTTCTCAGAGGTGCATTGTCCTGTGTTGAGGGCAGCAATTCGACTTTCGCTCCCCATGATCGACCCCAGGTGCCCTCAACGACAAAGTTCACAATTGTTTGCACCTTTCCTCTTTCTAGACATGTAGTAAGGTTTGTAATATTTTTGTTGGGCTGTTTGGTGTTCTCACGGCTGACCCGTGAGGTCTGCATACGGCACCAGAACGCCCCTCGCAGCGGGATTGTCCTGGGATATGATCCACTTTGACGTGGCCTCAGGGAAGACATGAACACCTTCTCTCCTCTTCTCCACGATCAGATCGTGCTCGCCGGAAGCTTGGGGCTTCACATCGTCAAAGCTCCCCGGTATCTGGTCCCAGCCCCTATCCAGCGTGTAACCTCCAGTCTCCCACCCAGCAGGTATGGTGTCTGCCAAAGAAGCCCAGAAGGCCAAGGCGGCCATCGACTCAGCATTTCTGTGCGCATCACCCTTTCTGCTCGCCAGCACGACCCCCCACATGGCTGTCTCGCCGGCGTGTGGGACATCATCGAGGTGGAAGGGCGGCCCGTGCATCATCTCGTGGAAGATGAGGCGGCTGAGGGAGGTGACCAGGAGGTCGTTGATGTGAACCTTGCTGAGATCACCACGCGCCTGGATGTACATTTTCTCGTCCCGGATCTCCCTCCAACACCTCTCGCCAAAGTCGATGATGAACCGGTCGGGATTCTCGTCCGCGCGGGCCTCGCCCTCGGGGTGCATACAGGCCCCAGAAGCCTGGTCAAGAGACAGTGGTGCCGTCCGATCATTGTGTATGATGTGGTTGACGGGGTCGTACAGGTGCGGGCCGTCCTGCACCCAGCGCTCCCCATTGTCGCTGAAGAAGCGCACGTGTGCCGCCTTTCGATCGCTGGACAGGCGAAACCTATGGGCAAAGGTGGACAGGTCACGGGCGACGTGCTGCATGGTCGTTCGCCAGTGTCTCTTGGGCTGGTGTCGGAAGCCCAGGCGGAGACACTGCCACGAGCCGGATCGTGGGAGCCTTTCTCTGTCGCCCCTGGGGGTTTTCATGATGACATTGAAGACGCGCGCAAAGTCGGTGTCGTGGCGGTCCCTTAGGCGTGCCAGAGCGCGTGCAGCCTGCTCCTGCGCCCGGTGGACGTAAAAGGCCAAGGGTTGGCCTGTGGCTTTGTAGCACTTGGCGTCGCATGCTGGGTCGACGTAGTAGTAATAGTAGCGATTTTTGGGAGCCACCATGATTCTCGCCAACTCAGGATTCGTGGTTGACGAGGAAGTTGTATCCAAGATGTGAATATTGCAGTCCGGAGAAAGGGGGCCTTGGGTGAAATAATTGGACATGCCCGGTTTGTGACTGGGAGCCATGAGTCGATCGAGGATTGTTAGCGGTGGGTTTACGAAAACCGACGTGCAGGCTGATAGTCGTACCAATGAGGCTGGGCAGTAAATTTTGTGCATAAAGGATTAACAGAGCCGGTGAGATGTGAAGCTGAGGCTGGCTGAAGGGCTGGCTGGTGATTACTTAAGAAATTAATATACCGTAAACATTTCGCCCGTCCCCTCATTGGCGGTTGCATGCGTGCCGTGAGCAAACCCGATATAAACTCGTCCTTTTTTTTTTTCTTTTCATTGAAAATCCAGTCGTTTTGTCAAGATATATTTGCCTCTTAGTCATAGGTGCTAGTTTTGTTGATGATGATGCATCGCCACTACTACTGCTCCTTTCCATACTATTTTCACGATCAAGTTTTTCTGTCCAGCTGCTGGGCTGACGCCTTACCGCTTATGTCTCGGAGCCACGACAGCACATTAATCGTGATCTTGATTTCTTTTGGGTAGACATTGTTTTACCTTTTACCTTGCCTGACTACCTTTGGTTTCTGAAGAGGGGTTGTTAATGGGGTTGATGTGTGATAAAAGTGTGATCAACTGCGGAGATGACAGACTACCTGAGTACTTAAGTAGTTGTAGAGAAACCCTTCTTGTTCGTATCCCTTCTTTCCTGGAGACAGGAATGAATCGCATTCTGTTTAATTATGACAGAGTACTGGCTCAGCTCCTATTCTATGAGACCGTCATCGCGAACTCTTGAGTTTGTTACTGCTTTGTCTCATTGTCCGACTGATCGGAGCTTTTGCGAGATTGCTCTCCATGTTAAACACTAGATTCCAACTACGGAACCGCAGCTAGTATTTATAACACTTGAGAAAGCCGCTAGAAACTGTCACAATTGTGTCCAGATACTTTAATTACCTCGCTACTCTTGTACGCTGCAACTCCCCAGTGACACAAGAGCGTAAGTCAACTTCAGCCGAGTTTTACCGACAACCACTGAAATGCAGTTGGATATAGCATTTGAACCTCGTTTGATATACAGTCCTAGCGCTGATGACTTGTGATCGTCGTAAAGCTTGGAGGCTGGCATTATTCTATTTTTGTTTTCTATTTTTCTTTCTTTCAAAATAGGGAAGGAGCGAGTGATTTTCTGCTCTTTTACATACATTCAAGGCCACAATGTGACAGGGAATATCATAATATTATCTGACGTCTCATTACTTATAACTTAATACAGTAATAATATCGAGCCTTTTCAACATCGGCCAGATGAAGCGTCAAGAGCCCATTCTGGCACAAGAGTGCCATAACTTACCGACAATGAGCAGCAGATATTTGTTTATTATACCGTACACGTAGACACCAAAGAAGTTCTTGCAGCGTTACCAAGTCCTATAACAATCTACTATGCCTCTCAGACACATTGGATTGTCATCCACCGAGGGTGGAACACTGTCGCCCGTTGAAGTTCATTCACAGATGACAAGATCCAAGAGGGCATAGATGTTCTACTTACAACCTTTGGAATCTGTTCTAATTACGTATGCTGATGCAATAGTTGAATGACGTATTTACACGGCCAGCTGGATAAATGTCTTTACTTTCCTATATTAGACGGAATGGTAAACACGACCCAAAGATGTGGGTTGACGTACGCTAGTATAGTCCGGACAATACCTGCGGCAAATTAAAATTTCCCGCCTGGTCATCTGTCATGCTAGTCAGACACGCTTGAAGCCCAGTCGCATGAGGCTGATAGAGTGTGCGTACACCATATAGTCAATTTGTTGAAAACGAAAGTCTATTGAGGCTCAGTCTAACCCTTCTATGCGTTGATAAGGGTCGTATATACCCTCCTTTTGTGTTCAATCAGGCCCTGGGGGCCTAACTCGCCTAGAGGAACTTGAAACGGTAGTCTTTAAGGCGGCTGGAAAGTACCTGAGGGACGGCTGGATAGTAGCATTCGGAGTGGCTCGCCCTGGTCGAGAATAGTGGCTTACATCCAACACAATGTCTCAGGTGAGAAAAGTCGATGACGATGAGTTGAAAACTGCATCTCCAGCCGGTTAGAAAGTCGAGTCAACTTTCTTCACCGCCCATGACATTCCGTTATTCTATGACAGATAGTACCATTATCCACCTCATATGCCAACTGTCTTGCTCAAATTGAGAAAAAGTACAGTCTGAGTGCATACTTAATGACCGACTCGATATTTAGTTACCTAACGTCTTGAAGCATGGGAGACATTATTTCAGACTTCACTTCCAAGGAGGGCTTTGTGAAGACGTGCAAGAAGGAGAGAAAAGGCGTCGCATGACACACTCATCCATCTGTTAGGTGAAGAGGTTATAGTAGCTAAACTGCAATAGCATTATTTTGCAGACGGAGCGAATTCTTAACCTTTGGTCCTGGGTTATTGGCCATCTCGATGATGACAGGTGAACGAACAAAGATTATGCTTTATTCAATGAACAACGGTATTGTCAAAGGCGGGATACCACACACGCACACAGTCCTGTTGATCTTTTGCCGCCCACTGCTTTCTCTGGGCCTGGAATATTATATAAAGCTTCTAAACCACATGTGTTCTGTCTTTCTCGCCTCTCTCGACTCCTGTACCTCACGCATGTTGATTTGATAACTATTCTTAGGAATCACAGGCACAAACAACAAAACAATACTCGACCCTCACCACCATGTCCGGCCCTAGCGGAGCAGATATGACACCCAAGCAACGACGAACATTCCCAGAGGGCGCTTGGCCAGAGAAGAAAACTGTTGATGTTGGCCGAAATGGAGTCACAGTCTCGTCAGACCCCTTTGGCGGCATCTATCAGATCAGCGCAAAAATTGAGGACCCCAGGTTCGCCCTCATGATCGCAGCCCCCTGGGAGCAATTCGATCAAGCCAGGCGACAGGATCCAGTCTTTGTGCGTCAGTACCGCAAGCATATGGAACGACGGCTTGAGGGCAGGATTCGTGGACACGGCTTGCTCCTCGATATTCGTCCAGGGGCTGTAGTCATCAAGCCTGTTCATAGCAGCCTGGGGAGTCAAGTTCAGCACGAGTATGAGAGCCACGACAAGAAGTTCTTCATCCAGGCGGTTCTCAAAGTTCGAGACGACGGCACCATCATCCAGGCGAGCCAGATCACGAACAACACTGATAGGGCTTGCCACGTACCGGCTGCCCTGGACCTCGCCTTCGCCGTTTCTAGAGCCTCTTATGGTCAACTCACGGATCAGGGCGAAGTGGAGATGCCGGAAAAGACCAATTTTTACGCTCGGAACACTGTTCACCAGGGACAAACATCAATTTACTCAATTGACAATGACAGCCTGCGCGGGCGACTCTCTGCCTATCCCCTCTTTTACAATGCCACGCGACAGTGCCACTTGGACATTCAGCCAAATGTCTTTGATGATAGTTTCAGAGGCCAGGATGACAACCCGCCCACCAAGCTTGGAGAAGAAAAGTCTCATCTGAAGCCTCAGGACCTTGCCATCGGACCGAGCGAGACTCTGAGACTTGGATGCATCCTACGCGCTGAGGATATACGATGGTCCGAGGATGGGGAAAAGCTCCAATCCTCCGTTTTGTTCTCCGGTCCGGAGGCATACGATGACGAGGCCATCCCACCTCAAAACCTATTTGCCCATGAAGACGGTGTTTCTGACCCACAAACAATCCTAGGCCGTTACCGACAGACCGTTCAGAACTCCAAGGCTGACTCCAGTCCCGTTCTGGAGACAATCGAAAGCACCATCGTATGGGCCAATGTCAATTATATCATTGGCTGCTGCTCTGTATCATTGGGCAACGCATACTCTGATTCAGTGGCTGTCATTCCTGACCACATCGCTCTCCCTCTGGGCTGGCCTAGAGACAACTACTGGCAGCTTCGACTTCTTCAGAAGTTCCACTCAAGCAACATCGAGGCTCTATTTCCACGCACCCCGGAGAAGGCTCGCGCTTGCACCCAAGAGATTGACTCCATCCTCAAGGGCCATCTTCGATGGTTGTTCGAGATTGCCACGATCGATGTTGATGTGAAGGGAGAGACCCAACACTTTTGGAGGCGATCCTATTTGATCAATGGACGCCCAAAAGACGGCGCAGTCTACCAGCTCGACACACAGCTGTATCCCTTCCTGCAGCTCTGCGATTATTACACTGCCTACGGAGCCCGGAGTGAGTACAAGAAGTTTGTGGTCAACATGATGCGGACCAAAGCCTTCACAAAGGTTCTCCAGGACCTCTTGTCCAGGCTGGACACGAAGCATCAGCTGTTCACGACCGATGAAACCCCGGCAGATGATGACACCAGCGACTTCCCCTTCCACATGTCCAGCAACATTTTGGCCTGGTACACCCTGAAGCAGGTCTCCAAGCTTCTCGAAGATGCCAAGGCCCTACCCAGTGAGGATGCCGCTGCAATTCGAAAGATCTCGGACGGTATCCGCATTGCCGTTTTCGATCGTCTCACCTGCAAGTGTCCCGACGGTTCTGGGAAGACGATGTTTGCATACGCTCTGAATCCGTCTCCAAAGGCGCGTGTCAGCGGCCACCGAACCTACCACGACGGAAACGACATGCCTACTTTGCTCGCACACGAGTGGGGATTTCTCAAGATGAATGAGGGCGATGAGTGTGACGACCCAACCTGGAGAGCGATTTGGGAGAAAACACTGGACTGGGCCTTCACTCCTAATCCAGAATATCCAGACTTCGGGACACGCGATGGTGACGGTGGCACGACATCCAAGCACAACACTGGCTATGCAGGTAAGGGAACGGAGCCCTTCCATGGTCTTGGGAGCGATCATAGCTCCGGCGCGTGGGTTCTGGGGTTCTTCCAGGAGTGGAAGTTTTATCAGACTGCGGGGAACAAGGCCCGTGAGGATAAAGCGTGGGAGAAGATCAAGGGCTCGATGCAGTGGGATGGCACCTTTTCCGAAGCGGTTGATGTCTACAGTGGGAAGTGCACCAGTAAGACCTGGTTCAGTTGGCCTGGAGCAATGATTGGGGCATCCCTTGTTGACACCGTCATCGAGCAAGCCCGGGAGTTCAATAACAACCGCTCTCAGGAGGCTGGTAGAGGGTAGAGTGTTTTCCTTTCCTTCGCCCACATCTCCCCGCTCCTTCGATCTCAAAGAAATTAGAACAAAGTTGGACTCAGTGGTTGCTCCATTCTCCCCTCGAAGTGGAAACAGGAGCGGAACAAAGAAACAGATAGATGCAATTCACGCAGACATACTACCTAAGTAAAGCCTTACTTGATATTGATTATATTCATTCGCAAGGTGAAACCATTTTTCTTCCCCCGATCTAACCTTCTAACTTTCTAGGTATCAGCAATTTGAAATCCGATTTCTTCCCTAGCATCGTCCACCAGCCTTGCCCATTCTAGCAGTAGTCTAAACATGTAAATTTGCATGTCTTCCCTCCTCATTGCCTTGGCCGCCCACGCTGCGCCTGCGTCTGCAATCTTCTTGCCTTCAGTCTCGCCATCAGACCCGAAGAACCGGACCAGCTTCCACAGGTCTTTCACGAGCCTCACGTCCACAGGCACGAAGTGTACAAACGCATGTATCCGGTCCTCCCACCAGGCCTGCCACAGTGCCGTACGGTAAGGGAGCGAACCTGAGGCGACAAAGGCGGGGAACCTTCCACTGAAAGCAGCGCCATCGAGGTCCATTAGATGACGGTGCTTCCATGCAGTGTCGAATGGTACATTCCCTGGGATCTCTGCGTCTGGAGACCCGTAGAAATGTGTGGTCTCGGCGACGCAGTCGGGTTTGTCGCACCTCCCAAATTCTCCTGCAAAGGAAACATCAATGGCCAAGTTGTTCGAACTGCCAGGTCCCTCTGCCGCTAAGCGCTTCTGCTCATCCTGCGCGGAGCTCACAAACCTCGGGCGGAGAAAGCTCTCCCAGAGCCCATTCACGGTTGTGGCCTCAGTGTTCTTTCCTCGCCAGAAGACGCTGTTTCCCTTGTCTTCCCAGGATACGGCTCGGCTGTCGTCGAATTGGACATTGCTCGCAAACACAAAGACGCTGGGGTAGATGATGTCGTTATAGTTGTGCAGCCGACTCTGGCTGAAGACTGGGAAGAGGTCGTGCGTTGGGCGGGCGGCCTGTGGTCGCAGTAGGCCGCCATGGAGGTAGAAGAGATCGGGTTGGTGGCACAGCTCGCTGGCCGCTGTCCAGTTCGACACGAAACCGCCGACTGTGTGCGGACCATAGCAGGACGCACAGGATACCTTCTTGTCCCACCAGTGGAAATTATGAACGGGCGCATCGGGTGGACAGGTCGAGGCTATCCATTCATAGAATATGGGTTGGCTGTACCAGGGTTGGAAGTAAGGGGATGGCCTGGAGAAGCGCTCAGGGTCGTCCTCAAGGTACTGGTCTGACCAAGGTGGACTAGCAGCCGTGCTGAAGCCAGAAAGCTCTGTCTGACGGGCCAATCTGCCCATGGACTTCTCTCCGTCTTGTAGGTAGGATTGCATGCGCTCATAAGGGACCGAGACCCGGCACTCGTCGTCAAGGTTGAATGCCACCTGCATATCGGGTAGCCACTGAGCAAAGGGCTCAATCATCTCTGCAATGTGCTCAAGCATCCAGGTGTACTGTTCATCATGAGGTCCAAACGTCATCTTCCCATCCTCAATCATAATAACGCCAACAGAGGTGGCGGGCGTTTCCAGCATGTGTGATGTTCGCTCACGAAGCTCAGCAGGTGTGGCGCCCCAGAACGGGAGGAGGCTTGAGTGGATCTGGTCGAAGTCGTCGATAATTGGTGAATCGTTCTCGACAGCGTAGTTGTACCACGCGTCGAAACCAGGCGGCGGAGGGATGTCGTAACGGTTCTTGTACTCTCTAGCAGCTTCTTCGAGCGTCTTGCTCACAGCTGCTTGTCCAAGCCACCTGCTCGAGGTGTGCTCAGAGTCTCTGATGACCGCTCGGATCGCTTGGGTGTTCGTGTATTGGAACTGCAACAGGCTCTGGCCGACGATGAGCGCGAACCCTCCAAGCATATAGAGCAGCAGGAGGCGTGTGTTCCTCCTTTGTGAGCCGTCTCGCGCGTCATGAGCATGGATCTTGTGGTCGGAGGACCTCAAGAAGTGAAAGGCGCCTCCTGCGCTTGCACAAAGCAACAAGATAGCCATGACCCCAGTTCCTCCAGACAGAGCCTCGGCCAGTGCCCCATTGAGAATTCCCATCTCCAGCTGCACGAATGCACCCATCAAAACCAAGACCAAACCCGTCGTGATAGCTGACATGGAACTGAGCATATGCACCATGGCCGTCAGCGCAAGCGCTGCCACTATGCTATCGATGGCCATGTCGCGCTTGGTCATCCAATCTGTGTTCCACATTTGGCTGTGCAAGTCGTTGATCTCCGCCCACCCGGTCGTGAGAGTGACAAATTCAAATACGGTGATGAGGCCAGCAGAGACCCAGAATACGTAGGGGAGTCTTGATCCAGTAGTGGGCGTTGTCTTGTCGTCATGTACAAGGCACCCGATTGCACTGATGAGAAAGGCATCGACACACAGCAAGGCCACCTGAAGAACGGGGATCGATCCCTCCAGTGTCTCGGCGGTCGGGCATATCGCACTGGTCCGCGTAGCTGTTTCTATTGAGGACGACCAAAACAACCTGCCAGTCAGTCCGAAAAATAGGATAGAGGCCAGCAGCCTCAGGCCATCACCCTTGAGTAGTCTTGTTACCAGCACCCGAGGGCTCCTCATCAGAGGAACAAGCTCCAGGAGGAATATGCACAAAGGAAGTAGCAACTATCGTTCTCCCAACCATTTGATTAGATTCTGTTGACATGTTTGCCGATAATTGGGTAGGAAACACACATAGATGCCAAGTGAGGAGCAATGTATCCTGTCCGCTATCTTCGCGGAGAGCGAAGTCCTGACCACAAGCCCGCAAATAACCATCAGATGTAGCAGGAACCTGAAGACTCGCTCAAATCCTGCCGGCCCAGCCGTAGTGGTGTGACTGGCTTTCGGAAGGCCATCTTCGACAAAGTCGTCTGTCCGGAGCGCCGTGAACTCGTAAGAATTCTCCTCCTGTTTTTGCTTTGGAAAAAAGCCAATGACGAAGAGACCTGCGCCGGCAAGAAGTAGTGTGAGGATCGAGAAGGGGGTTGGGATCTCTGCATGTGGGCAACAACACTTAGTATAGTCCAACGACGTCTCCAGACCAATGCTGGACTGCATAAGGCGCGCGACAGTGTAGAGCGCACCACAAGAAAATACGTACCGAATGCAACACTTTGACTATATCGAACAGTGAGGACCACGATGCAAATTCCCAAGGTTCTAGTTAATGTAATGGGTGTGTCAGCGCTGAGTGAACAACGAACAGAGCTGTGGTGGTCTCGCTAAAGACCTACATAGAAGACAAGAGTAGAGGTCTTGATAGCCGTGTCGTCATTTTGCTGTTACTAACTGTGAACAGAGTCGATAGCAACACAGACGAGTTGCGTGCTCTCGTGGTCGCGTAGAAACATAACGACGTGGGAAGAAAGGGGGAGAAATCGCAACAACGATCATGGCGGAGAAGGTAAAGGATTCCTTCGCCTTACGCCCATCAATCACACAGGGTGGCAGGCGCAACACTGCTTATGTCCAAAAGAAAGACATGGGCTGACGCACGTTGGAACTGGGTTGGAGGCTTGCGCCTCAGCTGGAGCGGGTCGGCCGGTACAAGCCGACGACGATGTGTTCAGGGTATGGGTAATAGGAAGAGCCCAAAATTCTCCGTTTTGATGAACGATCCTGCCTGCATGAAGGGTACCGTGCATGAAGGATTCAGGGTGAAATTCCTGCCGCGAATTCCGAGCTACGCACCATGAGGGCAAAAGGTGAGATGGTGGCATGCAGCAACACCAGCTCAGGCAGGATGTGTACCCATTACATGTGCCATCTCATACCGGAGTACAGGCAGATATGAGCCATCACCTCCGGGCCGTCTGCAATGCCAACTGGGCCATGCAATTTGGAATGTACTTTTGCACATCTGGAACGTCCCGTTATGCTTGAAATTTCGGTTAAACGAGGGGTTTTGATTGGGTACAATGTTGAACGTTGCATAGTCTCCGCATGTGCTATGTCTTGTTGACCACAGCAGAAAGTGGAGTGACCTGCAACGATCCTGCGCGTACTTACTAAGTACTAGATCAAACAGTGTAGCCATTCAATTTACAGTAGTACATCCAAGCCTTTCTGGGGCCAGAATGCATCACTCATGTATATAGTAGGTACAC
Organism: Cryphonectria nitschkei; assembly: GCA_006503525.1. Classification (NCBI taxonomy): domain Eukaryota; kingdom Fungi; phylum Ascomycota; class Sordariomycetes; order Diaporthales; family Cryphonectriaceae; genus Cryphonectria; species Cryphonectria nitschkei. Next base: position 11,832 of record LAZJ01000059.1, read on the forward strand.
TCCAGTAGACTGGAGACCTCAGATGGATCAGATAGCGTGAAGAGGATGCTATTCCTTGTGGGTGCGAACAGCCAGGGGATATTTATACCACTGCATGAGACATACTATAATGTTCTGTCTATTGGTGTGGAGTCAACATGGATATCCGAGGTGGTCTGGTTTCTCCAGAGAGACAAGCTGTGAACAGATATTAGAAAGAAGGTGAAGGGATTCTAAATGTTCGTGTCTCTCAGAGGTCGCAAAAGACACGACCAGATGTGATGAGGATTTTGGAAGTTTATTTGAAGAAATTAGTTGGAGTCTTTCTTCCTCTGCAGTCTGCTGTATGCTTTGATGTTGATGCAGAAATGGGACCTGTTCAGAGCATCTATCATGATGAGGTGTCTCGTCTTGTCCTGCCCATGCTGATTTGAGCTTAAACAATCAAGTTAAAGACAGCTCATCCAAGGTATCACCTTATTTCATGACGATGAGTAAATGGTTATCTTTGCTGGTAGATAAAGTAATGATGCCCAGGATAACTTTCAGACGAACTGGTCACACAAATACAGTAGCATTGGCTGCAAGATGACTTCAGGGGTCACACAGCACTGCTACTGAGCCAGGACACTTCCGTGGTGCCTGGAACGCCAAGGCAAGCCACTAGTCTGCGCAGTTCCAGGCTCTTCGGGGGGTCCTGGGCAACCCGTAGGCCCCGGACCACACGTGACAGCCTTGGCACTCTGTGGGGGGGGGGGGGGGGCGCTAACAAGGTGGGGCTCAACTTGGTTCTTGAAGGTCCAAAGATGCGCGCTGAGCTCTATCCAAGACCTCCTCAACACCAGGCCTTTCTTGATGGATTGGATACGACTCCTGGCCTGTGGATGATTGCGCAAGCATCTTGAAGCTGCGCCTAGGCAGCAAACTACCCTCCCTGCCCCGATTTCTCCCCAAATTTGCTCACAATGGCTGAGTCATCACGGCCAGTACTCCTTCCTCAGAATCGCAAAATCCGACACCTTCAAGGCATCTTTGTGCGAAACCTCACCTTCGACCGGCCTCAGGGGCGAACTACAGATGATTCGGCAGTCAAGCATTCGCCGGGTAAGATTGAGTCTCTCCGCGTGGCCTCTCAGCTTCAGCACTCAGCCTCCAGCGAGAACCTTCGTCCTGGGACTGCGCGGCGCCGGAGTACGAATCTGGGCAACGCAACGCCCTTTACCAGACAAAGACACCTCGAGGCTTCGATCGAGAAGCGCGTCGCCAATGCCTTCTTTTCCCTACACGTCCAAGGGGGGGAGGAGGACCCTGTCTATATCAGCGAGACCGCAGAACGCTCAACGGTAAGGAGAGCACCCCGTCACGCAGTCAGGGTGGCATGACGCGGGCTGACTTTGCCTTGGCCCCCCAGAACTTCGACTTCCGCTTCTTCGAACTTTCTCGCTCCGTCGACTCGACCGTCCTCAGAAACCCCCTAGTCACTGTCAAGATCTGGGCCCAGCGAGCCGGGAAGTGGTCTCTCCACGTCGAGGAGCAGGTAGATTTGCGCCGGCTCAACTTCCTGGGCAATATGGTTGGGACACATTTTCCTCCCAACTGCCTGGTCTTCCATCTCACCGACGGCATCTACACTCTCGAGCTCCCCCCCAGGACGTTTCCTCCCAGACAGGGCGCTGTCGAGCTCACCTCCTCTTACAACGCTCTCATGCGGCTGTCAACCCTCGAGCACTCGATACAAGACGCGCTGGCAGCTCAGGACATGCTTAAGGAGCAGATTAGTGACCTTGTCTCTGGCCACTCGGACGGGCAGCTTCAGTTGAACAAGGCCGAGGATGGCCTGAAGTTGAGCAATAAGTACGTGGCTGCCGAGCAGAGGTCGGTCAAGACTGCGATAGAGCACATTGAACACTTGAACACGTCCATAATGGATCGCCGCGACATGATGGACCAGGGACGCTCTGCCATGGACAAGACAGATCAGGACATGAAGAATGCTCTTCTCAAACTGTCCGACGACAAGGAACAATGCCTAAAGACAAGAGATGAGATTCGAGGACAGCGCCGCCGCATATGCGAAGACCTAAACAACATCTTCAAGATCGAGCCTGTTCCCGACGGCAAACCCCTGCAGTTCCAAATTCGTGGCATTCACCTACCCAATGCCGAGGACTATGGTGCAGGCTTACTGAGCGGTGCCCAAGAAGACGAGCTGTCTGCAGCGTTGGGTCATGTTGCCCTGCTCACCAAGCATCTTGAGATGTATCTATCGGTACCTCTGCCATATCCCGTAACCTATTGTGGCAGCCGCAGCTATATCACCGACGATATATCCATTCTCAAAGATCCCACCCGGGATTTCCCCCTCTACATCCCTCGGAGTGGCTCTGCAGCGCAGTTTCGGTTCGACTACGGCTGGTTCATCCTAAATAAGAATATTGAGACTCTCTGCACGGCACAGAGCCTCAAGGTCATGGATATTCGGCACACGCTGCCCAACCTTAAATACCTGCTCTTCGTCTGCAGCGCGGGCACCGACGAGCTTCCCGAGCGCAAAAAGGGCGGCGTGCGAGGCCTCCAAGCCGGCATCATGCGAAGCCGAGGTGTGAGTCTCGCAGACGATATGGGAAGCTTGACGTCGAGTCGCCGTGGCAGTGTTGATAGTGACATGCCTATCAGTGGAGGACTGGGCGGCGATGACTTGCGACGCAAGATGAATGAGTTAGGTATCAAAACTGCCAGGAGCTCAGATGGTGGTGGTGACAGATCACCAGACGTGTCCGAAGTTGGTCCTCCTTTTCACGAGGGATTTGGGAAGATGACACTCCGGACTAAGGGCATGCGGGAGCACGTGGGCAAGTAAATGAGGCTGCCGTCCCTGTTGACCACTTCTTATTTTCTTCTCACCCCTTTCGTCCTTGATTCTTTTGCTTGATTGTTGTTGAGATACCCTAAACGCATTTTGCTTCGGAGTTCTAAAACATTAAAGATGATACAATCTTATCTTCATTACTTAAATACCCTGCCCCATCCAATTCCCAATATCCTGTCCTATTGCCGGTCAATCGCCCAGGTTTTAGCGCAAGCAAGAAGACGTGCCTTTTAAAAGTCATGTCTAGCATGCTTGCTCTTCAACCTCAACCAGTGTCCATACTTGAACAGCACAAAAGGGATCGGAATGAACACTATGCTTAGAAAACCTAGTAACGAGCTCGCCCAGCCGACGCCCAACTTGGTATACATTGCGTTGGCGAACAGCGGGAAACCTGCGCCAACCATGCTTCGCAGGAAGTCGTTGCCTGCTAAAACACTGGCAGCATGATCTGGGTATGCATCCGACAAATAGTTCAGAACGGCATTGAACAACAGGAACGCGCCAACGCTGAACCATGCCGTTCCAATAATGGGTACGATCCAGTGGATCTGCGGCTGGCTTGTCCATCCAAACCAGAACAAACAGATGGGAAGCGCAAAGGCCCCCACAAAGGCTGGCGGTAGACGCCATTCCGGCATCAGCTCGCCGTTGTCGTTGAATTTGGGCTCAATATAGCGATGCTGGTACCAGAACAACGGGGGAGCCACGACGAATATCCCGATCAGCAGGCCAAGATACGCCAGGCCCAGGGTTCCCAGGCTGAACTGGTACATCTCAACAAAGACGATTGGGAAGCTTTCGAACCAGATGTAGAGCAGGCCGTACACGAGTGCGATGTACAAATCCAGTGCAAACACGATCGGTTCCGTGAAGAGCAGGCTGAAGGGCCGGATCAGTGTCATGGTCAAGATGTCTTTGCCTGTCATGTCTTGTCCGATGAGCTCAGGCTCGCTGATGAGCTTGGTGTTCCCCGTCAGCTTCCGCAAGCGCTGGGTCCGCCGGTAGAGAATATTCGCGGATGACGTCTCTGGGAGGAAGAAGACGAGGACGAGAAGGCAAAACCCCGACAGCCACAGGAGCTCCCAGATGGCCCAGTTCCACCCTTTGGCCTCTACCGCAAATCCGCCTACTAGTGGACCCACGGTCGGTCCACACACAGCTCCGATGCCCCAGACTGCGAGACCATATGTCCTCTTGGCGGGGGTGTACATGTCACCAATGCTGGCGCCACCTGTTGCGAGGGAAGGGCTGCCGATGAAGCCCGTCAGGAACCGGAACGCCAACAACATACCAAAGTTGACAGCCAGCGCCGTTGGTACCTGGAGTACCACGAACAGCGCAAGCGTCAGAATATACACCGGATTGCGACCGATCTGTGGAATCTCCGACAGAGGCGCCCAGATCATGGGACCCACGGCGTAGCCGGCCACGAAGAGGGTCAGGCCCAAAGTTGCAGCGACCTGCGACACGCCGAAGACGGTCTCCACCTCTGTAATGCTGGAGGAAAATATAGCACTGCCGATGTACACGGAGAAGGTGAGGAAGCAGATCTCGAAGGTGACGAAGAACTTCTTTGGTTGAGACCAATTCTGAGGATTCTGGAGGTTGTTGGTCGTGTCAGCCTGGATTCCGTAACAGTACGAATGTGAGAGGGCTACGCGGGGGTCTAGGGTAACCAAACTGACAGCTGGATCATCTGGCCCGTACCAGTCCACGATATGCACATCCTTGCCCTTCTCAGGGTCAACATATCGAGTTCCTTTTTCTCTCAGAGCATCCTGCGAGTTATTCCTGGCGTCAATGTTGTCGGTTGAAGAAGACGAGTTTGTCTCTGGCGATTCTGTCTTCCCGTGCAGGCCCATATTCGTAGACTTTTCTTCGTTTACATAGCGGTGGCATAACGACGAGTCGACCTCTTCGGGGTATTGGAAGACTCGGCCGCCCGTGACGAGGCGGCAGCATTGTCCAAAGAAGGACTCGCGGATGGTTTCGATCATGGTTACTCAGGTGTCTCTGGACCGTCTCTTCCAGATAACGGACAACTTCCCAGGAGCTGCGCTGCAAGAAGATGCTGCAAGAGGGCCAGGACAGTGATATGGGAACGGGTAGACCAAGCGAGTAAACATTACTCGAGTATGCAAGACTCGAAAGCTTAAACATCTAATGGATACGACTACATATATACAAACATCGGGCCTTGATGCAGCAGCGTCATGGACTTCGGCCCAGCACGAAAAATGATTCGAGTCCGAACGTAGCATCTTTTCTTTTTCCCTTCCCGCGCGGATCGATCCGCACTCCGCGGTCTGTCCGACAGGCGGTACCGGCGCTTTGGGACCAGCCATGTTGACAGCGATGGCCACTTGATTTGCGATGAAGAGCTACTTCCTACTTGGACATGCAGGGGCATATTATCGATGCTTCACCATGCTAGGGGGCGGGTGACTGACGTACAGTATTTGAGCCTCAGGGTCCACTGGGAACAAAGAAAAGTGAGAGAGAAACCACGGCCCAGAATATCGATGACGTTGGTGGGCTGGCTCTCGATAGTAAATAATTAGCGCGCATCGTGCTCGTCTGGGAATCATGTTCGACCCAGCAGAACGGACAACGCCAAGCAAGCGGGCATGCACCAAATCAGATGCCGCAAATAAAGTAAAAAAAATACATTGGACTGTGAAAGTCTTTAAGCGTGATTCAAGTATCATGAATTTCAACACTCCTGCACCAGATATGCTGTTAATTATCCTTGGAAAAAGGGACGTTCGTGTGGGAAGATCAACCACTCCCAAAGGTAACAAGATAGCTCGGTGAACCTCGTGGGAACAGATAGTAGCAAATAACGAAGGCGTTAGAGATTATCTTAGGCCTGGGGATATCAGGCTTCCGAGATACACACATGTAGGACCGTCCAAGGTTGCAGCCCTCTGAAATGAGAGTTGGGGATGATTCCACCAAATCGTATCCACTGATAGAGAGCATATCGACCTCAATCATCGGTAGAGTCTTGATGCTTACGAATGACAGCACAGTCATTGCTTCTTGGAGTGGGCATTGGGAGTACAGCAGTATGCAACCTTAGCCATCGAGTCTTGTGATGAAACATATCAAGGGAATCGAGCACGATCATCTGAAGTACAGCAAACCTACATATCCAAGGTCATCTGTAAATCTTGCAGATTGACTTGAATTCCTGCATATGTGCGCATCATAATCAGTAATCAGAGAGTTGAGAACAAATCTATCTTGTAAAGTCATACGTAGCAATCCTTTTATTACTTTCTGTATATTCCCGAGCATGGGAGGCATCAAAGACAGGGCCTGGTATATCATTAGGAAATAGCACTTTAGAACGAAGCAATCACATAAATACACAATCTTAGTCACGCACAACCTTGCTATCTAAGTAATTATTCAGTAATATGAATCAAGTCCAAAGTACTATTTGCTCAAAGGTATTGGTTAAACACCTATTAAGAGAGGTCTCCTTGAATGTTTCTCCACGAAATTGGCCTAAATACGCTACAGCCCTACTGCCCCCAATCGCCGTTTGTCAATGGCTTATACCAGGGACCGAAACAAATTACAGGACCGTGGCACAAATGCCCCGGCCCGATTCAATGCCTGGATCTGCTAGGCTGGTCTGGAGGAGGTGTGACTGTTGGAACCCCTGTCTGGCTGCACCCATTGGCTCCGGCATTTGAATGCACGGAGCTGCAGCCTGCCAGCCTGCCAGTAATTTGCCCTCTTACACAGCCAAACAGGCAACTCATGTTGGCCACCGGAGCAGACATGAAACTACTACGTAGTACGCTGTCGGCGATCCGCATGGACGGCTGAATCCCCCTTTGATGACAACGCGGCGCGCCCCAAAGGAAGATGGCGAGACTCGGTGAAGAGTCTGAGACAATCATATTAATCAATTGCTTGATATTTCATCTGTGCTGCCCTCTTATAGCTGCCTGACGCCATCATGTGTGTCTTGTCTTCTGATCCGCAGTCGCAATTTTTCCCCTTCTTTTTCTTGTATTCATATCTGTAGTCGTCGGACCTTGCACTTGGATGCAATCGACCCTAAGAGGACATTACCGCCTTGACAGATTGCTCAATCAAAACCGACTGAAAGATGGAATTCGTGAAAGCTACGACAGTCTCGACGGTCGCGTCTCCAGAGCACACGCTCTACATCATCGATTCGATATACGACTCGCAGTACAGCCCAGCGCAGACGGGAGGGTTAGGTGACGACCTCGACTCGTACATCACTTACACGACCACGTCCACTCTCGGTGGCGCAGGCGCAACATCGGATGCCACGACCACTGCAGCTGACCCAACCTCAACCTCTGCGACTCTTTCCCCCAGCAGCACGGGAAGTGTCTCCAGCAGCTCATCTGCCGTTTCCAGCCCAGCTGCCATTTTAAGCTCAGCCGCCAGTTCCAGCAGCGTAGCCGCTGTTGCCAGCGTCAATTCTAGCGCCAGCTCTGTTATTCCCAGCAACGGGACCGTCAGCGCTACCGGCGCCACGTCCAGCTCCGTGGTTGGAACAACCCTTTCGCAAACAGGCGGGAATGTCGCTACGTCCAGTGAGACCGGTTGCCCGCGCCCCTTTTGCCGACCACTCATGTCCCTTTTTTACTGACACGATCTTCTAGCGTCGACAGTACTCGCGAGCACAGCCTCGGCAGCGTCAAGCTCGTCAACAGTGGTTAGCAGCGCCGGAGCTAGCCTGAGCTCGACGTCCGGGGCAAATCCATTGCTACTCCTGTCGCTCCTCACTATTGTCATGTTCTACCGACGTTTGCATTAGGGTTTGGGCTGGGGCCATGAAATTTGATACAGATCATCAGAAAGATGGGAGTTTATAACAGTGGGGGTGTGGTGCCGGGGGGCATCTTGCTTCTCTTTCTTCCTTTCCTTGTCCTTCTTTTCCTCTCGCGATAGCTGGGACCTTAGCCATGCCATGCCATCAGCGATTTGTACATATCTCAAGGGTCTACCGCAGAAGTCGGATGGCTTTCGAGAGAAATAACACACCTTCTTCGGTTTCCACCTCGGACTCGGCTATGAGCCGATAAACGTTGTGACGCAGTGATTATCAGATATTGACGACGTACCCCTGGGAGTCTGTATTGGATGGTGAGTTGTTACTAGGTACAGAGTCTTCTCAGGTCCCTGTTGCCGGTAAGAACATTGAACAGCCCTTGCTAATCAATTGTCCAGAAGAAGAGATCAACGCCAGGATTTCACCATTCACTTGATTTTGGGACAGGTGCATACTACTGTTCGAATTGTATCCTAGCGTAGATATGGGGACCTTGTAATATGAGACATGCGCTCCGCGTATGGGCATGCCAATCAAGGATGCTGTGTATGAATTTTAGTGGGTGCAGATGCTACCTACGTGTTATGATGTAAGTCCAGCTCGAGCCCCGCTCGCGTAGCAATAACCACAAACATTTCCACTCAGTACATACTTACTGAAGTCCTCAGGACTGCGACGACAACAAAACAGGCGGGTTTGAAAAGTTAGGGCTGAATAGCGAGCGCGGACACCTTCAGCTACTGTTATTCCAAACATGCCGACAGCCTTAATTGTGGGTGGCCACGGTAAAGTCGCCCAACTCATCACCAAGCAACTGGTCGGCACACAGAATCCGGCGCCATACACTGTCCACAGCATCATCCGCAATCCAGACCAGGTCGCCGAGATCGAAAAGCTCGGAGCTTTTCCCACCGTCCAGGATGTAGAAAAGGCCACTGTGCCTGAGCTGCTGACCACGCTGAGTCGTGTGAAGCCGCAGGTCATCATCTGGGCAGCTGGGGCGCCCTACGGCTCCACGCCCGACAAGATCGACGCTGTTGACCACGAGGCGGCTGTGAAAATCTTTGACGCTCTTGCAATCGCCTCTGGCGCGGGAGAGTGCGGCAAGCGGCTCATCAGCATCAGCGCCCTGGACATCAGGGACCGGGAGAACAAGCCCGTGCCAAGCTGGTACGACAAGGACGACGAGAAGCGGAGCGACGGGCTCTGGAAGGCAATCGGGCCCTTCATGGAAGCCAAATACAAGGCAGACAGAGAGCTGCGGACAGGCAACGACAAGAGAGGTCTGGAGTATACGATGGTCAGGCCTGGTGGTCTTAGCAATGATGCGGGAGCCGGCCTTGTGAGCGCTGGCAGGGTGCACTTGGGTCATATGATCACCAGAGAGGATGTTGCCTCGGTGGTGGTCTCCTGCATCAACGTGCCTGAGACGATCGGGCTTGCTTTTGACGTCGTCGGTGGAAATGAGCTGATCGATGAGGCCGTGAAAGAGGCAGGCCATAGCCGAGCTGATACTTTCGAGGGGTACTACTAAGTAACGATTGTATTGACCTGGACATACGAACTGATAAAAGGCATGAATTTGTTCTCAACAAACGCTTCTGCATGCTGGTTCACGAGTGACTTGAGTACTATTCTCCCAATAGTGACAGATCTGGTACGCTCAAAGTCTTGGATGTCAATGAATTGAAGAGAGGGGGTTGTTGATTCTTGCAGGCTCTAGTTTCGTAGTTACTACTGCACAGCATTGCCCTCTATGCAGATGAGCTTTTGGAAACAGGCAACAGGCAATGATGTCTGCATGAGAACCCATGCCTCTCCGTAAAACTTGCATATCTAGCAGACACTTGCTTTTGACAGTCACTACAGAACGAGGAACCCCAAATTTATTCATCTGACTTACTGCTGCAATGCCAAGGTACCCAGGCTCTTGGGGTCGTTTGGGGAGGACCGGCATTTGTTTAGTTCGCGAACAAGAAGTGATAGGCATACGATGTAACGCCCCTGGCGAGGGGTTATTTAATTCACCCGGTGGCTACGTAGAGAAAATCAACCAAGTTCAGCCGGCCACTTCTACTCTCGAAAAGTGGCAGCTGACTCTAGCATTCTTCTTCTATCGCAACGACTGCTCACGAACTCCATTTACAATGCCTTTCGGAATCGTCGATACAAACACCCAGGACGGTGGCACTGGACCATTATTACCAGGGACGGAGCTTCTCCTCGGTGACACACGCGTGACCGCCAGCAGTGCTGGTGATACTGCCCGCCTGAAGAAGATCATCTACAGGGTAACTAATTACACCAAGAAAGGCTCCATGTGACGATCTCAAAAGAAGCAGCACGCTGATTGAGTATATTCACCTCAGGGTGTTGAGACCGTCCTTGTTCCCCAGCCCTCCGAAAATGATGCCAATGATCCTTTGGTAGGTCTTGCTTTTTGCAAAGGAGGCCCTAGGTGAAAGAAGAATTATCGATGCTGACGAGAAATTGTAAAGCTCTGGCCGTTCTGGCAGAAAGAAGCGGCTTTCTGGGTCATATTCCTCAACGCCATCATATTTGCAATCTTGCCAGGCCCGATGATCGCACCTGCCACTTATGCCTTGGCTCCGATTCTGGGTGTTACTCTTACAGACGTTGCCAGGCTGTCTGGCTATCAACTCCTGGTGGTAGCCGCTCTAGGGTGAGGAGTTCCCCATGATATCCACCATGAACAAGGTTCAAATATACTCATACGAGAGGTGATCTTTCTATTTCTAGGCCCATCGTCTCAGTTCTTGCTCAGAAATATGGCAAAAGACCACAGTTTCTATTCGCATCGACCGTCGGAACACTTGGGACCATTATTTGCATTGTAGGATCTCAGCAGTCCCGCTACAATACTCTGCTCGCAGGTCGGATAATCCAGGGGCTCGGAGTCACAGCTTGGGAAAGCCTCTCACTTGCTGCCGTGGGCGACATGTTCTACCTCCACGAGCGAGGCTGGCGAACTGCCGTGATAGTGTGCTCACTGGCCTGCATGGCCTCGCTGGTGTCCATTATCAGCGGCGCCATGACGCAGAATGAGGGCTACCTCAATCTCTTTGTTGCTGAGCTGCCCTTTGATGCTGCTGGCCTGCTGGCAACTTTCCTGCTCGTGCCTGAGACACAATTCGTCCGGCCGACAAGCTCCCGAGAAGTCGAGCCCAGCCCGCAAAGCTACATTGACAACCACGAAAAAGGAACCGCGGAGCACGTGGGTGATGTGCGTGCAGCAGGAGGGACGCAAGTTCCTCCAAAGACATACATCCAGCGCCTCTCGCCCTGGTCCAGGATCAACTATACGCAAAAGAGCATCTTTCACCTGCTCGCCGAGATTTTCATCCATCTCGCTAACCCGGCCGTGTTCTGGATCCTTATGGTCAGCGCAGTTCTGGTCTCCATGTTTGTCGTCTCGGCCTACATCTTGGCACAGATCTGGTCAGTCCCACCATACAATCTCGATATCGCACAGAATGGCTATTTCTGGACGGGGGCGCTCATCGGCGGAATACTGGCGGTTCTCATCGGCCCTCTCTGCGACTGGTCTGCCAGATGGCTAGCAAGAATGAATAGAGGCATCTTCGAGGCCGAATTCCGCATCCCAGTCAATGTTCTTGGGGCCTTCTTCTGCTCTTTGGGGTGGTTTCTATTCATGTGGATTGTTGACAATCCGCGACCGCACGGATACTATCTGGGATCTTTTTTTCATGGCTGTATTTGCTTTGGGATTTCCGTCCCATCGACCTCAGCTGGGTTGTACATCCTGTGAGTATTGTTCATCTTCCATAATGTCTTCCATAGGATGCCTGTGACTCATATAGTTGACTTATGCTTGATTCAGTGATTCCTTCCCAGGACAAGCTACAGAAGTCTTCGTGTTGCAAATGATGCTCAAAAACTTTCTCTTCTACGGATTTTCCAACTTCATCAATACTTGGGCCGCCGAGGCAGGCGCAGGGGAAGTATTCCGAGTCTTTGGCATCGTGTCCATTTCGCTCCTTGCGCTTTGCATTCCCATGTGTAAGTTTGTCGCGCAACGTCTTGATTTCACCACTACTACATTCTCAACGTTTTCTGAACCCCTTTTCAGATGTCTTGGGCAAGTTGAACCGCAAAATGATGTACAAGCTATACACCCAAAACAGGATTCTTCGAACACGAAGCTAGTCATGAGATTTTCTAGTACACGACTCATCCTCATGTTTGAGCTGGGGGCTCGAGGGCCATAGGTGGTGTGGATTACACGAGATAAGACATATGGGCCCTAGACTCACCGACTAAAAACGGGCACCAGGGGCAACAACAGAACGAGAGGGGCTGGAGGGAACCTGCACTTGACCGATTCTTGTCATAGAAACTTCATGTTCAGTAGAACCCCTGAAAGAGATTTTGACTTCTCCTGGATCATAAAAAGGTCTCATATAGCGCAAATGGCAACGATTGTGAAGTTGAAATCTTGGTTTGCAAATGAAGTCTCGTGTGTTGCCCCCCACAGCATTGGTGACTTGCTCGCTAAGAACCAGTGATTAGTTGGAAACCAGGGGTGGTTGTGCCGCGGGTGTGGGCGCGCGAACCATTATTTGAAACATCATTGACGGACTGACAAGTGGACAGGTCATCTGTGGGGTCCAAAGGGCATAAGTCAACCAGGCTTGCTCACATGCGTGGCACCCGCTGTCTGGTCAGGTGCTGGTCGACAGCGGCGGGTGCGGTAGCGACTCAGAAAAAATAATAATGAAAAAAATACGAAGTATAGACAAGTAGGGACAGTTTAGGTACGTGGCCTGTATAGAATTCATCCGGCTTGACGATGTACCTCCGTGCGCAGGGAATACAACCATAGTACCTACAAAGTCAATCAAGACTATATTGCTGCCCAAACCTCACTTTAGGAAAATGTTTCCAAGGAAACAAATAGACGAGACACGGGAGATAGAGCCCTTCGGGTAAAGTCTTCTGATAACATCCAGTGGTCATCTCGTATTTTTCTGTTTCAATCACCATCCTGTTTTTTTGGTCAGGTACCAAGACAACTCAATTTCGACACGAGACAGCAATCTCAATTCCAAGGGAGCGATACTGAGAACAGAGAGAGAGATAAGGGAGACACCATGCAACATAAAGAAGGCCTACCTGTCGAGATCCAATGCCGGACATGCAGTCCTCCCAAGCCCGACGAGCCTACCAAATGCCGACAAGGTCGTGCGTCTCGCATCCGGAAGCGTGCATTGCGATACTGCGTACCTCGGTCTATTCGCATGACCAACGGACTTCATGACAAGAACGCCCTCCTGTCTCTCAAACAACACGGGAGACATCTCATCGAGAAAATGACATTCCAAGTGCGGCCCCTCAGGTCGCAGAACCCAGACGAGGCGCTGGACGCCGCCGTCCCTATCCTGTCCACTGCCGCGCAGGAGCTCCTCAGCGGCAGCCTGACAGGGCCGGCCCTGCGGCAGATTGAGATCGAATGCGATTTTGACCTCAAGACGGACGGCACGAAGCCTTTTGAGCGAGAAGTCGAGCGGCTGTTCCTGCAGGCCAAGGATGAGGAGGGTCTCCTTCAGCTGGAGGCCGACGACCCCCGACGACGACTGCTGGCAGACTCGTGGTCGGCGCTGGCGCTGAACACGGCGGTCAGAGACTTGTCGGTCAACCGATTTGTGCCTGTGTGGACATCCGCCTTCCATTGCACTGCCTTCCGTCATCTCCTGAGCCGTCTGAACAGCCTGCACATCAACATCTTTGGCACAAAGAACGGCAACCGGCGTATCAACACTGTCCCGACCTACCGCGACTCCCTCCAGTCAATCCTCAAAGTCCTCTTCCTGCACAGCAGCTCGCTGCAGAGCCTTTCGCTCCATGCCTCGCAGCACGCACCCCTCGGCTCCCGCGGCCACTACCACATCCCCCTCTCCTTGAAAGCCACGCAGCTGCCGCACCTCGAGCACCTCTCTATTCGGAACTGCTTCATCGGCTTCGAGCTGGCGCACTTCATCAACGGCCACACCAAGACCCTCAAGTCCCTCGAGCTGCGGAACTGCTACAGCTATCGGAACGCTGGCGAAGTCGACGGCGAGGGAGGCATGACCTGGGCGGCCTTCCTCAGCATGATCACACGGCCCGGCATGAAACTGCGGCGCTTCGAGATCTTTGACGACTACATCCCCCTGACGATCGACGACCAGCGGCTTGAGAAGTACGACCCCGAAAACGCGGATGAGCCCGAGGACGTCAAGAATGTGCGTCGGGCCCAGAAGGCCAAACCCAACACGAGATTGTTCCTTTATGGGTTCCTGCGAGAGTATTCCGGGGAGCTCTGGATGAACAAGGAGGCCATCGTGAGCTCCTTTGATGGCGAGGAGGACCAGGCGGCATTCGAGGGACTGCTGAAGGTGATGGACAGGCGAGAAGGTGGAGAGGCTGCCGGCGAGGGCGGACACGTTGACGCTCAACCGCAGCCAGAGAAGTGTTGCGCCATTCCAGGCTCTACCGGGGTCATTGAGCTCTCAGCATAGTGGCGCTGTTCGTCACAAAAGGCGCGCAGGCTTTATCCGGTTGGGGACGTTGTATTGATACCCAGAGAGAGAAACAAAGAAGCAGACAGGGTGTGTGTGTGTATGGGTGTGTGTGAAGGGTGGCTTCCTGTTCCCCTTCGCTTATTTTTTGTTGTTTTTACTCTTTTATTGATAGACGAAGTTGGATCTGTTCATTCCACCACCCCGGCATAGATAGGATATGATATCCGGATATCATAAAACCGTTCCCAAATTTCCAACGTTGCATGAGCTTCTTGCAAGCTGATCCTGGACCTGGAGAGAACTCGGCTGCAATGGCACGGCCTACAGAGCGATCGTCGCTGTCTGTGTACGGGCGCGCTTTACTTACCACAGTAAAGGGGAAGAAAACGGCTGGTGGGCTGGTGGGCTGGTCGGCAACCTGACCAGCTGATAAGTAGCAGCGCTACGTTGTTCCTTGGGCTTTCCTCAAACCAGGATTATGTCCGTCCACTGTTGCGCAGAAAACTCCACCGGGAAACGACGCATCGGTTCGGTTCCCCAGTTCAGAACGACCACCTGGGCAGCACCCCTGTACAGAGAGAGAAAAAACAAGCCACAACTGACGTCGTGAACCGGCTCGTGATCGGCGTGATGCCTGATGAAGGCGTTGCCGACGAATCTATTCCTCGGTGACCCTTCACAATCAAATCTGGGGACATCCTAGGGACGGGTGGCACGATATCAGTGTCCCTAGTGAGGCAAAGTAGAAGGCTGAGAGCAGGACGGTGAGGTGATCACATAGTACTCAGTTGAAAAGCTCTCAGGAGTTCGTTCTATCTCTTGATGCCGGATGCCGGAGTCCCACGAGGAAAACCGGCTGCTCGGTTCGCAATCATACAGCGATTGCGGGGAACCCCGTCTAAGAACTACTCCGTGCAGAGTAAATTACTACGTAGCAGCCAGAGGTGGATCGGTTGATCAATGGCGATAGATTTAGCGCCGTGCTGCTCGCATATAAATACATTACTATGACAATGTCAAAAGTCCTCGCATGCGCGCAGTTGTTCTTTGACCATTCTAGGAGACGGCGCCTAGGTATCGGACGACAACTGGAGGAGGTCTCATAATGTTGGCATTCAAACTCTTGACCGGCGCACTGGCCGTGGGTAGCAGCGTGTCTGCTCTCACAGGAGTCAATACGACGGGGTACATTGACCAGATGTTTTCCACGTCTATGAGCTTCCTGGATGAGATCTATGACCCAGTTGTCGGCTACCTCTGGTATTTCTACTTCCCACTGGCAGCCGGGAAGCACGAGACCAGGTCGACCGTGTGGTATGCGGCAGGGCTCTTGCGACGAAACCAGGGCAGTGATGTGAAAGAGGCCGTCAGGATTATCGAAAGCGTTATTGGCGACCAGCAGAAGAATGTCAGCGACCAGTGGTATGTCTCGAGCCAATGAACCCCGTGACAGATGTGTTTGGTATTCATGTCTACGAAATTCAATACTGAAGCTTCTCATGGTCAGGTATGGAGATTATACGAAATACCCTGAGGAGCCCACCGTTGGAACAGCTTGGTACCCCGAAAGCGTGAGTCCAACCACCATGTTTCTCTCTCCTGTGGCGCATAAGCGTAGGAAACTGACCAAAAACCCCTTTTAGATCTACAACAGCTGGGACCCCAATTGGCGAGGATTTATCGGCACCACTCTAGTGGTCATCTATGAGGAATATGGCTCTTTGCTCCCGGCGTCCACGCGGTCTCTGATCCTAGAGTCCATGCGCAACAACACGATTGGCGACAGCTATAGGGTCGGCGGCGTCGATGGCGACAACTTGTATCCTGCCTATAGCAATCCTGCGCTGATGAGAGCAGCCACCAGCGGCTGGACGGGGCGAAAACTGAACGACAGCAACCTGACCAGCGCCGGAGAGGCATACGCGCAGGAGGTCATTGACCTGTTTAACCTGAACAATACCCTTAGCGAGTTCAATTCGGCTACCTACTGCGGAGTGAGCCTGTTTGCGCTCACCCTGTGGGCCAAGTATCTGCCCGAGTCCAGCGTCATGGGCGCAAACGGCGCCAGGATGATCAAGGAAATCTGGACCACCGTCGGAGAACTGTACAACGCCAACCTACGCAACATCGCCGGGCCCTGGGACCGCACCTACGGCTGGGACCAGAATCTCTACGTGGGCATCATGAACGCGTACATTTGGTCGCTCGTCGGCGAGGACAAGGCTCCCGGCATCAACACCATCTCCCACGGCGACACACCCTACTGGGCCATCACACATGCCGACGACTTTGAGATTGCCCCGCTCCTGAGCGCCATTCTGCCGTATCACCACACGCTAGTGCCTGACGAAGTGCGGCAGAAGCTGCTCACCTTTCCCGGCGAGCACACCTACAAGACCGCCGCGTATGCGCCGCCCTATGACCTGGCCAGGAGGAATGTCACGACCTGGCTGAGTGACAACATCACTATCGGCGCCGAGAGCTTTGACCAGACCGTTGTGGGAGGCTTCAGCATCAACCCGTCACAGTGGGCCCCATCCGTGGTGCAATGGCTCCGGGAAGATGGCAGTGTGGGCTGGTTCAGCCTGCACGGGACTGAAGAGGCACTCGATGTCGATGTCCAGCCCGGCAACCTAGGGTTGACGTACCCGTACGGAAACAATAGTGCCATCTTCACATTCCTGGTGGCATCCAATCCTTATGGACAGAAGAGGGATGTGCTGGGTTGGGAAGATGTTATGGGCTTGTCAGTGAATGTGAGCGGCACCGTCGATTTGACACCCGAGATATCCTTCTGCGGTCTGCTCGGGGGTACTTGTGAGGTCATCAACGACTGGGAATTCTGGAACTTCACCTATGTCATGCCAGAGGGGAGCACAGAGGCCCCCTCTATCGTGTTGGACATTACTGTGCTGTAATGGAAGTAAGGGGCTCATTAAATCTAGCATCTAGGTGTATCCATGACCAAGAAAGAGGAAAGACAAAATCCTCATGCCTACAGGCCATTAATCAATTCCCGTTGTTGCGCTCCACTGTGCCCACGACACGCAGCTCGCCCTTTGCCTGTCTGCTGGCCAGCTCTTTCTTGACAAATTTCAGTGGACGATAAACGGGATCCCACATCTGTTCACGGATCCACTCCTCCAGGGCTTCGTCTTCATTGGGTATGTTCTTCTCCTGCACCACGCCCTCCTTCTCGGCTGCGCGGATGACCTTCTTGGCGACGTTGACACTCACCTCGCGCACCACGTCGACGCCAGGCAGTAGAGGAGCCCTGTCGTCCTTGAGAGCTGGGCTCATGTCAGCTACACCCTCCACTGCGGCAACGAGCATCTTGTCGGTCAAAAGTTTGGCCCGAGAGAGCACACAACCGAGCCCGATGCCGGGGAAGACGACAGAATTGTTGCACTCGGCCACCTCGATCTCGACTTCCTCCCCTCCTTCGCCCCAGGGGCCCTTAACGGGCTTAAACGGGGATCCGGTCGCCACCAGGGCACGGCCGTCGGTCCATTTCAGCAGGTCAGCAGGAACAGCTTCGTGCAGACGGGTTGGATTAGACAGGGGCATAATGATGGGTCGCTCGACGTGGGAAGCCATGCTCTTGACAATCTCCTCGGTGAAAGAGTTCGGCTTGGTGGACGTGCCGATGAGGACGTTGGGATGCACCTCATTGATCACGCTCAGAAGATCAGTCGACTTGCCGTCCCATTCCTCCTTGGACTTGGCAAAAGATTTCTGCGCCTGGTTGAGTTCTGTCGCCGTGGTGAGTAGGCCGGGTCTATCAAGTAGCCTAGAAAAACTCGAATCAGTTGATGTGCTTTTGCCAGGAAACCTGTAAACCAATTACCAGATTTGTTTGGATGCATCTTCTTTGCTGATATTCCTCTCCGCAGCAATGGCGTCTCGGACCTGATCAGCGATCCCGCAGCCAGCCGTACCAGCACCAAAGATGATCATGCGCATATCGCTAAGCTTCTGCTTGGTGACGTGGAGGCCGGCCATGATGCCTGCGAGTGTAACACATCCAGTGCCCTGGACATCGTCATTGAAGCAGGCGATCTTGGGTCTGTAAGAGTCGAGGATTCGTCGTGCTGCAGTGCCACGTCAGTATTCAGCTCTCGGGCTTGGGCACAACCAACATATTGGTACGGCCTGGGGAAATAAATCAGAGCTTGACAAACCATTCGTGATCCCAAAGTCTTCGAAGTGAATATAGGCCCCTGGATAAAGCTCTCTGGCGGCTTGGACAAAAGTGTCGACAAACTTGTCATATCGCTCGCCTCGAACGCGCTTCTCGCGGAGACCAAGGTACAAGTCATCCTTGAGCAAGTCTTCATTGTTTGTACCACAATCAAGAACGACAGGCAATGTGCGATTTGGGTGAACGCCGGCACACAGTGTGGTAAGGACGAGCTTCGCTACAGATATCAGGACACCACCACATCCTTGGTCTCCAATGCCCAATATTTCCTCTCCATCTAGAAATCAGAGGAATTAGTGTATGAATAGCGAAGAAAAAGAAGAAGAAAAAACCATCCCCAAATATGAGAGTACGCTGTCACGGACCTGTGACGACGATGTAGTCGATATCTTCTGGCCTGCCCCACTGTGCAAGATCATGACGGATCCGGTCGACGTCGTTGATGTTGAGAAAGCATCCCTCCGGCCGTCTGAAGACCCGAGAGTAGTTCTGAATAGCCTCGCCTTCTGTGGGTGTGTATATCACACTGAACATCTCGTCGATGTGCTCTTGCAGCAACTTTCACCACAGTTTACGGTTAATTACACCACCGTACACAAGCATGTAAACATCAACACCTCCCGTGAGTTGAATATCTTATCGCTCAACATACCTTGTAGAACAACACCTCATTCTGCTCTTTCATAGAAGTCATGAACGTGTTCTTGGTGAGGTCATCAGGAAGGGAAGAGTACTGTTCATAAGCACGTTTGGTTTGTTGGTCGAGGTTCTGAATGCCTTGAGGAAGCAACCCAGTGAGGTTGAAAACACGGCGTTCCTCCGACGTGTGAGCTGATCCCTTGTTGAAGAAGGGATGGTTGAGCAGGAGTGTGCCTGTCAAGGCACATTCGAGGTCGCCACTCGTGCTGAGAGGAAGGTTCCCAAACTTGGGATTCTTCTCCTTCGAGGCCATCGTTCTGGTTCCGCTTACTGGAGCTCTGATCAGGGCTGATCTTGCTGAGGTGGAGAATGGTATATTGACTCGAGCTTGAGCTGAGAATCGGGTGATGCAGTGTTTAGAGAGTCATAGGAGAATACGTGCAGGAAGCTGGGTGAAACAGTGTACCACCTGCTTAGTGAGACGAGACAGGTGCAGGTGAGGTTCAAGTAGATACTGAATTCCAGGTTACTTCAGAAAGAAGGCAATCGCCTTACCCCATTCTCTTCTTTCCTCAGCACAATTGTTGGTCGCGCTTGCAGTTCCAAGGCGCAACTCGGTCCTTAGCTTGGAAATGGCGGCATGCAGGAATGACGTAACGGCTAGGCACTTGCAGCACAAGTGGAATATTGCATCGTTGGCAACTGCCAATCATCGAGGTTAGGCTTGAAAACACAGGAGGAAAGCACGTGGGTGAACGTACCTTCATCTCACCAAGACCTGATGTTTTCAGCATCTCTGCAGCTCACTGCCTCTACAGTATGGCTTCATAGTACCAAACTTTCACGCCATGATAATTAGCAACCATCCCTACACAGGAAGTTCGTCGCCTTTTGCCGGGTCGGCCGAATACTCCAATGGAAGCACCTCGACCTCTGGTAGCTGTGGGGCTTGGAGACACTGCATGTGTAGTACTGGCCCGGCCCGATCTTTGCGCTCAAGTCAGGGTCGCAACGCTGTGGGTTCATTGAAAATGTGGTGGCATTCCATGTGGGCTTGTGGGCTACTCAAAACAATGCAACCATGATTAAGAAGACTGCCGATGAGCCGAAGAACGTGTCAACGAAGGAAAAAGAGGCCCAAAGGGGTCAAAATGAAAGCCAGAAGGGGAAGGGGGTGGGACTTGTTGTCCTTTCTTCCTCCCTTCGGTCCTGAGGATGGGTTGGATGGGATGAACAGAGGGTGGGGACATGAACTTGCTGCATATCGTAATCAAACATTTGCATGAAGTTGACGCGTATCCGCATAATGCGAGCAACATTGAGAGATAACAGATACCGCTCCAAAAATGATGCAATGTAGGAAGAAATGGAAACGATAATCTAATAAAGTTGAGAAAGGCAAAGAAAGAGGGAAAAGGAAAACAGAAGGAGAACTACCACACGCTATTGTAAACAAAGGAGAAGGCGAAAATTTACAATATGCATCACTTCACGCTGGACTAATAGGGTGAAAGAAGGGTACCCTGCCTATACCCAACATGAGCTGTATACAATAAATATGTACTCGTGGGCCTGACCTCTCTGGTTTCCCACTACCTCCGCTCCTTCCATAGTAGGCGCTGTTATTCGTGGACAGCTTTTTTTTAGTAGACACTTTTGAGCTGTGTCTTTACCCAGAATCAGTGACTGATCGAGATACTAGAAAACTTTTCAAATGAAAGTAGAATTTTCTAAAAACTTCAAGATAGATATTATTTCAAATCTTATTTAATAAGAATAGCAAAGTCAAAAAGGTTTCACAAAGACTTTTTGTTCTTATCAAGTAAATTTGAAAGCAAAGAAAATTTATTATAAAGCTTTTCAAAATTTGTAAAACTTATTTAAAGATTTTCTAGTATCTCTATTAATTACTAATAACAGGTGTGCACAGAACTTGCTGCTTTTGTAATTAGGATAGCAGAGAATCTAGGGAGAGGTCGGGACAGGACTGGAATAAGGTCGAGGTGAGGTCGAGACAGGGAGGTTGGACAGCGCAGAGCTGTCGGGGCAGGATAGCGGCGACCCTGCAGAGACCAAAATCCCCTTTTCCAGTAACTACTCAACAGGAGCTGAACTTATCTATGTAGAGAGCAGAGATGAGAGCCCTTAAAGAGGTTGCGGAGAGATCGAGGCAAGAGATTTTTGTCCAGTCTTAGAGCACGATTTTCCCTATCGAGTATTTGCAGACTGTCTGCATGCCTTATTGGTGCTGTCTACTATAGCTATATAGGTACTTAGCAAGTATGAATAGAATTACTATTATTATCAGTTACTAATTTTGTATATATAAAGAGAGAGAAAAGACAGCTCAAAAGTCCCTTACTGAAAGGCCTGTCCACGAATAACAGCACCTACTATGGAAGGAATGAAGGGAGTGACACCAGATGTACTAGCCCACGGGTAAAGCATATAGCATGTGGCCTGGCGATTGGAAGAGAGCTGCGAACAAAAAGTTTCACGTGTGGTTACAATCACAATCGCTACCACATCCATGGATAAATATATGGTCGATCGTCGCCCCACCCATGGATAGTCCACGACTCTCATAGTAATCGACTTCATAAAGTCGATGCAGATCAAGCACAATAACATATATATTGGGCATATGTACATAGTATGTTGCATCCCGTGTTAAAGTGTCAAATATGCCGCCTTCCACCCTTACGTAAACAAGTCCTCCCCAAGAAGTGAAAGCAGATGAGAAAAAGGAAAACCTCAACCCTCATTCATCGTCTACATCGTAGGAATGTTGCGCCATGCTCCTCTCCGTCTGACTATTCCCGCCACTCGACATGAAGCCCAGCGACTGGCTTACTCGTACGTGCAAGTAACTCCAGTGGAGGAAGACGAACAGCTTGTAAGCACTTCATCATCTTGCTCGATATCAGTAATAGTTGCCTGAGCCGGCGTCACAGTAACTCCGCTAGCAATGGCAGAGGCGCTGGTGAACGTGACGGTGCCAAAGTCGGCGAAGGGGACAAATTCGCAGGTGGTGCCGCACTCCTCGAAGTCCTCAACGATCCACTCGGCGTTCTCCTCGCAGAGCGAGCCATCAGTCACATCTGTGAAGGTCTCGGTGACGGTCTGGCCGGTGGTCAAGTTCTCGATGACAGCCGTGCCTGACGTGTCGCTCGACGCAGTGACAGTGAACTTGACGGAGTCGCCAGCTGCGATGGTGATACCAGAGAAATCACCTAGAAAGGACGTGATTAGACGCTGCTGGGATCGAGACGTCGCAGGTTTGGATGCGTCACATGGATGTACTTACTGGAGTAAGCTGGGTACCACTCATACCAGGCATCGTAGCTGACGTCGCTGCCCTCGACGTACCAATCGATGCCGGTCTGGAGGATGGCGGTTTCGCAGGTGGCACCGTCGATACCGACCCACTAGATCATTTTATACGTGTTAACCACAGGCCTTGACGTACGATTATAGTCAATAAAAACAAGGGAGAGGGCGTCGCTTACAGCCGAACCAGCCGCCTCAGTCTTGCTGCTCGAGCTGGGGATGGTAGGGACGACGATAGTACCAGTAACCTCAGTGTAGCCCTTGCCGACCAGGAAAGCGCCGGCCCAGTTCTGGCTGTACTCAACATAGGAGTTGTTCGTGCCAGTTCCCTCAAAATCAGACTTGATCAGGGGCGAGGACTTGCGAGCGACGTCGGTGCTCCTCTTATGTTGGCGGTCTTCACGGGACTCGCGGCGCTTCTGGGTCCATCTGGCTCCGAGGGCAGCCTCGGCGCAGAGGATAACACTGACAGCAGCGGAGATCTTCATATTGAATGATAGTAAGGGTGGGAGCGAGTGTTTGACTGAGAGGGCAGGTAAGAGAGAGAAGATATCTGGACCGAGAAGACTAGAGCGGATCTTGGGGTGAGGAGAAGGACGAGGAACAGGAGCAGCAAGCAGTCGAGAAGCTATGGAGTTGTCTTCCCTTTTATATTGTTCATCACGACCTACCTGAAGTCCATGAACCAGCCCCCAGTCGTGCATTTACTTACCCCCCTCCCCACCAGGTGCTCAGTTGTGCCAGCCTCAACGCGACCTATGTCCAGGTTCAAGGCGGATAGCCCACACACCACATGTCGAGAATCCGGGCTGGACCGTAGGACAGGCGCACCGCCATCGAACGTGACGCGGTGATCGTATTCGATTTCGGCAAGGATTTCCTACATCTTGTGTAGTGATGCGGTGGATGAGGGTGGAATGGAGGTTGCCAGACCGCGACTATTGAGCGTGGAATCCCTGGCGTGCCATCACTACTATGCAGGCCGTCCGTTGACCTTCCAAATCGACAGAAGATCTCCGCGCAGGTGCAACCACTGGAGCAAGGAGGGACGTCTATAAACCTTATCGCCGCCAGCATCACAAGAGGAGAAGGAAAGTGGGCGAAGTGGGTGGGTGCAGTCTTTGCAGATGCCATGGTCCCACCACTAGGACCAGGTGCCGTAGAGCTGAAGAGGGGTGCTGGGGGAGGGGGGGGGGGTGACAACCTTGAACGTGTCCGCGCACCTGAGCAGCGCCAGCTGTAGGAAGGAAGAAGAAAAGGGCGAGAGTCGCGACACGATAGGCTGTGCGTTTCAACGTACAGTAGTGGCCGACCGTGCATGCAGGCCCGTTGACTGCAACCACCAGCGCTCCACCAAACCCCACCCTCCCGGTCCTTCCACCTCTTTCCCTCCTCCTGTTGATGGCTGTGAGGTGTGCAACGCTTCATGCATACATGGGTGTAACAGCCCGGCTTGGTTGTCTTCTATCATCTGTCGTCGTCGCCGCCGTCTTCCTGGTCAATGAGAGTGACATCGAGCCAAATGGACGCGTAAGGCTGGAGACTTAGTGCTTTACTTTATCAAGATCAATACATAATAATAGCGTACAAGGCCATCACGACTTTTCGAGGACTGGAGGACGGACCTCGGATTCCGAGCCATGGCCATGGGCGCCAGAGTAGTTCATAATACAGATTATGAGGCTTGTCTGTACACCTCTAGCGTACCATTCCATAGAGTACCTAGGTACTATGATAACGCTCGTTCTCTGCTGGATTCGTTGGTGCATACACGCTGGGGGCACCGTTGTCATGTTAGTGGCATGACTGCCGGTGGCGCATTTCGGAGGGGGAGGGGGCAGCGTTGCGTCGAGCCGCACCGCGTGGGTCTTTTGGTTTTAGCTCTGCTCGTGCGCTTATCAGCATCGACCCTGTTTGGGCAAATACGATTGCAGACAATAGATCCGATCCCTGTCAATGTCGTGATAATGTATGGGGAGACCATCCGCTCCCTGCAGGGTCTGGCTTGGTTGTTGATATGCCAACTCACACCTTCTGCTGACCAGGACTACTATCATCGTGCCGTGGCTGCCGTGATATACACGCCATGGAGCGTTTAATCCTACTATGGCGGTTCTCTCAGTTGTCGTGGTGCAGTCGGCCCGCTTTAGAATGATGGGGCCAGCAAGGCCCCAGCTGCGGCGGATCGCTGACCTCATTGGAGGAATAATGAGGCCAGCTGAAGGTATAGAAAAGGAAAAAGAAGAAAAGGAAGGGGGGAGGCAATGAGCGAACAAAAGACGCAAATGTTACCTCAAGAGTAACGTTCCTTGGTTCCATCCAAAATACCCGCTCCGCCGCTGTAGCTGCTGCAGCTGCAGCTGCTGCAACGACTTGCTGTCATTTCTGTTGTTGTCGTTTTCTGCATTTCTTAACAGCGTCACAACACAGTCGTCAGATGCTGCAGGCTACGGTTCCCGGCGATTCTCTACATAGTAGTTAGTGCCCGATGACTGCCGGCATGCGATGAACTGAAGTCTTGGAAGCTTGCACGTCACTCGGCATCGATTTCTTGGCTGCTTGGCGAACTCAAGACGTCGTGTGGGGTGACGTAGGGTTGGTAATGGGGCCAACGATGAAACAAAAAGGTGGCTGCATGAGCACTTGAGTTGAGAGGCCTGCCTTCAATAAGACCTCGTATGCAGGTCGTGTGCCACTCTCGAGGAGCCAGAGCATTAACTACGATGAAAATAATTAAACAGTTATCGGAGGAGATCCTGCTTCCGATTTCACGGGACTGCCGGCAATGGGAGGGAGGGGGTTGGGCAGAAGATGGGGGGACGAGCCATCGCTGATGGCATTGGGGTTGGAATTTAACCCCATAAGTCTTCCCTTCGTCATGGAATCATTGGAGGTTGACGCGCGGGGTCTCGGTTCTTGGATTTGGTCACGGAATGTTCTCTGCATGCGCCGCAAAAGTTAAAGTCTAGAGATGCCGCATTGGAGGCGAAAGGTGGGTGACGAGCAAGACGAGATCAATCATCAGGCTAAATGATCGTTAGCAGAGATCTCCATGAATGAATGTCGCGTGATTCCTCCTTGATTGGTCTACCCTCTGTGCGACACACCGCGCTAAAGAGGTCTGGAGGGGCTTTCCCTCTCTTCTTAGTAATCTCTGCCGTCACGCTTGTGCTTGGACTTGTCGATCCTAACTATCAGAGGACCTGTCCGCGGGGGCAGCTACTCTAATGAACTGGGGTGCAGATGCCAGTCCGTCGGTTCTTGTTTTGGCCCCATGGCTGGACGGCTTCTAGATGAAATATTACTACACAGCGGCCTTGGCACAACTTTCCGCCTTCCTGGAATGGATGCATACGCTTCGGTAGGTAACTCAATTGGTCCGTTAGGGTTCATTTTAGAATCATACCAGACCTCGAATAATGGAGAGTTGGGGATTATCCCACTTCCCAATGCCCTCGTGTTTAGCGCCAGGAACAAGCTAGACGAAACGTCACCTGGTCTCTCATTGCCTTCGCAAACTTCAACATTTTGCCCCCTCGCTTCGTTTGCGCTTCTCCCTGCTCCACGGCGGGAAAGAAGTCTCATTTCAGTCGGTCATGCGAAGAAGCTTCATCGGGGCTCGCCATTTGCACATATCATGTCGCGACGATGATTATTACAGGTGATAATTCCTAATTCAATGTTGATTTGCGTTTTCGAATGCGTGTCTCGTCGGTGAACCTTTTTTGTCATTGGGTGAGGCCACTTTGTGTCTGGATTTGCTCCGTGAACGAGGTATTTCGTTTTCGTATTATCTTTCGTCCTGTTTCCTCTTTTTCTTCTTTCTATCCTCCTCTCTACTTCTCCCTGTAATGTCACCCATCAAGCAGACTCGAACATAGAGGGTCCCCCAGCTCCTTCCCCTTCCCCCCCCTCTCCGGGCCCTAAGATTATTGTGCTGAAGTCAGGGCTGTATGGAGTCGCGGCGTGTGGACTGTTTGATTCGATAATCATCGAGCTCCATCCTTTGTGGTCTATCACTTACCACACAGGGTTTTTCGATCGTACGTGTGCTCGCCCTCCCCTTGGCTCATGGAAACGACAGAGGTCCCCGACGAGTTATTCCTGGGGCGCCTGATACTTTTCAATCCTGAATTGGCCCAAGGCTTCTAGGATGAATTCACGATGCACTAGAGACAACACTCCTTCCAAAGAGAATATCCTACCCTCTCATTCTTGGCAGTCGCAAGGCTAACTGTACGCTGCTAGCGCGCACTGGGCAATTAGCGAATTCGTTGGTGGTTATGACAACAGTTACAAGACACGCAGGTGCACTAGCCATTCGTCTTTGAAACAAACGTGAAAAACCAATGGGTTGGCGTCTGTCAAAGTAACGGACTTTCCTAACGTGGACATCAGTTGCAAGTTGGTCAACGCAAGTATCTCGACCGAATGCGAGCTGCGCCAGTGAAGAGGACTGCTTTCAGCTTCTCGGGGACTACTCTTTGAGTCGTGTATGAATGCATAGTAGAGGTTGAGAGGCTCGAGTGCCGTCTATGATCTTGAATAATGTCATATATGGGGCGATGCCAGAATGTATAGAAATTGTGCCTCGTGTGTTTTTATTATGCTTTCTCATCGCAAGCCGCGATACAAGCATATCGTGCCTGCTTGGCTGGAGCTTATGTAACTAGCGAAGCTACATGCACTTGGGCATCCCTGTCGTATCGGATTCTTATCTTGACTTCAAACACTTCCTGCACACCTCTCTTGAACGCCAATCATTCTAATTGTCGAGTTTCCATCCCGAGATCGATCCAGAAACACGATGGCTGACGTGAAGAGCTCCGAGGACCATCCCACAACAACTGAACACCCTGCCGTGGAAGGCCAGCAAGCAGGTGAAGAGTCGCTGCCATCTGAGACGACCGCGGATCAGGCCACCACTGCGCCTCAGCCGCCAACTGACTCTGCAACCGCCGCGGCCACGAAATCCGAAGCTAGTCATAGCGAACCGGCCGAGGCGTCCCTGCCGGTAGGTGCGGCCACTGAAGCCCAGAGCGAGAAGCCACCGACGGGAGAGGCAGACAAGGCGGCCGAACCGAGCACCCAGGATCCGGTCGGCGAGGAAAAGGCGACGCACAAGACCCCGTTGGCTCAGTTCGATGCCAAACTTCCCGCCATATTGAAGGACACCGGGCACGATGAGATGTGGGGTGTCAAGCTCGTCTCGCCTGCCTCATCCCATATCCCCACCGGTATTGTGCTACAAAAGTTTCTCAACGCCAACGATGGAGACCTCACCAAAGCCATCGAACAGTTCCAGGGTGCTCTGAAGTTTCGCAAGGAGAAGAAGCCCCTTGAGCTGCTCACCAAGACTTTCAGCGCCAACAAGTTCGCAGACCTCGGTGCTGTCACCGTATACCCCGTCAAGGACAGCCCAATTCCAGAAGTTTTCACGTGGAACCTCTATGGCAACGTGAGGGGCAAGATGGACGAGGTCTTTGTCCCGCTTGAAGAGTGCGTCAGGGGGGGGGAGATTCTTGGGAATGCTTTGCAGTGCTAACACGACGCGGCAGGTTCATGGACTACCGCATCGCCTTGCAGGAGCTGGGCATTCAGCAGCTCCATCTTTCGTCGGCTACCGAGCCCATCACTGCTGCCGACGACCCGTACAAGATCATTCAGGTGCATGATTACAAGAGCATCTCTTTTCTGCGTCAGAATCCCAACGTGAAAGCGGCCAGTACCGAAGTCATCAAGCAATTTGCACTAGCTTACCCCGAGCTTTTAAAGGTATGAAGACAATCTACGCCAAGCTTGGCCCCTCATTCTTTCCATTCCTGGCGTGCTGGTCACACAATTTCCTGACGGCTGATGTGGTTCACAGGAGAAATTCTTCGTCAACGTTCCTGCCATCATGGGCTGGATGTATGCCGTGATCAAGGTGTTTATTGCCGAGAAGACGGCGAAAAAGTTCCATCCGATGGCCAATGGCGCAAACCTTGCCGCCGAGTTCAAGACGGGCGGCCTGGACGACAAAAGTCTGCCAAAGGAGTATGGTGGCGAGGGCGGCTCTGGTGATGGGAAAATGAAGGATGTTCCTGGTCTGGTCGACGAGCTGAAGTTTGCGTGATGTCACGTCTGTCAAGACATGCACTGCACTTCCAAGGTTGTATGGCCTGTTTGAATTGTTTGAATTAATTTTATACCTAAACTAGACCGTCTATTCAAGTTTTGCTCTATTCATTTTCAGTTCACATCATTTCACCGTTCGGTCGCTCTGCTACAAACACAGGTGATTGCCAAGTTGATTCACTGATGAAAGGTCGGAAGCAGAGGGAGAGGGCGGTCCCCAAGACTTTTTCGAGACATAGTATCATTAGTAAAACTATACACTTACATAACTTTGTAATGTTGTTGGCCTTGTTGACCTTCGGCTGGTCTTGCGCTCAGATGTGAATTGAGTTCACTGAAAGATGAGCACATCAAGACCTCGTCATAAAGTGTGAGATCAGTCTTCACTTCAATGCCTGCAAGTTTATAGACTGACCTATGAAAATGGATTTTAATCGATAACTAAATCAAACAAGGGCAATTACATATATACAATAAATTAAACATTCATATAACATTCGAGTATATACGATTTATAAATACCTGAAGGTCAATGCACCCTGACTTTAGCTTGTGTCTGTCATTTTGGTTTCTGCTTGAAGGAGTAAGATATAAGCTGCACAGTATGATAGCCCTTGAGTTGTAGATATGTGGCACGATGTTGAGTTCTTCTGTCCATGGTTGCAAATGTTGGACAACAAACGGCTGCACATACAATTGTTGGCATCCCAACAGGGCGACCTACTGAAAAATTAGCGCTTGATCACAACGGGGAATTATGGATGTGCTGCCCCGCGTCTCGGTTTGCAGGGGAAGTGAGGGGCAGAATGGAGCGCGAGCTACTACCCTGCACAGCACTGTAGTTGGGCTGGCTCCCACCGTTAGTGTCCCCCTAGCGTTCCCCTGCAGATTCACCTGATGTCACCTAAACACTTGGGCAGCTGCGGTAAGATCAGTCATTACCTCAACACCAAAAAGAGCTCCAGATAAGCCTCACCACTGCAAACGACAACCTCAACACCACAACCCCTCTCTTCTTGTGTTTCTGCATAACTTTGTCTTCCCTCTAGCCTTTTTTCTGAGCGATAACAATCCACTAGCGACCCTTGGCCATGGCCCTCTTATTGTCTCTTGGCATCCATCAGACAATCCAGAGCCCCATCGAGAACCCATAGAGCAGAGGTATCTAGCATCGTGGGACGAGAATCGGGCCCCGCGCGAGAAGGGGACGAGGTGGAGCCAGGGTCCAAGCTGTTGTATACAACTAAGATAGGATCATGAGGAGACTTCTCGGCAAAGTCGCTGTCGACGCCTCACCCTCGCCCTCTTCCTCTGTCGACCATTCTACCGCTCCTCACCCGACCAACCTCGGTGTCAACTCGTCTCCCTATCCACTCTACCGCCCCAGCCGCTCTCAAGATGCCTCCCTCGATGCTGGTTGCCCAATCGACTGCCTCGACCGCGCCTCGGACGGACGCAGTGCCATCCTCGCTGGCCGCCACATACTCAAGATCGTTCATCTGCAGGGAAGATCAATACAGGCCGGCATCGACTTGCGCGCAGCCATCCTCGCCCAGCCAGTCGTCAAGAACTCCACCGTGTCGGTCGCCGACCAGCTGTCGATCAAAGATGTCAAGTGGCTCAAGGGACGAGGTGACACGACCATCTTCACCGCCTGTGCCAATGGCAAGATCTTTCAGTACGACCTGACGCGCCTGGGCGGCGGCGCTGATGGCGCGCCCATGGAGGTCATACACATGAGGGAAGACTCTCGCCAGATCAATACGCTCGACATCAACCCGCGATCCTCCAAGATGCTCGCCGGGAGCCAGGACGGCATCGTGCGCTGCTTCGACATCATGAATCCTGTTCGAACACACACCGGCCACCTGACCTTCCGGGCTATACAGTCCTTCAAGTGCAACGCCGGTGGCATACAGTGCCTGCAGTGGTCCCCCAACATCGAAGGCGCCTTCTACTTCGCCTGCGGTACCGATCAGGGTGTTGTGCTGAAGTGGGACATCAGGAAGTCGACTGCGCCCGTGTTGCGGATCAACGCACACGACGCCGCTTGTACTTCCCTTGCCTGGCACTTTGACGGAGACCACCTAGCCAGTGCTGGCTGGGACAAGAGATGTTTCGTCTGGGATGTGTCCGCATCAGCCGACAAGCGCCAGAAGCCCAAGTGCACCATATCTACTCCCGCCCCGGTCGCCGACCTCGCATGGCGGCCGGGCACCTGGTCTGCCACTGCACAGGGGAAACGGGCCGCCCAGCTCGCAGTCACCTACGACGACAGCAGCCGCCAGGGCCTCAACCTTTGTCACGTGTGGGACCTGGCAAGGCCTACTATGCCCTTCAAGAAGCTCCAAAACTTCGACGCGCCACCTTCCGCCCTCCTCTGGCACGACCAAGACCTGCTGTGGACCGTTGGCCACGATGGCCTCTTCAACCAGTTCGATATTGCCCATGCGCCCAAGGCCGTCGACCAGATCCCCACCTCCGCGCTGGCATTCTCTTCCCACGGAGAGGTCATGGCTTTCCTCGACGAGCGGTCTCGGCTCCGACGATCACCTCCGTCTATCGTCCCCACCGACATGATCCCCCCGTCTTACGGGTCTAGCCCGACGGCAGGCCCCATGCTGAGCATCAGCCGTAGCGACTCGGATGACGAGGTGGCTGGAAGCTTCTTGGGCGCGCGAAAGGCACGTCCAAAGCAGAGACGTGTGCCTGCCACCGGTCGATCGGCTCAGATCCACAACACCACCCCTCCTGGAGGCCCAGACGCCCCGATCCTGGCATTAGCCCAGTCGATTAAAGCAGCTGGCCTCTACAAGACCCAACAGGCTATGGCAGTGGGCAAAGTCCCGTCGGCAGATAAGGTTCATGTTTACAAGTACCTGTCGACGCATTATCTGGAGACGCTCCAGGACTTGCTGCCCTGTAGAAAGAATGCGGGCTCCCTCGAGGATCGTGTCGTTTCCATACTACACCACTACTCCAAGGCCGCAGAGGCCATTGGGCTCTTCCGCCTGTCGCAAGTCTGGCTCTTGTTGGCTCATGCTGTGCAACTGCTGCTTCCGAGGAGGGCGCAATACCATCTCGACCGACGAAGCGGCGAGCTGGAGAGGTCAGAGAGAGCGAGGCGGAAGCTTAAGCCCAAATCGGCATCCAAGAGCCTCGACGCCGACCAGGCAGGCTCAGGGGGACCTAGCCGTGCCTTGATGGCTGGTCTGTCACCCTCGAACGGCACTGAGAAGGCAGGCGCACTTCGTTCGTTGTTGTCGGAGGAATTTGAGAGCACATCAAATGCCCCTACTCCTCTTGCTCGACCAGTAGATGATGGGCTTGGCCAATCCATGGAAACGAATCTCGCTCATGCTGACCACAACTTTGCCTTCGGGAAGAAGCTGACACCAGTACAAGAGGGCGCCAGCTTCGCACTCCCTGCACCGCTGCAACAACGCCCATCGCTGCGGAAAAGGTTAGACTCTGAACCCCTCTCTACCCTGAGTAACGACAGTGATGCATACGCGAGCACTGAAGGCTATGACTTCTACGATACAGAAACCATCAGCAGAGCCATTGATGTGCCCGCACTGAATGGCCATGAGGGATTTGAGCCAGGGTCTCGTGGCAATGTGAGGAGGTTCATCGCGAGGCAGGACTCGGACGAAAGTTACGGGCAGATGTTTTCCATCTCGAGCGGTAGCAGGCAGACCACGCAGCTTGCAGCTTCCTCTTCCAGCTCTCCCCTCCTCAGGCTGGGCCACAGCAAGGCTGCCGTTTCGATGCATCAAACTCAGCTTGCTCACAGCGCCAGCACCGAAGAGTACGAAGGCCGAAATAGGCGCGCCACGGTACAGAACCGCAACTCTCCAGACCGGCAACCCGGAAGTCTCGTCCGAGATAGCTCGATGAACGCGATGGCAACGCAATCTACGGATGATGATGAGCCTCCCATCGTCACACAGACCACAATGGACAGCGTCAATTTTGAGAAAGGAGAGTCACACCCTCGGCCTGACAGCTATCCGCAAGACAATTCTCAGACTGCGTCTGTTGGCGTGAGCCCGCATAGCTCATTCGAGATCCATTACGATGATCCCGAACTGCCCCGCGAAGCAGATTTCCTACCGTGGTCGGACGATCCTCCGTACCCGCACCCAATCGCCTGGGAGGAAGAGGGAGCATTCGGCTCACCGAGTCCCTTGAACCCCTCCAAGATTGTGTCGTGGGCTCTTAACTTCGAGACTAGGTCTTCAGCTCTTAATGCCTCTGCGATGGTGCTTCTCTTGAGACCACTGCTCCGCGACGACAACGTGATCGATCCTTTCCAGGCAAATGCCATTCTCAAACAGCACCACTCTCGGCTCATGAGCATGAAGCTGTTCACGCAGGCAGCGGTTCTCCGGAAGCTGTGTGTCAAAGGCTGGCCTGGCGAGCCCCTCTCGGAGTGGGGCGACGACTATCCGGCCGTTTTCAGACCTGCACATTTTAATAATACGGCCGCCTTCATCTGCTCCACCTGCCACAAGCCTAGAGAGATCGACCGTCGTCGAACGGGCAAACGACCGAACCCAATCTGGCAGTGTGAGCGGTGCTCTGCAGTCATGGCACCGTGTGCCATCTGTCGTCATCGCGATATGGCCGAAGCCATCACCGCAGTCGACATCACCGCAGACCTTCTTCATGCGTCTGGGGCCGAGCAAGAAGACGCTCCCTTGTCGACATGGTGGTACTGCGGCGGTTGTGGGCACGGGGGCCACGCGTCCTGTCTTCAGAGCTGGCATTCTGAAGTTGAGACCGAAGAGCTCGACTCGTCTGTAGATGGTCACGGCACCAGTCTTCTGTCGGACGGCTGCTGTCCCGCCGATGGTTGTGGGCATGCGTGCCTTCCAGGCAAGTACCGGGCCGAGTCCAATGTGGCGAGAACAGAGGAGGTCAGTCGTTTGGTCAAGGAAGTGAATCGAAGGGCCAACCTAAGCGGCACTACTACCCCGAGATTCTCTGCGGGTCTCCACACCGCAGGATCGCTCAGCAACGATGATATCACCATCGGCTCACGGAGAGGTCGACGACGAGGCGGCGAAGGCAGCCTCGAAGGCAGCGTTTATAGCGACGCAAAGGACATTCCACAAAGCCGAGCTGTAGAATCAGCCCGCGAGTCACTGGCCAGTAGCGGGCTGAGGCACGCTGTGTCTGCTATTCACCTCAGTGGTGCCAGCACCGATAACAACGCCGGTCGGTCCGGTGCCTCGCTTGGTCTGAGCACGAGTCCAGGTCGGGCTGGAGTAGGTGAGCGAGAACGGCGCAAGAGCGTCAAATTCGGCGGAAGCACAGTCGTGTCTGAAGAGACTGGATTGCCGAAGCAATGAGTACTTTACCTAATCGTGCACCCCAATGCCATTGTCAACCTTAGAGGCCCCTTCTTACCTGGGCCTTGACGTGATGGGCAAGATAGAACGTGACGATAGTGACCACGTGTATGTTTTGTTCTATTTCTATGTTCTTCAAGTGTTGTACAAACAGTCCTGACGTCCGTCGCATTACCTTCACTTTGGTATTTTGAATCCTCCGGGAACTTGTTTTGTGAACACCTTGTTTGGATCGACCTCGTCACGCACGCTTTGAAGCATGGCGACGCTCTCTGAGCCGTAGCTCGCGATGGGATGTTGAGACTGGTCTGCATAGTTCAGATACACGTACGGATCCCAAGCCCCCAGGTCGGTCGCTGCAGCCTTGATCTGTGCGGCCAGCGAAGCCGTCGTCCCGTAGACCGTATCGTCATCCCCTGCGTCCGTCCATGCTGCCATGAGGAGGACGACTATCAAAGAACCATTCCTCGTCTCCAGGCCCAACGAGTTATCGCAGGCATTTCGCGCATAGATTGCTGGGGGGATCGGCTCGAAGACAATAGACCAGCTGATGTTCGCCACGTCTGAGACGGAGGGGATGCTGGCGTTGAAGGCGGCCCACGAGGCGTTTATGACTTCTGCGGTTGCCTTGAGCGTGATGGCGTGGTAGTTGGATCTGTGAAATGATTAGTCTCGTAGTCTGTCTACCTGCACTTCTTCTTGCTTGTATCTTTTGTACAAAAGTTTCAATTACACGCCACAATGTGATATGGAACGTACCGTAACCCAGATGCCTGTAGAGAGGCCGTCTCGGCCGTCAGATCCGTCAGATTTGTGACTCTGAGCGTGCTGGATATCTGAGGCAGACTCAGCAGATCCGCGTACACCTCTGGGTTTTCAACAGGCTTGGTGTACACAGGTTGGTTGATGATAAGAACTCCCTCTGCAGCGCTGAAGGCGATGGCCATGTCCATCGACGCGTATATATCATAATTGTCGGGGTCACTGAAGTTCACAAACTGCTCAATGTGATTGTCGAGCGTCGAGATGGGCGTGAAGACGAACCCGCCCCACATGTCGCCCTGTTCGAAACCCTGTATGTCCACGCGCGTCACAACGCCAAAATTGTTCGATCCTCCACGGAGAGCTTTGAGCAGGTCGTTATCGTCCTGGGCATTGATAATGCTGCCGTTCGCAAGGACGATTTCGTAGTTCAGGATGGAGTCAAAACCCCAGCCGTACTGAGGCGAGAACCACGAGAGTCCCCCACCCAGAGTGAACCCGCCGACGCCAACGCCACTGCTGCGGCCTCCCGTGACGGCCAGTCCCTGGACCTCGAGGGTGCTGAAGACCTGGTCCCATGTGGCGCCGGCACCGATGCTCACGACATTTTCTCCATCGTCGCTGACAGTGATGGAATCAAGGGCCGAGAGGTCGATTGTGACACCGTTCTGGATGTTTGCTGCGCCTGCATTCATGGTGTGGCCGCCGGAGCGGATGGCAAATTGACATTCGGACTTGGCAGCGAGGCTTGAGACTGCGAGAGACACATCCTCGGAATCTCCAGGAACGAAAACGCAGGCTGGATAGACGGTCTCTTCCTGTTGGGAGTAATATGTAGATTGAGAGGTGTTATAGAGTACGCTGTCTGGAAATGAGACGTTGGCGCCGAAGAGACCTGACAGCACGGCACACTATAAACACCGATTATTAGAAGACTGTTGACTTTCTGGGGGAACTACGAAAGAACTGAAAGACTTACACATGCCACGCCGGAGCTAGCGGAAGAGTTGGTCAGGTCTGTTGACCTCGTCAAACTATCCATGATGGGCAATAATGAAAGATAAAATTTGAAATGTCAGGCACTCATATAAGAGGTACGCTGCGGGCGAGGTTATGTTTGTAGGAGATTACTTATTACTTGGCTGGTGCACCGAAGAGGCTCTGTGATTGGAATACCTTGCGCCCTGGTGGTGATGTCTACTCATATATGATCACGCACACGAGGCCACATGCCCTTGTACTTATATGATGTTAATTACTTCCCCAATCCAAACAGTAATCTCTCCTTTTCTTATATAAACAAGCGCGAAATGTATCAGTTGCCTAATTTGGTGCTAGATTGCTCTTGAGGCCGCCTTAGGACACAATAAATATGGCCCCCAAGATCAGATGTCTCGGCCGTTGCATATGGCGATTGTAGGTTGCCTATTTTCTGACGTGAGAGTTGGGTTGACTGCTACCCTCCAGAGACACACGTCAAATTGTCATTGCCATCATCTGAGCATGGTCAGCTTCCCAGTGCCGAGGCGGAAATTGAGTCAGGCTTTGCACAAGCCGCTGCATCCGACAAGTTCTGGTCCTTGGGATAATTCTTGCTTTTTCTGAGCCCTATTGGACCAAGGCCCGCGCGTTAGTTCTTCAGCTGCACAGCGCGAGTTGGTCATCGTCCAGCGATCCTGATGGAGATCGACACCGCCTAGGTACAACTGTAAGATTTCTCGGCCTAAACGCCGTTCACCTCTCCGCATTGGTAGGAGCTTGGCGGAAGGGTGCCGCGACAGTCAAGGTAGCAGTGCATGAACCAGGGGGTCATTAATTGGCGGATTCTCGCGAGCAGCGTATTTTCGATAGTCCGAGATTGGGAAAGTAGCAGTGCATATACAGAAGCAATCCGCCTGTGCTGTTGGTGTCATATGAGCTCCTTCGAGCCTTCGTTAGCGGGCTGGTGATGAGGGCTGTGAAATTGGAGTCCGTTGGAGTTTGGACTTGTATCACCGTTACACAGGATGGCTTAGACTTTTGGAGATTAAAGATGCGCATCTAATGAGCTCCTCGGTACGCGTGCATATATGTTCAAGCTACAAAGTAGTTCACACCCTGAGGTCTTGTACAAATACCTCCATATTCTGCTGAAATGAGATGACAGAATGAATATCCCTGCTCTGGTGCATATGATGATTGTATACCCAGCATGTTGAAAATGCAGTCACCAGGAGACGCTTGTACTGCATCAATTGCCAAGACTCGAGATGTCTTTGACATCAGTGTGAGAATCGATCTCGAGTGCGGTGACGATGCGTTGAGAATCTAGACAGCCGAATGAGCCGGGTCAAAGGAGCACCAGAAAAAACGGGGTTTAATGATATCAGCCACCTGTAGGATCACCCGCGTACGACATCTTGGCATTAGCGAGCTGAGCTGTTCCCGAGTCTTTGGCATCTTGCCACGAGCAAGGAAGCCCTGTGTGCCATCGCCTGATTCAAAATGCACGTACTATAGCACCCATGCAGTCATCAACGGGGGTAGCGCTCCTAGAGAAACTGCCACGTCTACAAAGGCATTCTTAATTGCCAACTACTCATCCTAAGCCATTGCCCATGGCGCCGCGCGACGCGTTTGAATGTGGTGTTGCTGGAGAAAAGGAGCGCAGCTCAAAATCCAACGTCGATCTAGCTGCAGTGCAGTAAATTACGATCTCGGGAGCATCTAGCAAATGCTGATGTGTCCGTCAGCAACATATGCGCTGGGTCTTACTCCAGTGCTACGTTCAGTGACATTGCTAAAGTCTAGTTACCCAGAGAAGGCCCATCATCGGCCTGGAAACCCTAGCGCGTGTCTGCAGCCAGATCCTTCTCGGCTGGTCATGGTCTCGATTAGGCTGCGAGCTGACCAGGACTGACTGAGACACTGATTTCTTTAAGGGATGAGTCAAAAGCCGACAGAAAGTCCGGCTCTGAAGCTCAGCCCCGGTGCAGTGCTGTTCGGCGGCATTGGTAACGGCGGATAGTGATGGGGACTAGCCCGACTAACGTCGTTGTCAAGGGATTGGTGGGTTACTTCGCCGGAGTGGCTGGTGGCAGCACTTGGGCTTGGAAAGCATAGCGTTCGAAGTTGCGATGAATCACTATACGAAGGGTTGTACAGAAAGACATTTATTAATAGAAATTATGTACAGTCACAATTTGCTGCGTATGGGACCATGGCGCAATGAACTCTCAATTTTGATCCTGAGCTTTCATGCAAACTTGATATGTGCACTCCAGAGGTCTATGATGTTGCGCCCTTGTCATTTTCAGCATATTTCCAGACGTCCTGCTGGCCTGCTGTCAAAGCAAGCAGTGTTCTCTCACATATTCCTGTCATGGGCTCCTCCGGGAGGATTCCCGAGCCTGTCGCTTCCGCATTATCCGCCGCGGTAAAAGCTTGTGCGCAAGACCACTGCCAGACTCCTGCAGAAGACCTTGATGCTTCGGTAGGTGACAATGAATCCTTCAATTCGGCCGTTCCGATTCGTTCCAGTTTCCAGACTTGATTCTGATTCGAATCCCCCGACTGCGTGAGCGGCTTGCAGGTCCAAATGTCCTCATCATCCATACTCAAGCCCCCACACGCGAGGCGCACACGAACACTGCTGTGTATCGCCTCACCTGTGTTCATTAACGGCTCGTGGGTCGGCTTGTTGGTGTCTTCATCAATTCGCATACAATGACCAGGGTGGCGAGTTACTTGTCCCATCGCTTTCTGCAGCAAGCTTGTAGGTGCTCGTGTCTGGCCCAAACCCCAAGGACGGGCTGTTTCCCAAAGACTCGCTACATCAGTCGTACTCTCGACCACGATGTCGTTATGCTCCTCGTCCCTCGAACAAGTGGAAGATATCGCGGATGGGAAAATGTCATTGTTTGCCCAAGGGAGAGGCTTCCCCTTCGACGCTGAAGGAACCCACGGGAAAGGATGGGCTGCCGACCACTGCAGCCCAACCAGGAAGAGCTGTCTCATGACGTCCAGATCAAATTCGACGGCCACAGACATTAGCTGGTCACACATCCCTGCGTGCATTGTGATGAGCATGTGTCTTGATCATACCGTTGGTCCAAGACGTGAACTCACAGGCCAGGGTAATGTTTGCGATCTGCTGGTCGTAGTAGCCGCCGCCAACATTAGCATGGCTTCCAGGAAACCACACTTGCTTGAGATTGGTTTCATTTTCATGAACGCGCTCCCAAAGGGCAGGCCTGAATGCCGCTCGGGGCTCGTCTAGTGCCAAAGCCTGAAGGATGAACTCTCTATCAACCATCATACTCATGATAGAGGCTGCTGGGTGAGCGAGAGGTATGTGTAAGTACTTACCTGGAAGGCATTCTCTACCTCTTTTGCCACGTTGCTATTGGTAAAACGCCATGTGCTCGAGCGAAGTCAGTTGGTGGCGTCTTGATGAGTCTTATATACGGATATCTCTATTGAGAATGGGGGACTTATTGTTGTGATGATCCCCGAAGGCCAAGTAAAGGAATCGGCGGAACACCAAGATCTCCAACAGTGTCCCACACCGCAACTGCCTTGATCTTGATCTTCGTTACCCCATCCTGAAATGTGTCTCTAGTGTAGGCCATCTAAGCACCGGGGAGACCTTGATTAATCGAGGTTGCATGCACGGCAAGACAAATTAAAGAAGGACAAACCTGATTCAGGACATGACGGTATTGAAGCTTGCGCTCCTCTTCCCATAGGATCTTTGCTGTGCCCTTTTCACCACCGTACGGCTGGAGTCCTTTGAAAAGATATTCCTGAGGGTCGCGACTCTTGCTTCCCATCAACTGGTAATCCGTGAAGATCTCGTAGAAGTGGTCAAGTCCGTTGTGCGACATCAGGCCTAACGACGCGATCATGTCTGCGACAGCACGCGCCGCAAAGGCGCCACGAGAAAATCCGATGAGGATGATATCATCTCCATCAACATAGTTCATGCAAATGAAACTGTACAGCTCACGAATGTCCTGTGCACCAATGTCAGACGAAGGCCCGCGGACTGCAGAGTACACCCGGCAATTGTCAATCCAGTCATGCAACTCACCGCATCCAGTCCTACGCCGAAATCCCCGCCGGTTACGGAGTCTAGCTTGGAACCCGAACTGCCCACGCCGGCATGGTAGTAAACGATCTGATTGCATCCATCATCGCACACATTGCGAAAAAGACGGCAGATCCGCCAAACATTCGATGGTGGGGAGGATTCGCTGATGTGTGGTTGTCAGCACTGATAGCACGACAGACACCCCGCTTTCTCTTCCTCTCTCCTCTCTCCTCTCACCCTTGTTTACCCAAGGCATTCATCCAGCTGCCGTCGCAGCACACAATCAAACGCTTGAATGATCTCGAGGCCATTTCCTTTATATAGAGCCTTGATGACAAAGAAAGAATGTAGATGCTCGAGCTGCAATACCTTGCCTCCGGCGCCAGAAGCGATTTTGGAAGAAGCGTTTTCTAGAAATGTTTTGTGGCTAGTAAGTAGCTTGTCCCAAATTATGCATGCATGCCATCTCGCTGCTCCTGATTGGATGTGCCGCTATCACGTGTGTTCCCACTTGGTGTTGAATTTTAGTAGCTGTTGTTGTTATCACGAGGTTGGATACAGAATTTATGCTTCACAACACAATCAGTATGACGAGTAGCATCCCTTGCAATTTTTAGACAGCATTCAGGGAGTAGCAGTTAATAGCGAGGTGAGGCAGTTTGCCGGGGTGGAAGACACAAGATGTTCCGTTACTAGGAAGGAAAAATAATGGAAATGAGGCAATTGAAGCGTTACACAATGAAGAAAGGAAGCAAGCCGGACGGGAAAATAGTTGGCTATCTGAGATAATCTAGATTGAGGATGTGTAGCGCGAGCGGGCCTAGTAACTCACTAGGCTTTGCACAGAAAATGACCAAACGCATATGCCCGGTTGACTACGACTCCTCGTACCCAACAATTCACGATATGGCTATTATTACCACCAATTGTGCATTTTTCGTTGCCTCTGCTTCTTTCGAAGTACTAGGTTGGTCAAGATGGCAGAAATGCAAACCACGGAAGAAGAGAAGTCTAAGATGGCGGGTCTGGAGCAGGTCTGCAAAACACAAGTACTAGTGGGACATCCGGGATGGCATTATTGTCGACTGCGCTGGACAGGTGATGAACAACAATATAATTCCAATGAGACGCCTCCGTGCAAAAAAACGTGGTCCATCGAGGCTAGGTACACGCAGAGTCAAGAGCAAAGGCCAGCGCCGCACCATCCACAATGTCGAGGTCGTCAACGAGGATGAAGTGCTAGTGTTAATTAATTTAGACATTTTATGGCCGGTACTGAGAAAGGAACACTCCCTCTCCTAACATCCAATAGTACCAAGAGCTGGTGCTGCAGCAGCCAAAGCAAGAATCGGACGAAGCATTGATGAACTTTGGCATTTTGCCTCTTGTCGGCGCTGGGATTGGAGCTATTGTGGCCAACGCCCTCCCCGTCACACACACCGCCGCAGCTACCAGCCAAGTCTGTTCGGCCTGCTCCGCGTGTCCACACTGTCTGTGCTCTCCATTGCCTGCGCGCTTGGCGCTTTATACTGGCTTTGAACCCTCCAACGCTGCAGCTGTTCGGAGCTGGGTGAGTAAAGAATGGAATTTGATTGGGGCGGTGAGCGCGGCGGTGGGTATAGTGTGCGGCTTGATTTAGGGAGTGCAGCAACATTGAGTTTCTCACCAAGGGACGTTTGAAGAAGTTTCCAGAAAGTTCGCTCCCAGCTTTCCCAATTTGCCAAAGGGTAGGAAGCCTTTTATATTTAGGTACAAGAAAGTTTCGCCATATTGGTGGCACTTGCAATCTGTGTCTATCTCAAACTCGAAAGACGTTTGATTACAAAACCCTCTCACTTATGTCAACACTTAGAAATGTTCAATCACAAGACCCGGTCACAGTACTCGACTCTGCATAGCATTTGCCTTGACCATCGGCACAATCGAAGCCCTCTGTCGCAATCTTCTGGCAGGCGGCCTGCCACGAGTCACCGTCGATCTGGCTACCAGATGCAGATGTGCAACGGCCTGTGTCCGTGACATAAGAGACGTCCTGCTCCGTGACAACATGTGGTCAGTCAGGAAGGATTCGTGTGGGTATTCATAAGTTCGCGCCGGGCAACTCACCGCAGGACGATCGGGTGCGTAGAATGAACAAGCTGGGCTAGTGATTCGCCAGTTGTAGCTATCGCCGTTGTGGCAGGTGCAGCTGTAGTGCATGTCCGCAAAACTGAGGTTCTTTGGTTAGCAATAGAAACTGTCTCAGATCAGGGGTGGTAATACTCACGAGACGCCAGCAAAGGCTGCGACCAAGGCAATATAAAAACGCATTATGTATGATGGTGTTCGTGGTATTGTAGAGTCAAAGCACAAAGTTTGAACTGGCCTCAAATGAGAGAGACGGGTATTGGAAAGAGAGTATGTGTCCGTAAGGTGAGGCTTGTTGAAGATTGCAAGAGTCGAACGAATGTCAAGAGAATATCAAGAGACTTCACACTGAGGATGATTTGAACGCAGTGAAAACAGTTCTTTTCGACAACTAGCTGGATGTCGATTTATACAGTTGTCGGACCCGTGTGAAAGCATCGACGTCTCAAACGACTCAGCTTCCCTGCGTCCTGAGAATAAACTTCTGCGCAGCCTCTACCTGCAATAAACAGGATCCACCCGTTCTACGCAGGCCACCAGAGATCTATCCTCGAAACGGAACATGGGTAGATCGAAAACCAACAAGTAGTGCAAACTTGTAGAGGATGATAAAAAGTGTATCGACTCCTCAGAAGATGGCCCTCCTTGAGCGCGCGCACGACCAAATGCAGCAATTGCATGAATGCAGAACTCCTATACAGAAAGCATAAATGATTGCCGGTGGAGATTCTCTCTGCTTGGCTCGGCACATAAAACTGGAGTAGGATTCAGGCGCAGAGTCAGATGCTGATCACACTCCATATTGTGAGGGTCGTTGTTGGTGGGCGACCGTTGAGCCGCTGCCCCAGGCCCGGTTATGTATACGAGATGGCTCTGGTGTGATGAGGTCTCGTGGGCTGGACTCCGCAGAGGTTTTCTGATCGTGGATCAGCCAGCCCCTGCATGAAGGGTTTCAGAATGTCTTGATTCGGATGGAGAAACCGCCCAAGAGATTACAGTCAGGCGCCGCGCCACAATCGAACGAGTCATGAGTGCAGAAAACGAATCATTGCTGAGCTAAGTGTTTGGCTTGGCTTGATGTTAATAAATGCTGCATCCTTCAATCGTTTTTTCATGCATAAAACGGAATAAAGAAGCTTCAAACTTTAAACAACGTAGATGTACACGTCCCGGTTTCGATTGAGCAGGTGTTGTACATACAGCACTACTGAATTCTTCCTGGCGCCACGCTTCACACCTGTTTTGGACTTGTGGCTGACCAACAGAACGTCCCGAGCCTACTACTTGCTGTGGAGCAATATCCAATGTCCTGAGGATGCGATGTAGGGTTTCTGGACACTTGAATACCGCAAGACATTTACCAGATACAGACCCAGAAATGCTGACGAATGTGAAGGTATTAGTTTCCATAGCTAGCAGCTTTGGGAAGACAGCAGTGACTATTGGCGTTCCTCGGAGTGGTTTAATCAAGTGATCATTGGTGGTGGACAATTAACGTTTTCAGTCTTAGACATGTCATTATCACTCAAGTGCTTGCCCCCTAGGATTTCTCATAAATTAATAGCCAGTCATGACTTCAATACAGATAGTGGAAGCACTCGTGGCTGTACCACTTACATCAGCAGCAATATGGTCATAACCAGGTAGCTTAGGGTTGTTCTTCTAAGGCTTCAAGATAGGGTTGCCTAGGATTTGTGGGTTGCAGTCGCCGATTTGGTGCCCGGATATAGTTGTTGAATATTTTTAATGCTCTGGGGATATGGTCTCCCATGCTTTCGTTTGGACTTGAGTGAAATGAATATTCCATACGTCCACTGTTGACAGAAGATTTCATAAGAAGACATGTTCTCGGACCTTCCGAGGTTTTATTGAGAATACACTACTCAGCTTCGAACAAACATGCTGATAAGATACACGCCCGGAGAGAAAAGGTTCTTCCTCTAATCAAGTGATGAAGTACTTAGTTACATAATTAGAATCGACCGTGGTAAGAACAAAATAGTTGGGCACAGAACGCAACCGAGGGATGTTCTAGGGAATTAGCGGCAGCAGAGACTACAAAAGTGCTGACAAAAGATGTCGTTTGCCGTACTTACACATGGTCACAGCCTGGCTAAAATTTAGGTGCTGTACAGTGTCTCCTTTGTAAGTTCCTAGTTGTCTTGGTCACTTGATTTGTATGAGCAATGACATCC
Organism: Cryphonectria nitschkei; assembly: GCA_006503525.1. Classification (NCBI taxonomy): domain Eukaryota; kingdom Fungi; phylum Ascomycota; class Sordariomycetes; order Diaporthales; family Cryphonectriaceae; genus Cryphonectria; species Cryphonectria nitschkei. The sequence goes on from LAZJ01000059.1 coordinate 55,849, forward strand.
AAAACCACAACAGGTGTGCATGCGTCATCGAATCGAACGATTGGGCCCTCTCTCTTAGTGACCCAGTCCTTAACCTTAACCCGCCGGTGCTCAGGTAGCAGCGGTCCGTCTTCAGCTACTGTACGCTTGTCAACCTTGTGCTAGTAGCTGTTCTAGTATCTATATTACTGTTGGCATGTGAATTATTGCTGATGAGAGATAGTTTAGCTTTAACATAATCACTTGGGTAGTATAAGAAGCTCTTCCTCTTTCTCCCCATTCATAACCTAAAGATTTTGTGTCATCCGATGGCCCCATCTCCTCCCATTTTTCCTGTCTCCTACGTTCTTTTACTTCTTTGGTGACACATCAATCGTTAGGCATCATCCAATACAAAGAGATAAAACACAGTTATGATTATTGGCCATTTCAACTACCTTTTCTCCAGTCGTCGTCGGCGGCAGAGCAATGTCAGCAACCCTTCCTCTTCCACGACTGGCGACGGGGCCATGATGACGCCGTCATGTTCGACGCCAGCTTCAACTGATTCACCTGTCCTCGTATGTCCTCCAGCATACACGGAGCGACCACGCCCTACGCTGGACCCAATCCCTGCGTCGGACCCTCTTCTCCATGAGAGGATGGACCCGCTTATCGCGGCATCATGGCACAACCAACAACTAAGCCCGCTTCACCGCCTCCCGAACGCCGTCCTTACCAGGATCATCCACATGCTCGACGGCGACGCAGATCTGGAGTGTCTTCGCCGCGTGGCCCGCCGCTTCCCGGCCCTCTGCGCTCCTGTCATCCTCAAGCGTCAGCGCATTTACCTACCAAAAGGCAACAAGGGACCCTTCACGTGGCCGCGCTTCCAGTCTATAGGGCACTTTGGCCACCTCAACGAGATCCAACTCCAGTTTATGGGCTACGGTGGCCCGTGGTACGCGAACGACCGACCCGACCTGCTTCACCGACTAGACAGGGACGCGTACTGCGCTGGGTGCCTTGCGGCGGCGAGAGACAAGACGCGCTGGGAGTGCCGTGTCAAGCGGCTGCGTAGATATCTTCACTGCTCTACATGCAACGCTGACCACCCGGCCTGTCTCTTCGACCCGGCCGAACGTGGCGCGAGGCGCCGGGGTTTTCGGAAGTGTATTGCCCACCGGGGGTTTGTCCGATCCTGCGCCCACGACGGCGGGGTCATATACTTATCTGACGTGGAGGACATGAGACGCAGGATCGCGGCTAAGCCGGGCGTGTGGGACTGGACCAAGGTCAAATTCAAGTGCCAGGACAGCAGTCACCTCGTAGCATGCGAGGATTCCAGGTGGAGGCTTGAGGGCGACACGCGCGCGTCCAATCCCTATAGCAACAAAGAGTGCCCGTGCCTCGACTGGCCGTACCCGACAATCAGCCTCCCCAACCGGTTCAAACTCACCATGAACTGGACTGCACACCTGCCTATCGCCATAGAGAATTGGCCCCCTACCGCAGATGCCCTGAGGACTCGGCTCCTAAGCAATCTTCGTGATGGTGATAATGCCGGGCGGTTCCTCTTCCCAGACTTGGCCCCCGGTCTGGCTCCCCCGGAGTTCCGTTGTTTCGATCCCAACACCTGCAATTGTATCCGTTTCGAGGGCCTGCACGAGACCGGCTGGCGGTTCTGCCCACCTCTGGAACCCAAGAAGACATGCCACATGAACCCTGAGAGACGACTGGGCGAGTCATGGCAACTGCCGCCTTTATCGTGGTGCGAAGGGACCTCTAGGATGCACAAGACGCAGGTATCGGGTGGCGGACCCGGTACATGTGAAGTCAAGCTCACTCCTTGCCACAGCGGCAAGCCTTGTCTGCAGCTCAGATACAGACGAGCGTTGCCTCTTGGTTCCAAAGGCCGTGTCAGCCCCGATTGGTACAAATCTCTCGATCCGGACTCGTATGATCTGACGTTCGATGAAGAGAGCTTTGAGGCGTACTGGTGCCGACAGGAAGGTTGTCGCAACTACTACAAACGCGTTCCTAATTTCTCTAGGATTCTAGACGGCCATGCGTTGCGCAGTTGGAAGCAGCTCGACTTCAGCCGAGGATGCTCGAAATCATGTGAATAAGCATGAACATCGACTCTGCACGAGAAGGTGGAACGAGGAGAACAGTTTCGATACCCTTTGACATGTGCATAGATTCTCCGAGATTAGTCCAGAATCAAGATTCAAAACTTCCTGCGAGTTCAGCCTCTTCCACAAAACCCTTTCAAACCTTGCTGACTCATCACTAAGGCGACGAATGAGAAAAGGAAGATTCTAGGTCATGTGCTACATGACACAGCGACGGCCATGCATGATGTTCGAATACCTCGCGAAGCTCAGGGACCGGGAACTGAAGACAGAGCTGGTGAGGGCCAAGTCGGTATCATGGAAGTATGATCTTCCACCCAACTTTGGGTTCCTGCCCATGCATGTAGTCTGCGGCAAGGCTGGAACTCCGCTGCATCTGCCTGGCCGGACAAGAAGCTCAACGCCTTAGCCATGGTCCCAAGCACAAAGCAGCGCACCTACCCAAGAGGTGATCAAGGCGAATTCCAACATCATCGGTTGTAAGCATAGCGGCGTCTCTCTGTTTCATCGGTCAGGATATCTAACGAGCCACTGCTCGACGTCCCCGATTTGCGGGAGATCCACCGTTCGTACATGAACCAGACCTGTGTGAAGAAGTATTCGATCGCAAGCAGCAAGGGCCGGATCTTGAATGCGAGTCAAAGTCAGCACTAATAAATGTCAACTTGCTTCAGTCAGCCATGGGGATAGGATAACAACGAGAAACGTTTTTTCTCTCTCTTCCTTTTCGTCACCACCCCCCCCCCCCCAAAAATGTAAACAGAGATAAAAATGATCTCACCCGTCCAGAACTTTATTTCTGCTGCTGCCGCGCCATCTGCAGCAGCCTTTGCCCCTGCTGCTGCTCCTGCTGCTGCTGCTGCTGCTCCTCCTCCTTCTGCTGCTGCTGTTGCTGCATCTCCTGCAGCTTCGGCAGCAGCACCACCAGCTGCTCCTGCAGCCCCTTCAGTAATTTCATCGCCTCCTCCTCCTCCTTCTTCCTCTTCTTCTTCTCCTCCTCTTTCTCCTTCTTCTTCTCTTCCTTCCTCTCCTTCTTCTTCTCCTTCTCCTCCTCCTTCTTCTTGGCCTCCTTGTCCTTCTTCTTCTCCTCTTTCTCTCTCTTCTCCTTCTTCTTCTTCTTTCTGTCCAGCAGCTCGATCGTCACGGGACCGACCACGCCGCCCACCAAACCGCCCACTGCAGCCGCCACCATCCCCATGCTGGCGACTACCCAGCTCTAGTTCACCGGAGCTGGACCGGCTGGGTCGGCGGCGGCTGCAGCGGGTGCGGCGGGTGCGGCGGCGCCAGTGATGGTGGTGATGGCGGTAATGGTGGTGACGGCGGCGGCGGCGACGGAGGTGGTGGTGAGGGTGGTGAGGGTGGTGGGAGGGATGGTGGTGGCCAGAACGGCCCCGAGAACGGCGCCAACGGCAAAGAAAACACCGAGGAACTTCATTCTTTTTCTTATTCTTTTCTGCTGCTGCTGCAGCTGGCGGCGGCCGCGGGGGGAGGGGGGGTTTGGTGGGTTTTTTTTTGAGGGAGGGGGTGTCTTCTTCTTCTTCTTCTTCTTCTTCTGCTGCTGCTGCTGCTGCTACTGGTGCGAGGGGAGGCGAGGCTCTTCTTCTTGTTATTATGACCAGGACAGAGTCTAAGGGGAGGAAGACCAGGCACATCTCTTAAAAACTTTCCAGGTGAGCAGAAGCTTGATCCGAGTGTAGAGGCTGCTCCTTCCAGATCTTGAGGCTGCTCTTTCCTTCACGAAGCAGGGCACACCTGCCATGGGCCCTCAAGGCCCCTTCCCATGTCGAGAGACGTACCTGCTAAGTAAAGTATGATTACTCAATATTCTCAGTATGTGTGAGAAGCATGGCATTGAAAAACCAAAAACCAGTTTCACATAAAACCTTGGTAAAGCGGCAGAGCACCTTAATGAATCCTAGGTCTTGCGTATGGGACATAAATGCTGGGCGACCGTATTAACTACGCGGACTTGAAGACAGATATGGGCCTAAAGGACCCAAGATGCTTTGAACTGGATGTCGCAACCATAACAAATTCTTTATGATAGATGCGAGGGCGGGGGTAGGAAGAAGGATAGGAGGCAACACAGAGTACCTTGTCGTGTCAGGGAAGCCATCTCGCCACGATTTTCCAAAGCCATGGAGGAAGCTACCTAAGGCAAAAATACAATGATTCAGAATAATTAGTACAATATCACATCAAGATCAGAGCAAAATATCTCGACTCGTTATCACATGCTGATAACGTCTGCAGTCGAACCGCAATGCTGCATATATGATCTTGGATATTGCGACCCGAAAGGTTTTATGATATTTTGTTGGCGCATTTCTTCAAGCTTTTGCTAGAGATGCCGAAACACTTCAGTTTTGAATGCACGTGTGAAGTTATAGAACAGCTCATAATAGCAAGAAATGTGGCCCCAACAGCCTTTGCTCTTAAAGTAGACATGAGTTGGCTGTCGTAAGGAAATGAGGGGCGAGTTTCGACTGTCCACACACATCAAAGGTCTCCATAAGAAATTGGGCCACTTCTGACATCGGTTCCCCGTCAGTGGATTCAGGAGCACCTGACCTAAACAGCATGTACTTGGGCTTCTTCAGACTTTAGGAACAGCGTGCCTTTCGTTTGTGCGCCAACTCGCCAGGAGACTGATGGACCTAGTTAGGGCTAGGTTGATCCACATTTAAGACCTTTATAGTGAAGGGTAAATTTGACGGCGAACTCTTGTAATCTACAGGGGATCGAGTTTAGAATAGGACCTTTATAACGGCAGCAGTTGTTATGAGTAGGAGTGAGAGACGGGCAAATAGAAGAAGATCGAAGAGAGGCTCAGCTGAGAAGCATTATTTGTGGAACTGGAAGTTTAGGGAAAGCCCCGAGCCGAGTGGAGCTACCAAAGAATCCTTTGAGAGCGAGCTTGTGCGTTAAATGCCTGTATTGCGGTCGTAGATAGCTGGACAGTGATATAGTCGACCTGGTTTGCACATAGTCAAAGTTGAGGTGATGAGGTTTTTCAAAGTTACTGATAGTAATCTGTGGCGGCGGGCTTCGTTTTCTACCGCTGTGTTTCCAAGCATCCTGATCATGCATTGACTACATGCTTAACCTTCTTCTCTCCAGCCTGCTTCCCCTTTTCCGCGCCCGTCCCTTTTGTCATTAAGTAATTATTAGGTCCATATCCTAGCAACCTCATCAGGTTCGAAAGTAGCTGCAAGAACGTTAGAATGGCCGGTACCCTTAGCAGCTCCAGGACATCAACCTGGTTTGGAAATCTTTGAACTCCCGCCTCGTTGATTCCAGTTTCGCCAGCCACTGATCTCTCTTGCTCCGAGTCCACAAGAGTACTCGCTGTACTCGGTACTGGTTCAGAATCGAGCCCAGGGATGACTCCCATGAAGGGACGCGGCTGTTGTGGAAGCGCACTCAGAACGCTTCTCAAATCTTCGATCGTTGGAGCACCAGTCATGTCTAGGGTGGAGACATCTGTGCGGTCTGTAGACAACAATACCGGAGGTTCACTATCACCTAATAATGGATGTTCGATGCCTTGAAGTACTTCAGGGCTGTCCATCGGCGCATTTGTGCATGTCTCTTGACTGGGTACCCCTGATTGGGTTCGGTTCGAGTCCTGTACCACTGGACGCATGGTGGCTCCAGGTATCACGTCTGGTACTTCGATGGGAATCTCTTCCAGATTTGCCATCTCCATGGCTCGCGGAAGGCTTCGGGCCAGCACGTCCAGGCTCTTTTTATAGCGCGTGTAATCCTCAAAATCCAATAGTGTTGTGATCCTAGATCCTTTGCTATTGTCGGCGCCAAATTTGAACTTCGACCGCACCTGTTGATTCCAGCTCTCCAACTTGCCATCTATATCGACCTTCATGAAGAATGGCTGTCCGGAGTGTTCAAAGGCGAAGGCTGTCCGGATCGTGTTGCTGTGGAATGACTGCCTCTCGAGTTTGTTTTCGCTCAGATCCCATCGCAGGGTTTTGTAGACCCACGTATCCTTGCCAGGCAGAAGCTGGCCATTGAAGGACCACCGCGCCTGGTGTTGGAAATGTTTCTTGGACTTAAAGCCTACCCCACCCCCTCCATTCCCCAGAACATTTATCTCAGGGACAAATTCTTTTGTTGTTTGAGTGTCGGCTGTCTTCATTTGGCCTCCAAGTTCTCTGGGGCCATACCAAGATGTGATCTGGACAGGGCAACCAGTCCTGTGTAAGTTCCGCCCATATTTGAGGTGGCTGACGGAAGGGTCGGTATCATCCAAGGTTATAGTGACAGTTGCGCTTTTGACCCTGCACCCTTGCGGGGGACCAAAGTTGAGGTTGAGGTATAGAATTCCAGCAGGGTACTCCTCCTCACCAAGGACGCCCCAGTGAGATTTCTTGAATAGGAACTCGCAGTCGATGAGCATCTTCCCAAAAGCCCTAGATCCTATGCTGGCATGGTCTGAAGACATGTTGCCAAACTCGCGGAACTGTCCATATCTTCCATACCTACTTCTGGGTGCACTGGACAGTCGAGGTCGTGGGGTTTCGTATTTCATGTTGCGAATTGTGAAGAATCTTTTCTGGTTTTCTTTTGCAGGAAGGGATGAAGAGAAGAGCTGGCTGAACGATGGCAGACGAAGGCCAGTAGTTCTGCCAATGTATGCAAGATCAAACCAGAATGTAATTACATGGGAGGTGGTCTCCAAGATCTTCCGGTGTCAAGGACCAGCGGGGCCGGCTCATCTTGTGCGGCCCCCCTTGGCAGAGCATGGAAGAGGCTGTGCTGCGGGATTCCATCAAATAGCGCTAATCACGTGGAAGACCTCGCCAATCATGTTGTCCTCTTAGAGCGACTTGAGGCTGTATGTGTATGCGCCAATGACAAAAAGAGCCGCTGCTGAAATTTATGAGGGGGGGTGGCTGCTTACGTCGCATGCTGATCACGGCTGTGCTCATTTAGTTCTGTGCTGACATGCATTAGGACAAGTAGGAGCCTGATTTGGGCGCCACATTGCCTCACCTGCAGCTGGCGAGGAAGCACTATGTAATATCACCGAGTGCTGGCTGATTGATTCAATCGAGCTCTCCTGTGCCCGAGAGTTTCTTCGATATTACGCATCCCCCCGTGCTCGTCTTCCTCACATGATGTCGAAAGAACGACGACATCCATATTTGGACAAAAACCGATACGGTCGCCCAGTAATACCCGTCCCTTTGTATAGGGATCCTCCTGAACCCGAGTCACCACCGGCTACTGGGCTCCAAGAGGGGCGATCATTCAGGCCACAGGACAAAGATGGCGGTGACCGTGGGTCAGCTCACAGGAGAAACATTGACGGCAGAAAGATCACAATGCCTACATCACGACGCGAACGTTTGGCGGCTGCCACTAAGCGCAATGGCCATATAAACGAAAAGCAATACCAGTCTAATGGATTCAACTCAAATCCTGCTATAAATGAAGCAGGAGAAATCACACAACCCGAACGAAGGCGCCACAGTAGACACTACTTTCCAACAGTGCCCCAGGGAGCGTCAGCCACGGAGAATCGCCAGGAGAAATCTGTCGTGTCATACAGGTCTGCAGCTGTCGGAGGAGACGATTTTGTCTACGAGGTGCAGAGAGAACTTGAGCTGGTCCCGGATATTGAAGACGAGCTTGAAGAGTTCAGTCGACTGACGCGTATGGGAGACTTTCGAAAAGCCAAGGTCTATTTCACCAACCACTTAAAAGAACACATCGGCGATCCTTTTGTCTTCATTCACTATGCAGAAATGCTTCTGGAGGCAGGCGACTTCAGATCGATTGTCCAGTTGGACGCTCACGCCCAAAACGTGTTTCCCTCGTACATTAGCCGGACGCAAAGACCTTATCTCAACTGGAAGCTCATGTACTGGATCGCATTCAGTTCAAATCAGCATGATGTGCGAAAGATCTTTGCGGAGATGCGAGATGCATGGCTACCTGTGGACCCTGATGGCGAGTTCGATTCTACACAGGTATGTTGGAAGACCTATATTAAACCCCACAGACTCACATATTTCCCTGAATGCGAGTCCACCACCTTGCGATGTTTTCCATGACTTGCTTTTGTTTCTTTCTTGCTTTCTCACTTCGTCTCTCCTCCCCCAATTGCTTCTCTTCCCATGGTCGTAATGACTTTTATTATTTTCCCCAGATGTTAAATGATGCTGACGCTCACATGCGAAAGATACGAATCTTTTGCCTCCTCATCCGTCTGATGTCGACTCATCGGAAATTGGTTGAGCCTCTCTTCTTGCCGCCGGACCCTGTTTCTTGGGTTGACTGGAGAGCGACATATCAGCAGCTCCTCAGAGAGAACAGAATATGGGATTTCAGAGACATCCTGGCGGCGTTCTGTATCTGGACAAATCCCCTGTGGGGTGTTTTTGAGCGCATTTTCTTTCACTGCAACAATCCGGTGGCATTTTTTCAACGCATACATGACGACTGGCTGACAGCAGAGGCCGATGAGTCTACTCATATCGCCCTCTTGGAGATATTCTCCTTGCTGGCTCTTAGCGCTACGACTTACGATCGGTCCACAGGGTTCTCTGCTGCTGCGATTCGCATCGCCAGGCCGATCAGCGAGATAGTGCTGGAAAAGTACCCAGCACAAGCAATTTCAAGACCATTTTTATACTGGATATTGGCAACAGCGACTGAAGAATTGCTCACCCAAACCAAGGCTCAGCTTTCCCTCTCTCAGCATGACACATTTAGCCCTGGTCTCTGGATCATTCCGAGGAGGTTGGGATTTGGTATCCCTTACTATATACCGGTCAGATCCGACAACCCCGGTTGGAGAACGCTTGAGATGCCGAATAACGCAAAGAGAGCGGTGGAAATGGCCCTGGGTGCCGCCAGATTTCTGGGGGACTATTCATTACAAGTCACCTGTCTTCAAGAGCTCATTGACTGGTCGACGAATCCAGCCTCGTTGTTCAATGAATTGTCCAACATACAGGACCAGAAGCAAGGCGACCTATATGGTCACCTCGGGACATGTCTCTCGCAATTTCTACTCTGCGAGACTGAGGAATCAAAGAGGCTTCTCCGGGCAAAGCTCGCTACTTTTGGCTTTTGGGAAGATGTTGAGTGTTTACCAACCAACCATATTGTGAGTCTGGCTGCGCGAGATGTCCTGCTCATGGCGCTATCCGACGAAGACATGGAGGCCTTCGATACATCCATCCACGCCGCGCTCCGCTATTCCGATTGGCTCCCTAGATCAGTGCGGCAAAAGATCGATTTTTATGTCAAGGGAAGATCAAACATGAAGCCAAAACCATATCCGGAGCGAGGGTTCGATGTTGTCGAAGTCAGTCCTAGTCAATATGAGTATGAGCCAGAGTATAGGATTGCCGGACGTCACAGGCACTCAAACCTCAGCGAGAAAGGATCTCGAGAGCGGCTCCGTGCGCAACCAAGAGAGGCAGCCCGTTCGAGGGAACGCAGCAGCAAAGGGCTTGCCCAAGATGACGGTAAGTCTCTCGAAAAAATCAGAATTGACAGATCGAGGTTAGCCGAACGATCTCAGAAGCCCCGAGAGAGGTCCCTGCACACTGAGCTGCGCCCAGCGATGGCAAAAGTACAATTAGAACCTGCAGATATTCCAGACAAAGGTCGAGACTCGACACAAGGCAACGCAGCGGGCGAAGTAACAGAAAAGGGGCTCGCTGCTCAACAGCCGTCTTCAAGCTCTGAGCCTATAAATCCAGCCAATCCAAATTCGTTATATATTGAGCCTCCAGAAAGGGAGTCAAACCACGATCCCAAGGGCTCTGGCACAGACGGTTCGATAGAGGGCGAGGCGATTGTACTTGATTCGGATGAGAATCAGTCTCCGAGTACGTCAATATGGCGACAAGCTGTGGCAACAGAAAATCGATCTAAGATCCAAGATGAGAAGCTTGGACGCATGCGCAAAAGGGCAACTAGCTTTGACTTGGAGTCACTGGATTATTATAGAAATCCGGCACAGTGAAATACTGTCTCTCTATTACATGTCATTTATGAATAGCTTTAATAATGTGGATTAGACTTATTAGGACATGAACTCTGCTACGACCATTCTGTTGAATTCGAAGTATTGCATTAGGTGACTTATAATCGCTTGGAAATATTTAGTCCCAGGCAGATCAAAGTGGCTATGGCCTCGTCTGTGAATCGCAATGAATCGTACAAAGCCGGTGACGTCGCGCCGGTACACCTCGGGAGCCACAGGTCCTTGAAGTATACATGTTTCTGCTTAATCCATTGGATTGGGAAAGTTTCTTCACGCTCCTCTTATGCGAATCGATACCATACACTTGCGCGGTTTAACAAACCAAGCACACCGTGCAGGGAGATTATGATCCTCCAGTTTCAAGTCAAATTTCCTAACCAAATGAGGAATGACTTTGGAGATTTCCAGCAGACTGATATTCTTGCCAATGCAAGTGCGTGATCCCAGCCCGAACGGCATGAAGAATGAGTTCATTTCACGCAATTTCTCTTCTGGAGCGTCGATCCATCTATAGATTCAGTAATTAGCAACCATCGAACAACGAGGTTACGCCCTCGACCAGGCTCTCTATAGCCTTGTAGGGACAAGCCTCAAGTCGCCATAGTGATGACACGTACCTCTCCGGACGAAACGTGTGGGCATCGGAGCCCCAGACCTCCTGATTGTGGTGTGCCACCCACGAATTCACACCCACGTTCGTTCCGGCAGGAAAGTATTTTCCGCATAGCGTCACGCCGCCTGCGGGCACCTCCCTCCAGAGAGGAAGTCCCGTGGCAGGATGCATACGAAGAGCCTCCTTCAAGGTGGCTTGTAGGTAGGGGAGCCGCTGCGTCTCTTGAAACATTGGGGGATCACTCAGCCGACCTTCGGTAAACGCCTCATCGAGCTCCGCACGCAGCTTAATCAGCACGTCTGGTTGTACCAAGATCTCAAACAATGTGGCGGTGAGCGTTATTGAGGTAGTGTCGCTGCCTGCAAAGATGTTTGACGTGCAGGATCCTAGTACAAAATGGTCTGGGTCGAGGCCTCCACGATTCCGGGTGTTAGGACTATCCGCCATTGCTAGTAGCTTGGAACAAAAGTCTGGTGGTGTCGGCACCTGCTTCGGAGCCTTGGATGCTTCATCAAGACCATGTAGCAGATTCTTCTTAGCCTCGTTGATGCAAACGACGGCGAAGTCCAGCAGCTTGTTGCTGCTTTTACTCATCAAAGACGCCAGCCAGGCGTGGACGGGTACAATAGCAGGGAACAATCCCACAAGTTGAGAAACTTCGAGAATGCTGCCAAGAGTAGCTATAAGGCCGTGGACATCTGTTTTGGAGTCCATGAAACCAAAGGGCCGTGAGAACTAATAGAATACGCGTCAGCAGAACAAGACATACGGCATTCTGTCGGGAAATTTGGATCTCACCGTAATGGATCCGATGACATCAAATGCATAATACTGAAACCACCTTCCCACATCAAGGTTCTCTCCATTTTTGGAGCAGTCGGCTAGCTCTGAGCATAGCGCTTCGATGCAGTCGTTCACATGAGGCTCGTAGCCAACCAGGGAGGACATGGCATAGAGATTGGCGTAGCGTCGACGTGCGGTAGCGTGTTGCTCGACATCCTGTTGTGCAAAGAGATTGACATCAAGCGTATCAGAAGGAACCCCCCACACCCGATACCAATCAGACTTTGTGAAACGTGTGCCATGACCATAAATGATCTTGGCTGCCGCTGGATCGTTGATACTGTAGTACGCGGGCCCGGTTCGAACGATTTTGCCTAGAAGAGAAAGAAAAGATTGAAAGAAATTTAGCTTGGACAGATGTCAAGGCAAGCATTAATTATTTTGTCTTCCGTACCATATTTCTCATGCATTCCGATATTGTTCTGGTGAAAATTGCCTTTTGCCATCTTATACGCCTGCCACATATTTGTGAATCGCGCAAGCAGTGGACCAGGTGCATAAGGGTATTGTCTCCATTGTTGAATTAAGGACACCGCGTATAATAGTATAGCGATGAAGAATGCCAGGCCTATGGCCGTGCGTGTTAACAGCAGTTCGAGCATATTTGGCCGATGATTCGGTTGAAATGAGGGGTTGGAAGGACGAGCCGAAAGTGGCCCCCGTTCTTAAAAATACTACGGTCAATGGATATTAATATAACGAAGACGTCCGATCTCCCCCTTGTCCTCACATTCACCCAATGTTGCTTGGTGCAACCTAACGGCAGCGGTGTTACTCGGTGCCGCACCGGAATCCGAATAGCCCTTGATCCCAGGCCAAGAGGGAAAACGTATTTTCTGATTTTTCCGTTTCATGGGACATTCCCTCCTTTTTTTTAATTTTTAATTTTTTTTAACCTTTGCGATCCAGCTTGTGCAGTGTTTTGGTACCCTGAACGCACGAGTCATAGAGCCGAAAGAGTTTATGTGAGTTGCAGATCCGTTTATCAATCCCTTCAAAATGATTGGAACCACTTGGCATTTGATCTTTGCTGACAGTTCGTGTCATGGCAGTAGGAACTACTCGTTGGTTCAAAACCCCACCGGTAGACAGGTGTCAAGCGGCTATGCGGGCGCGCACGGTGTAGAATGTTGTCATAAGAAAGGTAAAGTATAAAGGGGAAAAATTGGCATAGCAAGTGAGCAATTTTCTTCCGATCCAGACTCCATGATTGCAACACGGAAAACATAGGACCACGTCGTTGGTGCGTGTTCACATCAATCTGATTTGAGACTGCGATCTCAAAGCTACAAAATTGATCAGATAGAACGGCAGTCAATGCACGTCACAGATCGAAAGACGTTCTGTTTGATCCACTCCAAGCATGGGCGAACCATGGTCTTCCGACAAGTCTGGCAAGGGACGAACGGTCAGCTAAAGTGAGCCCGACTTGCCAGCGAGTCCGCGGATGACCTCAACAGTGTCTTCGCTGACCGTTCGAGAGCCGTTGGGGATGAATAGGGACAGCACCTCTCCCATTTCGTTGATCCGCGAGTTCCGTTCCTCCAAGCTACCTGGATGATGCAGATAGCATCGATCCACAGCCGACGCGACTTTATAGCATGATGCAGCCTGTGAGACACCTTGAAGCAGGTCTTTGGGTGACATGCAAGCGGTAGAAATTCTGTCGCTCTAGGTCGTCTTCCCTATCCTATCGCACGCAATGGCTCTCTGGTCACTGGCGTCGACCCGGGTAATTTTGTGACAAGGGTATCATAATAGTTGGCATCCGTATTTTATTTTCATAGAACTATTCGCTCGAGCGAGATGACTACCGACGCGGGCCGCCGTGACATTTAAAATCCGAAAGTCCCTGTGGGTCAGAAGGGGCGTATCGCAGGATTCGTAACGAGAGGGAGGGATCTTCGGCTGTAACATCTTCCCCATGTTACTGCATGAGCCCTGGTCCTCTCTTCGAGCCTACGGTTTCCGGACTGTTGTAGAGCACTGGCCCTTTTGATCACCTTCTTTACAGCGATTCTTGATCGAAGTGCGTAAGACAAATTGCAATGGGGCGAAAGAGAAACACTGAATTTCGAAGCTATTCGCTCCCGTCCGATCCGACACTTGTGTGTAGAATCTACAGCTAACCTGATCATGTAAATTGTATAGGTGAATGTTTACATCTATTACCGCCCTACTACAACCTCAACTATAGCCATGAGCGAAGCGAGATCCTTAGCATCTGATGCAGTTGAATTTCAACCGCAACATTCGGCGGCCCCAAATGAAGGCACAATATTGCTTCGAGGTCTCAAGCAGCCTGCACAATATGGGTTATGCACACAAAAAGAAAAGTTATTAATTATTATTCACACTGAACAAGCTTACTTTCTCGTAAATTACTCTTCGGCTTTCTTACTCATCTTGGTCCTCAATTTCATCAGCACGTAGACCAAGGCATAGCTGGAGCATGCAAACAAGACCACAATTCCCGCATCCCGCCAGCCGTACGAGTAAGACTTCAAGTTCAGGGTCTCTAGGTAGCCGCTCCCGTCGCGGTACTGGCATACCTCGCACCCGCTCGTGGCGTCCGGATTCAGAAGGTTACTCAGAATCCCACTGCCCTTCATGTAATCGGCCAAGTACGCCTCGCAGGTGGTCCCGTTGGGCGGATCGAAGATGGCAAGCTCGTTTTTCTTGCAGGTGACGTCGGTGCCCCAAACATCAAAGACCAACATGCTGCCCATGAGGTAGTTGAAGGGGTTCATCCAGTATATCCAGTACCGCCAAAAGACGTTGATGGAAGCATACGGGACCAGAACGCCGCAGAACGAGACCAGGGTGCCGATGATGACCGGGTTTGCGAGCGAGGCGAAGATGGCATTGGGGGCATAGGCTGCGATGAATTGACCAATACCCGTGTACACGAATTCGTACATGAGCATGACGAAAAACGTGCCGCCAGCCCGGGTCGACTCGGATGGGAAGCCCACGGTGTAGTACCAGCAGACGAAATAGAGCACAGCGCAGATGCAAAGGTAGGGGAATTCGGAGAAAACCAAGCCAGTGACGAAGGCAGACCACGAATACATCTTGGACTTTTTCTCGCGCGCCTCAAATATATCGCGGCGCTCGATGAAGAGCGGTTGCAGTTGGTTGATGACACCAGGAGCCACAAAGATAAAATTGAAGATCGTAAAGAGGCGCAGTTGCAGATCGGTGATGGAGTCGCCGATCATCCAGAAGGAGAAGCCATTGAATAGCGCGTTGGTGACGTGGAGAGCGAACTTATTGTTGATGTAGTCGGTGTTGCGCCACAGAGCGGTGTTCATCCGGTGTGTTACAATCTTGACCTGGTCCCAGAGGGACATGGCGAACTCATGGCCATCGTCGTGAGTTCCTGGTGGACTCGCCTGGGCGTCGGCAATGATCTGGTCCAGTTCCTTGGTGACTGCTGCATGCTCGGGCGAGTCCAGCCAGACTTGGTTCCAGTCACGGCCCTGAGAGAGATGGCCCGAGACGACATCAATCATATGCTCAGCAGGGTTCGCCTCTTCTGGGCATGAAGCACCATATCGAGAAAAGTAATTCTTGACAACCGCCCCATTCTCGCCAATGTCGCCAAAGTAGACCGTTTTGCCACCTTTGGCGAGTAGGAGCAGCGTGTCGAACTGGGCAAAGAGCTGCGCAGAAGGCTGATGGATTGTAACGAGCACAGCTTGGCCAACATCGGCCAGCTTGCGAAGGAAGCGAACAGTGTTGTAGGCCGACTGCCCGTCCAGGCCCGAGGTAGGTTCGTCCAGGAAGATCAGGATGCTCGGCTTGGAGACGAGCTCCACCCCGATAGTCACACGCTTTCTCTGCTCGACACTCAACCCTGCGCCAACATGTCCGATGAGAGTGTCTGCGAGGTCATGTAGTTCGAGGAGCTCGATAATTGTGTCGACGTATTTGAGTTTCTCCTCACGAGGAACGTGGCGAGGCTGGCGCAGCAAGGCCGAGAACTCGAGGGCCTCTCGAACTGTCGCGAACGGTTCGTGCACATCGAGTTGCTCGCAGTACCCCGCAGACCGCTGGAAAGAGACTGGGAGCTCACGTCCATCCACAAGAATGGACCCGCGAATTGTGCCTTCGGTCTTGCGTTGCGCGAGGACGTCCAACAAAGTTGTCTTGCCAGCACCACTCGAACCCATCAAAGCCCCTAACATCCCTGGCTTCACCCAGCCCTGGACATTATCGAGCAGCTGACGATCGCCGTGCGGTGTTTTGACGGTGTACGAGAGGTGTTTCCATGTGAAAACGGATGTGTTGCGGACGAGGTGCTTGTCAATACTGCTCTCGCCGCTAGCCTCCACGGCTGTCTCATCACCACTGCGGTACCCAGCGGTGGCGAGACCATCCTTCTCAGTGCTTTGGGCCTCGGTGTCAACCTGCAGGGCCCTAGCAACTTTGGCCTTCTCTCTGGGGATGAGCAGAGACGGACCACTCTCTGCAGAAGATTTCCAGCGCGAAGTAGAGAAGACCGTGACGGCAACAAAGAGGACCCACCAGGCCCAGACGATGCCAAAGTTCCTCCAGAGGTGAGCGTGGCTGTACGACAGGGATGCCAGATAGTCGTCTCCTGTGACAAAAGTCTGGCCCTGGATAGCACCACCAATGCCTGCGCACGAGGCGTAGGTGTTGTCGTAACCTACACCAGAGGGAACAAGGTTATTGCTGACACAATCGATGTGCTTTCCGTGAAATTCATTCGAGAGAAGAGCGTCGAAGCCATAGGCGAGAGGGTCGATCCAGAAGATCCAAACAAACCAGGGATGCATTGCAGGCTTTTGGATCATGTATCCCGTATACTGCGGTTATAGTTGGTTAGCATTATTTTGTGTGTACTTGGTATATAATTATGCGTTCCAAATGGGTATATGAGACACAAGAGAGACCAACCATCACGCTACACATGACAAGAAGACCAGAAACCTTGGAGGCTCCGTCAAAGGTGGAAAAGGCCGCACCGATGGCTCTGAACAAAGCTGTCATACACTGTCACATTGAACGTTAGCATGATCTTTGGTTCATCTTATAACCTAGAAATGAAAGGGTCGTAGAATACTTGCCATGGTCACAGAGAAAACGAGGATCCAGTAGGTGAAGAAAGCCCCAGCAGTCATGGTCAAACCAACCATAAAGTACAGCACAAGAGAGAAAATGGAGACCTGGAACAGAAGGAGTGGGATATCTGCGGCGATTTGTGCAATACAGAAAGCGGCGGGATGGAAGAAGGCAAAGTTCTTGTGCTTGAGGAGAACGGGGCGACCGCTGAAGGACTCGGTGACCTCAGCCATGGCCAGCAGCGAGTTGAAGAGGAGGGAGAAGAAGAGTGCTCCAGATTTGATGAAGAGGCCAGCAGAGGTGTCGGGGGCGTTGTAGAACAGGGAGCCGGTGATTAGAGCCTGGACAAGAGTCGAGATCTGCTTGATGAGAAAGGTAGCCTTGTCGCCCCAGACGATCTGGTATTGTCGCTTGACGCAGGCTACCACCTGATCCACGAAACCGACGGTCACGGGGCTGCCGGCAGGGAGTCGATGGTTCTTCTCCCTGGCCACGCCCTGATGCAAGTGTTCTGTGTTGTCCTTGGCCGCCTGGCTGTTTGGGTAGTCGTACTCTGCGATCATGCGAGTATAGATGGGCGATTTTTGATATTCGGACCTGAGCGCGACGGCAGTGCGCGGAAAGGTGTCCATCTTTTCAGGTCTGACCTTGCGCTCTGTAGGGACGGCAACGCCCGTGAGATAGTCTGCGACGTTGGCACCCTCGGCGCAAATGAATCCTAGATCCTGCATGAAAGGCTTGGCTTCCCGGAGAGGGCCATAAAAGACTTCTTTACCAGAGTCCAGGACAAGGACTTTGTCAAAGAGATTGTAGATGCCGTTGCCAGCCTGGTACAGCGTCACGATGGACGAGAGCCCCAGCACGTCTGTCATGGCTCGAATGGACTTGGCATACTCTAAAGCACTAATCACGAAATGTCATGTCAGAAAAGGAGTTACCCATGAGAGAGATGATAGCACATAATAGAAATAGCGGGGGGATGAGCTTACGTGCTTGCATCAAGACCTCGGGTGCTGTTGTCCCAGCAGAAAACGGAGCCGCGCGTGGCCAATGTCTCGATGATGGAAACCCTCTTCCGCTCGCCACCAGATACACCACGAACGAACTCATTGCCCACCATGGTATCCTGGGTATGATCAATGCGCATCGATCGAAGAAGAAAGTCTCGTTGTTCCTTACGATATTCCTCGGCTGAGGCGACGCCCTCAGGTAACTTGGCTGGAATCTTCAGGCGCGTAGCAAAGTCCAGAGTCTGGCCGACCGTTAGGGTAGGAAAGAACAACTCCTCCTCGCTGTTCATGACGATCTGACCTCGGAACCTCTTTGCTTCCTCCGAGGTCATCGAGCCGTAGCGGACGTCCCCAGTGACGGACTCGAATCCAGCCCTACGGTTGGAGAGTATATTCAGGAGTGTCGTGCAGCCAGACCCCGGCCTGCCCAGAACTAACAGCATTTCTCCAGGCTTGACACAGCCATGGCTGTCGTCGAGGATGGTTTTTAGCGGCGGCTTGTGGCGAGATTGCTGCACAAGTTTTGGGATGTTGAACTGAGACCCGACGTTTTCGTGGATAGCGGCATCGGCACTGACGACCTGAACACTGAGATTCTTCCATGTAACTCCGAGCCCTCGCCCTGGTGCTCCTGAGCGCTGGTCTCGCTCCTGGAAAGCCACCACCTCCGGCCTCAGCTCCCAGTCTTCGTCTTGGCTCGAACGTGTCTCTTGGGTTTGGGGTTGTTGCTCCGCCACGGACTGTGTCTCACTGGCGTTAGGCGTCAGAGTTCGGCTGTCCATCTTTAACTACGCCGCTTGGACTGCGTAGGCGCAGATCAGACGTGATCAAACAAGGCAGGCGCGATTTTTTTTTTTTAAAAAAAAAAGAAAAAACCCTAACAGAGTGTACCGGGACGGGACGGGAAAGGTGGGACGGTAACGACCTTGTAAATAAATCAGTGAGAAAGAAAGAAGACTGTGGAAAAATCAAAGAATGTTTTCGGGGCACCAGCCGAGTCTGTTGAAATATAAATCTATAAATCAGGGTCCGGAGTCCGGAACACATGAACTATGCGTAATCTTTGTGGGCGGCGGTGCCGAGCAAATCTACCATATAATTGCGCGAGGAATATCCACAAAAAAGAACACAAGGAAGGAGAAGAGAGGGGATAAGGCTGAGGAGGTGTCATCAAAGTGAATCATCAAAAACTTGACAATCGTTTCGGGACATGTACCACGTAAAATCAGCGCTGTTCGGACGAACAAGTGCCCCGAGGCCCTCGTCGCGATCCGATAGCACAACCCTGCACCAACATCTTAGGCTTCCTGTCACGATCAGTAATGGGAACGTCTGAGATGCAAGACTAGCTCGAAAGGCGGGAGGCTCGGAATGCCAGGTGCTAGATGTGAGCCGCATGGCCTCGGATATGTGTACACGGAACTAGCCAGCTATGCATCAAGGTTGGCGAGGCTGTAGAAGCTGAGGAGATAAGTACTGACATGTACCATAATTATCATGGTTAACATTACTTGGTCTTGCGTCTGGACATCCGTTCACGGAGTTACTTGCCCAGACTGACCCCGTGGCCGACTTCATGGCCTATCAAGCAAGTTGTGCGTGGCAGGAAAAGGATTTGAGATTGCATGTACGATCTACTGCATACAGACTGCAGATGTCCACTTCACTTTGAGCTCCCCACGGATTTATCCTCTCTTGATAAATCCGTACATGGGTCGATGACCTTGTGGGCCTCAGCTCCACAAAAGAAACAGGGTACTTGGACTAGATTTAATACGACGCGCCGCTTAGTAAGCGGAAGTGGCTGTCATTTACGAGATCCGTTCCCGCTGACTCAGCGGAGCCTCTGGTATTCTCAAGAGACGTCGGGAGGCCTGGCTTACTTAACAAGTTCCTTGACGGTGGGACGTCATGTCTCGATCGTGTTCAGGTCCGACAGTTCCACTTTTGTTTCACCCTTTCAACGTCCAACTTCTGGATATATTCTGGTGACAGCTACTGAGGAAATATAATCTTGGCTGCGTGCTTTTAGGGTTCAACTAATCGTTTGTGTGAGCGGGGGGCTTAAGGTTCCCATGACCGATTCGGCTCAAATTCTGTCTGTAAGGGCACCTGGACTAAAGAAGCGAGCATGTGATTCTTGCTATAAACGAAAGGTATAGTAACTCAATCTTCTTCAAGGTTAACAGAATCAAACGTGTCAATGCTCCCAAGTAGAAGGCTAATACGAGTGAGAGCGTTGGACAGATCCATTGCGATGGCGCCACTCCCCACTGCAATTGGTGCTCGCACCACGGAATAGCCTGCACCTATGCACGACCAGTGAAGCTAAGGAAGCCCAGGACATCCAACAGAAAAAAGTGAGCCGCCGGCAATTCAGACAGTTTTCATTTCTAGGCCGCCTGCCATCACCCACTCACTGATCACGTTTCTCATCCCACTCGCTGATCCACCTGGATTTCACATGTGTGAAAACCTCGCTCCAATGTTATATTGCTAATAATCTCTACTATGCTAGGGCAAAGAATACCAAAAATGAGCTGACACAGAGGCTAGAACGTTTGGAAGAGCTCGTGTCTCACGCTGTCGGTGACAGGCGGGCTTTTCAGTCCGTCGACTCTGAGTCTTCCCCCTCAACACCCCCCCGAGACCAGTCAACCCATGGCGGATCCTTCGCTGGCTCGACATCCTCACCCGTTGACCATCCATCGTCCTCGGCCTCGTCACCGGTTTCATCTGCTGCAGCTTCGTTTGGCAAACTTCATTTCGCCGGCTACCAGCTGGGCGACATCAACTCCTTTCAAGGCATCCCTCTTTTCTCATCTGATGGCCGTAGATGGATTCAAGAGAGGACTGGAACTAAGCCTGCTTTCCCGTCTCTAGTCGCACCACTGTGGCAGAATGAGCAGCATATCGCGAATCAGGTTGCCATTGCACCTATGTCTGGTTTGACGCTGCCAGGACGCAAGGTTGTTGACGCCTACTTCCAACTGTTCAAATCGACGACGCTGAACCTCGTGTTTCCCGTCGTTCATATTGCGTCTTTTCAAGAGACCATCGATCTTGCCTATTCAAAACCACAATCTACCGAGTCTATTGAAGTATTAGATGCCCAGGCTTGTGTCCTCTCCTTCATCAGTGTCACCCAGTTCTTCGAGGGAAGCATAGAAGACGCCCCGGTCGACGCTGAGTTGTGCGTTGCAAAAGTGCAACAGCTGCTGCCCCGGATCCTCTTGCAGTCCACCGTCACCAGTCTTCAGGTCGCTTTGATGCTAGTAGGTTTCTCTACCAGGTTCTAGAGCAACTTGGTCCTCCTCTAGTGCTAATAGAGGAAGTAGGGGATTTACCACATGCTTTCTGGCCACACGCAGTTGGCATCTATACACATCTCCTGTGCCTGCCGTCTCGTCTACATGTTGGGAGCGCATGTGCTGCGTCCTATCCGCACCGACGGGAAAGGCCGTGACAGCTACCGAGCACAAAATCACCTGCGCAGGCTGTTCTGGCTCTGCTATACCTTTGACAAGGACATATCATTACGTACGGGACAGCCTCCTTGTTTAGAAGACGACTATTGCGATATATCCCTGCCCGACAATTACGATGATATTGTTACGGCCCGTTGGGACGCTGACCCCATGTCTATCGATGACTCCGAGACCTCTGCACTGTTTGTACCGGGCAACCTCAAGCTTAGTCTGATCAAGGCAAAAACTGGCAGACTGCTATACTCAGCAAGGTCCCTTCAAAAGTCAGACGCCGAGTTGCTGCGAGATGTCCGTGAGCTGGACGACGAGCTCGAGAACTGGCGCATGTCCGTCAACAAGGACTGGCGACCCAGCCTGATAGAGTCTAGAGGTGCAGCAACAACTCCTTCTGACATGGCTCAGTCCAAGACGATGGATGCCATCGTCATTCATTTCGAGTACTACTACCTGATGGCGACGATACATCGAGCGACGAGCAGGTGCAAGGCATGGGCAAATGTTGAAGGCGGCGATATGGATGGCGTCGGATCGAGCCTGGAGTTGACTGTTCAGGCCAGCCGGTCAACACTGTTTTATTTGCGAGTCGCGGTCCACTCCTTGCTCGGTGAATGTTTCTGGTGAGTCGCAGATGTCAATGCTTGTCAATTCAATACAGGCCTGTACACCATTCTACTTTCGACGGTGCTAATCTACTTTCAGGATGGTTCTTTTCTATCCGATGACGGCAATTCTGACCATCTTCTGCAACATCTTGCTCAAACCCCGTGATCCTCAAGCCCAAGATGACCTTGACCTCCTGAAGACGGCGCCTGAGCTTATTAAGAAGATGCGTACACGAAGATTGACGCCTGGAGAGACTATACATATGAAGTTGGTGGAGGACTTCATCACGGAGCTTATTAGATTAGGTAACTGCGCAATTCAGAAAGCGCGGTACGTGTGATCGGTGTAGCGTGCAGCGAGAAAGACAATCGCTTGATGAATTGATTGTAACAGACGGCCTCAAATAGATCATGCCAAAGCCCGAATACAGACCGATTATTCAGAAGTCCGAGCATGAAAATTGCTCGATCTTGTGATTGACATTGTCCATCTGCACAGGCACGTTTGACTTCATGGAGACTTTGCCTATTCGATGCCGTCCACGCTAGTCTTCTCATGCGACTGCGCTCGAGTCTTGATTCAGTATAATGATGCATTTCAAAAGGCGCTATGATAGTTGAACGTCGTTCATATGTCCTAGGAACTAGCAAAAGTTGAAAAATTGCAGGATTTTGTTTTGGGGGGGGGGGGGTTTGGATTTTCAAGTAATTCACAGTTCAGTATGGTCGCTGCATACTCATAAGAAATCAAGCACAACCAAATTCTAACCCATTGCAGTTTGTGCATTCCACCGTTGTCTCTACCAAATTATGCTTAATTAGCTCTAGCCTCCATATAGGATTGATCTTTTGCTCCAGCAATACAACTGCTAAAGTCTGCGGCGTCTCGTTGATATCTTCCACTACAGCACCCAAGGACATCCTGGAGCCACGGGGTCTTTCTGTCTCGTTTGAGTCCGGCGTTCATGATGGACGCAGACGGTCTCCGAGTCCTTTGTACCTCAACGATGCTTCTTCGTATTAGCAAGCTACGGCTAGGGAGACTCTAAGACATAACTCTATACCAGGTTCAAGCTGGGATTCCAGAGATAAGATGACGCTCAATTTGCCGCTGGAACCTGTTACATATCCTTTTCCACACATGTTTTGCTTTCCGTTAACCCAAGAAGGTTGGTCGTTTGATATTGACTACGTGATGGATCGAGCTAAGTACGTGGTATTAATACTATAACATATGTGGCTTGGAATCCCAACTCCTCAAAAAGAGGGTTCAACGCATGCTGAGCAATGTCAGACTTTTCGTGGGTGGCGTATGGCCAATCCAAGATTAGCCGAGGAATAGTTGCCTGTTTTGAAAAGGTGGCATAGACGCTCTTGGCATTGGAACTTAGGCCATTTGGGTGATTAGGACAAAGAGTTGGGTAGGACGAACTAGCTTCCTGCAGATACGAGGTACTGTACATGTTCTCACCAGCAAGAGGTTGCAACCACAATATCTAGATTTCCGTTTATCCGGCCACAGCATTTATGTTTTTAAGGCCAGTGCTGCCTTCGTCCGGATGATACTGACTTTCAGTGCGACCACCTCTATGTACGAACAGGAACAAGACCAATGCAATCAAGCAGCATATAGCATGCTTCGATTACCCACTGGCGATCGAAACAGTAAAAGAATTGTCTCCAGCGCGCAGAGTAGTTGTTCTCTACGTCGGCCTAAACCCATCCCGCACGTTTTCTCCCTGCGACGACTACACCATGGCTCCCCAAAACGGCGATCCGGGGCGACTAACTACTGCCGCCAACTCGGTTACTTCAAAGGAGGCGTTGATCCGACTACTTGCCGAGTCAGATGAGTTTCCCGAGAGGTCGAGCTATCTGGAAAAGCTGGGCAACGGCTGTTTTGACAAGACCAACATAAACAAACAGATCCAGGTGACAACACTTCACGGAAAGCTGGCCAAGGAATTTTATTCTTTAGGCGCCCTGACGAATCAGAAGAGGATTCAAGCTCAGATAACCAAGGAGGACAAGCACGGGAAGCCGCATTACAAATTAGAGGACCTTTTATCTTTTGGAACTAACGGGCGATCTATTTTGCACGTTGTCCTGGATCTTACTACATACTCCGACATCCAAAGCCAAGAAACACACAGATTTCACCTCGAGAATGTCAAGCCATTCATCATCTTTCTGCTCCGGGTGCAGCCTGATCTTCCAGCCATGACGGAGGAATTTACAGGCCACCCACCACCTCTCTATGTCGTCTTGAATTCGGAAGCTCGAACGAATACCAACAGAAGTCCGACCGTGCTAAGTGTGGCTGAAAAGGAAGAGGTGATTCGATTCTTCTGCGACAAACCCGATCCGGATAACAACCGTGATGGCATGAAGTCAGCCGCAGGAATCAAGTCATTGGCGACCGTGGCCACAGTATCTGAACGCCACGCAGTGCACGTGGCTATTGAAAATAATGTTCAGTTCTCGGAGACTGTCGTGAAGACATTGAGCACTACCCTCATTCCCAAAGGCCAGTCCCATGATAATCTACCGTGCCCCACCGCTCCAGATGGCCAGGGCCAGACGTGTCTCCACATTGCTCTCACTCAGCAATTCTCCTCTGCGAAGATCAAATGGGCCAAAAGATTGGCCTGTCTGAAGCAAAACTCACTGGAGGTCAAGGCACCTTACCCGCCAAGTCATTCGAAACTGAAGACGTCTCCAAAGCAGAGAACGCCTCTACAGCACTTCGCCGACCAGATGAAAGGAAAGGAGAGTGAGAAAGAGCTCAAGGAATTGAACGATAGCCTCATGCGTCAGTGCCTCATCACATTTGAGCCCGAAATGTGTAAAAGTATCATGTACAGTGCTCAAGATGGTAAGCCCAAATCCTGTCTTGGTTCATGAAAGCTCCACGGCGTTACATGCCGTCCGTTCCCCCCAACCCTTCAAACCTCCCAGCCTGACAAATAGAAAGCGCGAGAGGTCTTCCTCACTCTCGAGGATGAAAGAATCTCGTGGAAATTGCTGGACGAGCAGAATCAGCACTACAAGCTGGGTACGTTTCTCAAAAGTGTCTACATATCGCAGACCGTCACGATCGAATGGGATGACGACAGCCAGCGCCTTCTCCAGAAGGCAAGGGAATGGCGGTGTGCTGGAAGCAGCGCATTCTACCTGATCTTCCGCTGGCTGCAGGAACAAAAAGTGAACAAAGTCGTTGAAGTCATCGTGGAAGACTCTCCGACAAACGAGAGGAAATCACACAGCGACCGGGCCATCGTGGAGTGTCTCAAAGGTCTCAAGGTGGAGATATGGAACTGGAAAAGAGTGGACATTCCGACCAACGTCATTTTTGAGGCATGCAACAACCATGTCAGGACTCTGTACCTTTATTGCAGCGGTTTGAAGGCAGTACTGGACAGCTGGGCTGGTGAAACGAGTCTAGTCAAACTGAAGAACGTAGGCTGCCTTGACTTTCCTTGTCTTCCTGCCCCAGCCCGCTTGCGTCGGTGTGAACTGACACCAATTATTTGGAGAATGTCACAGTGAAAGTCGATCAAGTAAGAAAGTTTTCCTTCGGCATCTAGGTTTAAAGGCCTCTATTGACTGCTTTTAACCTTCAACGATATAGGGATTGGAGTCCGCGGAGACGATCGAAAAATACATCAAAGATTTCAAGCACGACCTGCATAAATCGTTCACCAAAGCTGGTTCGGGTGTCGCCAGATCCTGCCATGGGAGGCCGGCTCACAGCACCCATGATGAAAACCAAGAACGAGCTAGGGTTCCAAGAGTATGTTAAACCTAGCAGTGCACTATATATGCTCGGATGAATTAGCTATTAACAACAAGGATCAATAGACAAGAGTGGCTGAAGTGCATGGACGGATTCGCGTACTTTATGGAACACATCGAAGAGGTAGGTCAAGTGCTGGAGCTGACTGCGCTGCATGAGCTGCGGAAACTAACTCACAACTCACCAAGGGCCCCGCCGAAAAATCGCGAATCAAAGTCGCCGTCATTGACGACGGGGTGAAGACTAGTTACGACCGGTTGGATAAAAACGTCTACGGCGGATGGCAGCAGACCACCGCCACTGAGCAAAACAGGTCGGGAAAGGAGCTGCACGGGGGCCGGCAATGTCCTCGCGCTTATAATAGCTCACACACTGGACATGGTACCGCTGTAGCATATTATATCCGACGCGTGTGTCCAAAGGTCCAACTATATATCGCGAAGCTCCAACCCAAAAGGAAGCAGTACCGGCGGCACGGACACAAAACTAGCCACGTTTTCCATGGAATCTGCGTCCAAGGTAAGTAGTGGTCTTCTCTTGGGTTCTTTCGGGTGCCATGACGTTCTATGCCTACAACATCTGGGGCTGATCTTCTACAGGCTATCGATTGGGCTGTACAACAAGGTGTGCACATCATCTGTATGAGTTGGGCCATCAATCAGTCCAGCGAGGCGGGTGAAATGCAGTTACGAAAAGCCGTCAGTGCGGCGGCGATCAAGAACATCCTGCTCTTCTGCGCGAATCCGGACCGGGGAGAGGGTGCCTCCACGAACAACACGTATCCTTACAGCCTAGACAATCGCATCTTCTGCATAGGAGCCGCTGGCAAAGCAGGGAGGAACTGGCCTAAAATTGATGCTCAGGACAGTTCGTGCAGCTATTTCTTCCCCGGTGTGAAGCTGGACATTCCGGTCGTTCACAGAACCAAGACGGGTATAGGAAATCCCGCGAAGGAATGGGAGAAGCACAAAGGCAGCTCACTTGCCTGTGCGCTTGCCACCGGCTTGGCCGCTATGGTGAGTGGTCAATTATGTCTGCACTGCGACCTGTTGGGAATTATCAATATCAACATTGGGGCCGCCCTTTGATTCGCTCGTCGAAGGTATAACCATACAGAAGAAGCAGAAACGACAGAGCGAAGCCAGGACAGGCATCTAGGAAGCCCCAAGGCATAGCAACGCTTTCTATCAACAGTCGCCATGGGCGGCTTTTCTCTCTGTGAAAGGGAGGTGGGGAGGACTACGTTGAACGTGGGCTGACACACTACGATGAAACAGATATTACATTGCGGCATTGTCCAAGGTATCAAGCTCACGAGTGACAAATGGAAGTGGGTTAGGACGCGCAACGGCATGGATAGTGCCTTGAGGGCTATCAAAACAGACCAGAACAGTGACAGTAAGTGGTTGCCGGTGGATTAGGTGTTTGGCGAGGCAGCTAAACACATCGAAAGCGACCGGGAAGCCCGAATGGAGTCCCTCAAACGGGATGTGCTAGCGAAGTTGACTCGAGGATATCAAGCGAAAGATAAAGAGGCCTAAGTGGGGCAGAAATCATGCAATGCGACGACTTTCTCACCCCGCAAGATCTGTCTAAAAGGCGCGGTCCTCGCAGCATCACACCATGGCATCTAAGTGGCTTTCTGACCGATGAAATGCATATGTTAAAGCTGGCGGTGATATGATCTGCATCAAACTGAACGACAAATACTGAACTTGGAGGGTGACATTATTGGGTCATGCGTTGATAAGTCCTTCGCTTCCGAAAGGGCACTCTTGCAGCTATGTACAGTACATCGTCAGCCATATCCCGCCACGATACAACCTGTAACGATTGCCAATTGGCCACATGCCTTCTGACAAACATCTGACTGTGCTTTTCAGCTGCTGGTTATTTACCCAGCTCGCCTACAATTCGAAGAAGGAAAGCAAGAGACTCACCCAAGATGGCAGCTCGTAATTTCAAGCTGCATGTGATGTACGACTCTGGAGGACTCCGCCTTCCCCCCCTCCCCCCCCCCCCACAACACAGCTTTGGATGTCCCTTCGAATACTTCGGCTCCAATGTATCTGCTGATGGAGATAGATCGCAGAAGCAGAACGAGATTGTGTCCAATGTCCCTAGAGGAAAGAAAGAGAAAAAAAAAAAGGCGAACGGTTCTGGCCGAGTCACATGATTTGGATGTCTTCAACTATGGGAACTTCCGGACTGGGCAGTTTTGATCCTTGGAGATCATCCTGGGGCTGATTCTTCAGTCCATCGAGGGAAGCGAAGAATGGATCTCTACTCTGCTAGAGGGGACCCCTTTATCACGACCTGTCTTTCGGTTTCGAGTGCCCCCAGCCGTCGTGCACGGAGCCGTTCTGGCGTCTCTGCTGGGCACTTGTCGTAAAATCACTGTGGTCCGAGGAGCTGAGTAGCTCTTGTTTATGAGCGAGTCAGCCGACGACGAAGACGACCATACTATGGACACGTTCGAACAGAAGCTATCCGCTGCGCGTCAGGCACTTGTTGGCCTATCCGATTCTACAGCTGCCGCCCCTGACGCCGACAACGCCGACGACGATATATCGGATCTCAACGCAGCGGCACATGTGCCCATGAGCCCCATGAATACCGACACAGCCTCCACTCACAATGCGCCTGTGGATCTCTCGGAGACATATGAGAGCCTCCAAAATCGCCAATATCCATCCCCCCTCCTTACTACTGCGCCTGATACCGCTGGCACGCTCTCGGTCGCGTACACGCCTTCTGGGTCTTCACAAAGAATGAACGCTGCGCCGCCACTGCAGCCACCGCCAATGCCACCAGATGAAACTAGTCTAGCGTGTTCAGACCATGTACAGCTGCCGTAGCGCTGGCCACAGCTGCTCGATCTGTACTTCTCCAAAACCCACTGTTGGTTCACCATCTGCCAGAAACACGACTTGATGCGTGCGGCCTGCCTCATGGCCAGCATGTCGAGTCCACCAACCCTCCTTTCCGCCCCGCCCAATTGGCCTTCTCGAGGAGATCGTGCCTTGTTGTGGGCGGTCTTGGCATACTCTTCCCATGTTCTGGACTCTCGTTCGTCTCCTTCTCAGACCAACAAGTCAGGGGATTTGAGCCATCAGGAGATAGCTGTCATCGCAAATAAGCTCGTATCGTCCGAGCAGCATTCATACGACGGGGGACTCACGCGGGCCTGGCTAGTCCTGGCCCTGCTCAGAGTAGAGTGCGGACAGTGGGATGCCGCCTGGACTGCTGTGGGTCGAGAAATCTCTATCGCTTCCTGTCATGGCCTCCTGTCTTTATCACCGAAGCCTATACTTCATCATATAGACGATGGAGAGAGACGCATATTCCTGGGCTGTTTTGTCCTAGAATCTCTGATAGCGATTCGGTTGCAGAGGCGGCCGTACATGCAATGCTCTGATGTTCGGGCTACTGGCCTCCTTTCCCAAGACGGCATGGAAGAATGGGAACCTTGGGTACCAAGCGCCCATGCCCATGTCCAGAGCAGTCTCCATCTTGCAACCAAAAATGGTACAGGTCTTATAGACCAACAGCTCGGCGCACTGAATGCTGTAATGGCGCCGCCACAGCAGCCCCGACGAGCCGAAGCTGCGCTGTCTGGACAACTGGGCATCCAAGACCCGTACGTGAAGCTGCCAAAACCACACCAAGCAGATGATCAGCAACAAGTCGCGGAAGCCATCTCAGGCACCACATCTTCTTCACCCCAAATGAACTTCACGCCGCTAGCCGAAACTATGTTCGGGGGTGGATTAAGGGATGAGGGTTTGTTTGACAGCCTGACTATGCTGGATTTTACAGATTGGTACCTGAAACCTCCCTCCCATTTGTTTCGTTCTGCCCTAACACCTTGGTGCTCAAGGTTATCAAGCCCTCCTCAGTTCATGAGGCATGTGGGCGTTTGTTGTCCGGAGCCTTCATCAGACGTCCTAATATATATAAACAACTAGATTTGAAGGGAAGTATGAGTGTTGAAATCAGCAACACGGCCCGTATCGGATCTTTAATCCACAAGTATCCATGCCTGCTCAGCGTTACATTGCACCGATCAGTTATTAGAGGCGTACGTCGATCATGTTGGTTCCTTCTGGGGGCAGCTAATACTTGCGCAAATATTCATGTGTACCAAAACCCTGTAATTGAGCGTGCTGCGCATTCGGTCGAGTAGAAGGTCCAGGGCAGTTTGATGGACAGCAATGTGGTTGTGCATGCCTGGTACGATGGAGTGGCCTACACCAATGCCGACCAGGTGGAGTGTCTTTTCTTAGGCCATGTTTCGAGTTCTACTCTTCTTTTTAATTTTATAACTTTTCTTTGGTAAAAGTGGGTGGTAGAGGATTATCGAAGGAGAGAGATCTGAACAGTAGCTCGCAAAGAAAAGACTTTTGCGTTAAAGAGAGACCGTTTGTGTCTGTGATTATTGGCCTTCACACTAGATGCTGGACATCATCATCTAGACCGGGACAATATATTTGAGTAGACACCTTAATTAATGTGCTATGGACCAGACCTCTAACAATTCGTCATGGTTTAAGTCTCCATATTGTGCGGACTTTGTCTTTGCCGGTGCTCCCATCTTTGGGCGTGTAGGATGCGGGGTGCGGAGTGTGGGGTGGTGGGGTGATTGGAACTATATTCCGCAGGCAAAGTAGGGAGGGGTTGCTGGACGGCGAGAAACCATTTTATTGTACGTCGGGATTCGCTCTCGGGTGGTCTGTACGCCTGCCTCGGCTGTGATGCACGATGGGGTTGTTGAAAAGGCAATATCTGCGATGATGGGCCAAATAGACAATATAATGAAGGGCTAAGCATATATTCATCTATCTAGGTTAGACGTTGATACAACTTACAAGTCATTTCGAGCTTCCTCGCCGGCCCATGCCCGTCGGATAAGCTCCCGTACCGCAGTCCGCTCAACCTCTCGTGGGTTCCAGTAAGGATTGGCCACCGCAATGTCGGCGGCCTTGTCAATGTCACTCTCCTTCATGCCGTACGCCTTTAAACCTCGTTCCACCTTGAGCTTCGAGAGTAGGATGTTGAACCCCTTGACTGCATCGCCATCGCCGTCGGGAAGTGCCTCAGCGAGTCTCTTCAAGGCCTGGGGAATCTTGGGGGCATTGTAGGCCAGTGCGTGTGGTAGGACGATGGTGTGCGTCTGCGCATGAGGCAGGTTGAAGCTGCCACCGAGGGTATGGCAGAGCTTGTGGTGTAGAGACATACCCACACTGCCGAGACACGTGCCGCAGAGCCACGCGCCATAGAGAGCAGTGGATCGGGCGGCCTGCGATCCAGGGTCATTAATAATGTCAGGAAGCGCACTGGCGAGCGACTTGATGCCTTCCTGTGCCATCAAATTGACGACAGGGTTGCCGTTGCGGGCGTAGAGAGCCTCGACCGCGTGCGCGATGGCATTCACGCCGCTGGTGGCACTGAGGCCGACTGGCAGGGTAAGAGTGTAATCGACATCGTAAATGACCGTTCCAGGTCGAATCTTGGGGTCGGATCGGGTCTCCTTGCGACCATCCGCCGTCTCGCCCAGGATAGGTGTGACCTCGCTGCCAGCATATGTCGTGGGGATGGCAATATGGTATAAGCCGGTGCGGATGCTGATGGCCTTTCCCAGACCAATTGTGCTGCCTCCGCCGATCGAGATGATCGAGTCGGCATTGACTCCAGTCGCATACTGCACTGCACGTTCCGTCACATTCGTAGGAGTGTGCATCGTTGCCTCGCCAAAGAGCCCGGCCACCTGGCCTTGGAGAACCTCCTTGACCTGCTCGGCATGTCCAGTCTGTTCCGGCGTAGAGAGGATAAGCGGGCGGGTGAGCTTGAGCTTTGCCAGCTCCTCCGGCAGCTTCTTGATCGTGCCACTGCCGAAAATCACCCGTGCTGGATGTGCAATATACTCGAACGCTTCCATTATCGCTGTAGGCAAATTTGTTCAATTGAAGTCGTGACGATGTTGGGGGTGGTATGAGGGGAGAACAAAAGGAATCTTGGGTCCCTGGACATTATTTACCAGGGTTATAAGAACACAAATAGGAACTAGGACAAAATGACGAATCAAAAGTACAGTAGTTCCATGTGATTTCACGCCCCAAAAACCTTAAGCGTACGACGGGAGAGCGGCTGAGAACTCACCCGCCCGCATTGGACGTGGAACTAGTATACGCCACGTGAACGTGTTCCTTATTAATAAGTTGATGTTCATGAGACGACATAGATTAAATAACACTTAGCGCAGTACGACGAGTGAGTCTCGATCAGCTTACCTAAACCACCTTCAAATACTGTTGTCTATCGCAAAATCAATTTGTCTTCGTCCTCGCAAATCATTATCCCACCTGGGCAACTCAGTTACTTGTCTTAATTTTTTATATTTTCTTCCTAAACTAGAACAGCCATGGAGAACCACCCACCTGATCTCCCCAAGGAGCTAACTATCGATAATATTACAGAGAATGTGCACTTAATCAACTCCAAGTGCGACGGCGCGCGCCTTCGCTACGTTCTGGACAGTCTGGTTGTACATCTGCACGACTTTGCCCGGGAGATTCGTCTTACCACATCCGAGTAGGAAGCAGCTATCAAATTCCTCACCCAGGTTGGCCAGATCTCTTCAGAAGTGAGGCAGGAGTTTATTCTGCTGTCGGACATTCTTGGCCTATCCCTTCTGGTCGACTCAATTGATCATCCGAAGCCGCCTGCCTCCACTGAGGGTACGGTACTGGGGCCGTTTCATACATACGAAGCCGAGCACGCCAAAAATGGGGACCTCATCTCCCACGACCCCGACGGCGAGCCAATGATGGTGGTATGCACCGTGAAGGACACACAGGGTAGACCCATTGCCGGTGCCCAAGTGGACGTCTGGGAGACGGACTCCAAAGGATTCTACGACGTCCAGTATGCCGAACGCAGCGGAGCCGATGGCCGTGCCGTTATGGAGAGTGACGCGAATGGTGAAATTTATTTTAACGCCATTTCACCAGTGCCGTACCCTATCGCGGCCGACGGGCCAGTTGGCCAATTGCTGGAGAGACTACAGCGCCATCCGTACCGACCTAGCCATTCTCATTGCATGTCTAACAAGCCAGGCTATGACCGGCTTATCACGTAATCACCCTTGTTCTTTTTCCTTCCCCGGCCACCGCTTCTCGTTATCAATTACGAGAGAAACGCCTGCTGACAGCCTGGTCATAGTGCTCTTTACCTTAGGCGCCACCCCTATGAGAGATCGGACGCCGTGTTTGGAGTGAAGGAGTCACTGCTCGTCGACCTAACCACCGTTTCAACTGTTCCTGGTCTGGCAGAGACGCACCAGGTTCCGCCATCAAGAAAATTGATGAAGTACGACTTTGTTCTTGTGACTGAAGAAGAGGCCAGCGCTCTCCGTGATCAAAAGGCTAAGGAAGCACTAGAGAAGCAAGGGGCAGGGCAGATGAGAGTAGTGAATGGGTTGCCCATCCCGGAATATCATTAACGCTTTGAAACGGGACCGGATGTTTGCTCGGGCAAAGGCCCGCTCTCCTGCTCAGGCAAAGTAGAGACATACAAAACCCACATGAGATAGGCAAGGGCGTTGTCAGTATTATATACTATTCAAATGGCATCTCGCATTTTGTGGATCACGTCAGTAGTCTTGGTCCGGAATGGCGGAAGTGGATGAATAGACTAGTTCGAGGCCCTGTCGCGGAAGGCATATCCATAACGAAGAGCAGTCTACAGGTCATACAAATATCTCTGAACTTGATTATTGCGTTGCTCGATAATCAGTACCAAGCGAGCGAAGACTTCACCGAGACATTCATGAATGGAAGAGGTTGCGACTATGTGCTAGTCTAGTCTGCTCGGGAAGAAGTGAACACATTCATGACCCATCAATCAAGCGCCTTATCCTGATAAATTGCTCTCTAGGACCAGCAATGGAGCAGGCCTCCCAGTCCACAAAGTGAATTGTTTGGCAACGTCCTGTACTAGCTCTGACGGTGTTGACGACGAGACCTTGAACGTGGACCCGGCTGATGCGGCAGCCCCTTCAGAGACTTCGCACACATAAGGATAACCCAACTCGGCAAATGTAATTTCTCTCCTGAAGTAAAGACTGTTACGATGTCTTCGATTACATACCCCCAGACACGTTGCTAAGTTGAACCTCTCTACTTCTAGCTCTCTATAAGTAAGTGTACCCACTCGTGGCAAGTCTATATAAAACTCGTCGACGCACTGAGAATGGGGTTGGCTTGGTGTGAGGCATGATGAAACGCAGTGGTTTGCTCGGGTAGGTGGGATGGAGGGGTGAGAACCCAGGTGGTCTCCTTCCTTCCCATTGAGTTGAGACCCCGAAACCTTAAAAAGTGGCAGGGGAGGCTACGCGACAGGGTTACAGTACGTGATTGTCGGTTACGTAATCGTCCCTGCTTTGGACAAACTTACGTCGAGTCTGTTTTGCTACAACCCTCGCATGTTTCCCTTGTGAAAGGCCAAAGATTTCCTCCTTCCTACCTACGTTTCTCATCATGGCGACCAAACCCCGGGTCCTCCTCATCTCACTGGACCTTCAGCCCTTCTTCGACGATCAATACTCGGCCCTCATCGACGCCCTCTGCAATAAAGCCACCATCCAGCGTGCCAAGACTGCCGACCCAGCCATCCGCAAGCTCATCGAAGATGAGTCGGCACCTCTTGTTGCCGTCCTCATCACTGACGCTGTCCTCGCCAACAAGAAAAACACAGGCAAGCGTGTCTGGGATGCGGTGCTTGCCTACGTGCGGCGCGGTGGCACCGCGGTCGTCATGGGCCATTTCTCCTCGTTCGTGAAGCCGCTCAGCATCAAGCCCTTCTTTGATCAAGCTGGGTTGCCCTGGGAAGCAGGCTCTTACCACCGCACGACGACAACGCTGAACCGGGCTGCTGTAGCGAAAATGTTGAAGGCAGTGGACAAACTACCGCAGAGCTACAGCCAAAAAGCCCTCGCCGTGAAGAATGTCGCGCCAGAACATGTGTGGTACGGTTCTAGCCCGGACTCGGTGATTGAGTCGGCTGTGTTCATGCCCGATAACGCCCACATACCAGGCGAGGCGGCTGTTGCTCTGGCGAGTGTTGGGGAGGGGAGGCTAGGGTACCTGGGGGATGTCAATGCTGAAGCCGAGTCGAACGCTGTAGTGCTGGCTATGTGTGGGTTCCTGTGATGAGAGCTGCTGGCTCGGGTATGTCGCAATTTGCTGCTCGACGTGCATGTGTCATGGGCCGGGATTTGAATGGGGATGGGGAATGGGAGTGATGGAATAGAAGTGCTTAGGTAGTCACATTCGTTATTTGCTACTTATCTTGCGTTTGAAAAACAAATTAGGAGCTCATGGAACAGGTTCTGAAATGATCTCAGCTGTTGTCTTCTATCTAACCGACTACTCTATTGGTGTACGACTAGACCATGCTTATACTCATTTTCAGCTGGTCGGCAAGGTTTGAGTATTTTAGTCAGACCTTGAGACATGGGAAAAGACAGCGATTAACCGTGTTCCATCAAGGCTCTCACAAACCGCTCTGTTGAAGTTACATTTTCTGATAAGTGCTATGTGGAGGTGCACGCTAGATAAGAAGCTGAGACCTGTGGCGGCTTTTCACATCCAGTCGATCGCATCTCGCTCTTCGTCTGGTTTCGCAGAGTCCGCCAAGAACCCTTGCTTTGACAACTGAAATGCCCACTTTTGCTGACGAGGTTGAGCAAAGGCTCTAGTCCCGCATTATGTATACTCCAGTGTTCTATGAAATAGTAACAGTAGCAGGAAATTCAGGTGGGGGTGGCGGAAGGGGGGATACATTAAGTGGTATAAATCTAAGAATATCGAGCAAGAATATTAATAGTAGGTCGCTCAATCCCTGGTTGCTTCGCGGGGCTGTTTTCTGGTGGGACAGGCAAGCATACATCAATCAATCCTAGATAAATCACGATGGAGATGACACCTTCATCGGACAGCTCTCAGTTCACAAATCTGACCGACAACGGAGCTCTGACTTTTCTCCAAACGCTAGGAGCGAAGCGTCCACTGCTAATCGAGCGAACGGGCACTTCGAATCATGGCGAGAAGGGCTGCTTGGAAAAGCGACAATCGACCAGAGTTCGAAGCTCTTGGCACTGGAAGTTCGAGACTATGTTATTAATCTTGAGCATATTCACCCTAGTAGCCATTAACATTGTGTTGGTACTCGAGGATGGAACGCCTTTGAAATCCTGGAATTTCTATGTTTCTGTAAATACAGTCGTGTCTATATTGGGTACGATGTCTCGAGCTTCGCTCGGATCGGCTCTTGGCTTATGCTTAGCCCAAGAAAAGTGGAATTGGTTCCGGAAGAGACAAGACAGTTTATACATGTTCGACAGAATCGACAACGCGAGCCGTGGTTCCCTCGGGAGTACAAAACTTCTCTTCTGGGCAAAATTCCAGTAAGCAAATTCAATGTCATATTGTACGCCAGGCCATCAACCAGTAACTCATACCAATATGCATTTAGTCACTGGGCCTCTCTAGGAGAAGCCATCATCGTCATCTTACTCGCTTATGACCCTTTTATTCAGGTCGTGGTTGAGAGCTCCGGCCGTTCAGATGTACAGGCTGACCTATATTGTGCTCCTATCGGCTCAGCCATCGACAAAGTCAGACGAAACAAACGGGATCCCACCAGCGTAACCCCTACGTGGATGTCTGCTAGGGCGACCATCAATGGGTCCGCTTTGATTTCATTTTCCAATTCCACAACATTTCTACTCGGCTTCTCGGTCTTCAACGTCGCCGAGGGATTTATGAATGGTAATGTCCCCTGGAATGTCTCAAATCCCACCGCAACGGAAAGTGGACTGGAGCTCTGCACAAGAATCTACCGATCCGAGGTCAACAAGGAATCTTATCGGAACAGGTCCTCCACTCGTCTATCTGCCGCAATATGTCTTCCTTCGCAGCTGAGTGGTGGCAAGATGACCCACGGAGTGTGGCCAATACTGGAACGATCTCAACCATAATGCCCTCCTCTGCATCAACCCCTCACCAAGTGCAAGCGTCCCACGCACTGATCTGCAACTTCTTTTATCAGGCATGGAAGTTTCAGAGTACAACCTATCGGCCGCTAGCCCGATGAATTCCTCGATCTCCGATCGTACCTTGAAGAGCATGCTCGCGTGGATGAGGTCCGAGTTCACAGAGACAGATCTTCTTTGGTATGAGGCAGTGCTCGATGGCTCGCTGGAATTTTAACCGGATAGATCATTCTGGAACCAACCCATTATAGCTATTTCTTTGACGAACCAGTCCCCCTTAGGCCAGACGCTCAAGAACGTAGCAGACAGCATGACGGTGTGGATGCGGAACCTCGGTTTTGCCCAGCAGCCTATAATCCGGACAACGACCTTATGGATTGTGCACACCCGAGTCCGCTGGTCGCTTCTGACTCTCCCAATCGTCACTACGCTAGCTGGGTGTGTATATTGTTTCGCGGTCATTATACAGACGCGCAACCTTGGGCTGAAACCGTGGAGAGACAGCTGCATGGCGATCATGACTCACGGTATCGGTGACGAGACCAGAACAAAGCTGCAACACGCAGAAGATCTGGATGGGGCTGGGAGACAGACGCATGTCAACTTGTGTGACATCGATGAAGTGACGATGCTTTTGGGAAGCTGTGCAGGAGGTATGGTTCGGCAGTAAGTCGCAGGCGGATGAGTTATAATTCTCTGTTGTTGAACAACTGAGGACACTTAAACCCAGCTGATATTATGAAAAGTGGGTCAATTAGACCCTAACCCTTCCTTAATAAGGACATATAAACGAGCCACTGAGCCTGAGATGGCTATACTGAAGATCTTCCTTTTGTTTAGATAGATTCAATCTCAACACTGTTATGCCACTTCCACGTTCCTCAGCCTGCTGCCTCGTCTTAGATATATCAAGTACACAATCAGAGCTTTTGTTTGGTATTTTTTTCCAAGCTCCTATACAGTATTCAATTCAATGATTTCAACTCCAGCCCTTGCCCGCATCCATACCCTAACATCTTTCATCAGGATTCTAATATTATGTATCGCAGTGCGATTCCTTGCTCAAAAAACTTGCAGACACGACGCAGAGGGTTTCTCATTTCGTGAGTCACTGCGGAGCTTATGTTTGTTCTATTACATGTGTAGAAAGCCATCGGGGCGGGCAAGGCGGGGTCAGCGGATTTGGGCGGAGGCCAACACGTGAAGGATTCGAAGCGGGGTATATGAACCCATCACGTTGTCAGCACGTACGATAACTAGCAAATGTCTTGGTTCTCTGATACTTAGCTGCTTTGAATGTCAACCCCACTTGGACACTATGCTCTCTATGACTGGATGAGAATGCAACCAAAGGCTCGTCCTGACATTGACCCCATCATCTGTCTTCTCGTCAATCTGAACTCGTCACGAAGTATCTGAGTTTACCTGCCTGTGAGCCTTGTTGCCACCTATATTTTCCATACATATTTGTCCACTCGAATCTAGGCTTGAGACAACAAAACACAGTCCTTATTTTCTTTTCAAAAAAATAAAAAAGAATACAGCAGTCAATATGTCTTCTCCACCCAAAACTTCTTCAGCCTCCACCACTTCAACGCACACGGAGGCGGGCGGATCTTCCTCGCAGCCTGACCATGAGCACATCACCACTGCGCAGCATCCTACCAATGGTAGAACATATTGGGTTAACCACACTACCAAGACAACCTCTTGGATTCACCCAACGAAGAAGATATATACCGAAGGACTCCCATGGCCGTGGGAGAGGCGCTTTGATGGCAAGGGTCGCGCCTATTATCTTGACCACGAGGCTGAAACAACCTCATGGCTGAATCCTGTCAAGATAGAGAAGTTGGAGAGCGATGGAAAGTTGGAGGGTGAGATATATGAGGGGGTACAGGGTGCCGACTTCGTAGTGCAAGAGAAGACGCGCGACGGCCAGGTCTATTGGGTTAATTATAGCAAGGGTACGCTCGGCCAACCTGCATATCCTGAGGCTGCAGATAGCGTGAAGCAGGAAGATACAACTTCGATTGAATTGTCTTCAAAATAGTTAGGTTTTCTAGGTTACCACTTGACAACGCAACACTTGAAATTCATCAAGATTCACAGTCCATATTATGTTGTCCGCTCAAGTGACAATGCAGCAAGGCCCAAGTTACTTTGCTGATTTGTTAGCCACGCAAAAATACGTGCATCAGGTTCAGACCTCATTAGGCTCGCGAGTGCGCCGGGAACCGTGCTTCTCCGCAAAGTTGAAACACTCCTCGCCATGCTTATTAGCATTAGCTGCCTTGCAATCCTATAGAATGTCAGAAAAATCCCCCCACACAATATGATTAGCAAGTCAGAATATGAGAGAATGACGTGCCTCATCGCACCACCAAGAGAGAGTGCAGTTAGGGCACTCGAGAAGCTTGTGGCTGATATCATCCTCAATCTTCCCACAATGGTCGCAGCTAGTTACCAAATGTCAGCCCCGGCCATGCAAAAGCACAATTTGCATGAGAATGTACCTGGCAGCGTCAAAGTCGCGTGGAATCCCGGCCTGATAGTTATCCACAGCTGCAGCGAATTGATCCTGACCTACGTTTTTGAAACCATTCTCGAGAAGGTCAGTTTCACCATACGGGAAATATGGGACAATCTTGCGCAATCGATTGAGGACTCTGTTCTTGATTCTGGCGCCGGCTTGCATCATCATAGCGCCAAGGATGATCTCGAACCACTTCTTGCCGCGATAAATTAAGAAGAGAGCTTCGCAGACGCCGGAGTTGAGGATCTTGAATACGCCAGGATCATCGATATTGTTGACCAGATAAAGCTGTCGAACTCCTCATCAACCTGTAAGATCTTCTCCGCGATTACACGCTTCTCGGCCGTATCCAGAGTCATAGCAGCCATCGTCTCGTCCTCTACCATAGCTATAATAGTGGCTTCGATGTCAACTGTGTGCGTCGAGGTCGGAGTCGCCTTGGAACAGACCTGTAATAGAATTCTGTCAGCTTTGCAACAATACTCTACACGTCTTCCATACCTACGTTCAAAAAGACTTACGGAAACCCCAGCGGCCCATGATGATAGCTGGGCTTTGATTGTCTCGTAGCGGCGATGAAGATCCGAGTGGACTTTTGAGGGCATAATCAGATCTGTTGGGGCATTGAGGTTGACGGAAGTTGAGAATGGAAGGCGGGATAAGGAAAAGAGGAGGAGTAGTTGAGGTGAAGTGAGAGGAAGATGCGTAAGTAAGGACGACCTGACGAACGGGTGTTAAGGGCAGGTGCGGTCGTCCGGGTCTTTTCTGCCGTTAGTGGGCAAGAACGCCTAAACTTGCTGCTTTCTACTAAATTATGACGATGACCTATCATCTCTATACAACTCCTTTATCCATCTCACAACTTCTAAATCTTCTAATGCTACTATTGCCAAGCCTTGAATGTCCTACGGACGCACGTTGTGGATGTTCACAGTAAGTCAAAAGGTGCTTGTATTCTTTGCGATCTCAACTACTAATAATTATATGCACTTGAATTCTAGATATTAGTAGGTATCATTCTCGATTCACGAATCGAATTTATTGATCGTGCATGTTTCCCCGATAAAAAATTGAAAAAGAGGCCTGTGTAGTTGAGGATGACAATTGCCTGGACGAGCGACGCTATTATTACCAGGACAAACAACTTCTCGAAATCAACCGCTTGGTACTGAGACTATACCTCCCAAACAACCTATCAAGGGAAGAAAGAGTCCCAGACAATGTCTATGCTCCGACATTTCACAGACCTTCTCGCCAACACCATGGCGGACGATGCGTCGCATGCACCCTCCTCGCTCGGGAGTTGCGACGTAATGACCTCTGTGCCTGCTAACTACCAGCGTCCACACGTTGTCCAACCTTGCACCCTCGACATCATCTTCCATACGACACTCCCTCCTGCAGGTCGGGGTTTTGGCTTTGAATTCATGATGTTATTACAAACGAACGAGCAAGTTGAGTTGCACGGGAAGACTCTGCCTTATTCCTTTGAGGTTTCCGCACAAAGACTCAGTCGAGCAAAGCATATTGATATAGGAGGATGAGAGAATAAAAGGTTCAAAAGCAGAAGAACCAAATGAAGAGGCCATCCTGAATCTGCGTAGAGAATGTGATAGACCTGATTCTAGTTCCAAACTTGACGAGACGAGTCCCGTAGACGTGTTGTGGAAAATCAAAGCATGCGGCCGAAAAGGTGAACAGATGGTAATAGTATGATCAACTTTGTCTTGTCCCAGAAGTCGCGCCTAGTCATAGGAAATGGTTCGTTATGTCTGTCATGGACCTCTGCGTGACTTCTAAAAACAGCATTTCCCCCCTGCCAGTTGTTTCGTTATCCGTAACAGCGTTGTCGGAAGAAAAGAAAATGGGGGGAGGGGGGCGGCTTCGCTCTTCTGCCCTGTCGTGCTCTTCAATGGTTCCAAGGTTGGGCTGGTTCTAGAGCTCAGAGCTAAGGCAATACGAACCCACACACGACGGGTCCATACTATTTACGGTTCAAACAGCCTTGCCCCGCAAATTGTCAACCTGCAATTGATGGACCGGTCTTCGCACAATACGCCTTTGGGGAACGTGTCCCAGCCCTTTTCTCCAGAATGCTTCGGGTTCGGTCTTGATGCGAGGGAAGAACAAAAGACTCATAGCGCGGCTATAATCAACTGTAGACCTGACTACTTTAATCTCCTCAACCTCGACCTCGACCCCGACGCAAGATCGACTCCTCAGACGACATCGCAAGAGCCGCGAGGAGTGTGCCAGGCGGTAATGAAATCAAAGTAAAACTCGGGAACACTCAGGCCGTCACCGTGCCACAATTACTGTCACCGCGGCAATAACCTGGACGTTCTTGGTGATGATGATTGGTGTGACGACGGCAAGCCTAGGTGCAGCAATTACGTTGAACATGGCATGGATTTTCACTTCCCATGCACTAGGATAGCTGGTAATGCAAGATTGGCCAGCGTCGTGAGCACTAAAGCAACTGGTCGAAATTGCACTCGCAACTTAAGTAACAGCGCGTGGCTTCTACGAAGTTGCCAACGCCGTCATCAGTGAAATCCCATCATTGGCAAACATACCAATAATAGATCTGTGCTGAATTGCATTGCACTTTTGCTCGTATGGTCCCCCACTGTGTATCGTTAACGTAGTGATGATATCGAACGCAGATGTGCTGGGCCTATAATTATATAATCTGCCTTGCTGCGCCGCATCAGTGATTATTGACAAATATGCGGGGACTCAAACTTTCCTAGCCAATGATATATGGAAGCGAGCCTATACGAATGCGAGATTCTTAGTCGTTTAAATCGGAGAAATGAACCACTTCTCCTTTCTGCTCAAATTTTGCAGGTGTTGGTCTTAGGCCCAGCATGTGAACTGCGCCGCATTCGCCCTCAGCTGCATTATGTTGAGAAATGAAACTAATGCTGACTATCGAAGAGCTGTCGCGTTACAACTATCCGCCGCGATTTCATTTAGCGACGCGATGCTTCATATAGTACTATGGTCAAGCTGCCAAGACATGGCTCCATAATTAGGCCGGAAATGAGATGGCTGGATTGGGCATTGTTACCTAGGTCTTTGGAGGCTTCAAGCAGCTCCGTCCTGGGACTGCTGGATACAGGAAGATATTTTGATAGGCTACTTTGTGCCATAGGTAGTCGGGTCGTAGTCTTCGAACCAAGCATGGTCTGTTCACAGCTGCCCAGTATGCGAATGCACGCAACTGGCGGACCCCCAAGGGGGCAGTGCAAAGTGCGGCTTGAACATGCTACGGCCCGCTACAGCAATTGACCACCTGGGCAGTGGTGGAGCAGGTTAACGTGGAGAGAACTACAACTAGTTATTTACTTTACTTGATAGGACATACATATAGGTACAGAAAACAATATATCTGGTGTGAGACCTCCCTCAAAGTCCACAGAGCATCATCACAACAGAACATCTTAAATTCATTCTCCTGCTTGCACTTCGATAACATCTGAAACAAAAACGACAACCCTACAGCAAAAATGGCCGACGATAACACCTCTTTCACTTTGTATAATTACACACCGTCAATGGTGGCAGCTGTCATCTTTGTCATGCTGTTCGCGGTATCTGCAATACACCATGTCATCATGACATGGCGGCGCGAGACCTGGTTTCTGATCCCTTTTCTTATAGGAACCCTTTGTAAGGATCTGTCCATGGGTTTTGACCAGAGCCTCATCTTGAAACTAACATATCAACATCTCTGAATAGTTGAGGCTGTTGGCTACATAGGTCGTGCCATGTCTTCCGCCCAAGCTCCAGATTTCACAACGGGACCATACATCATCCAATCTCTACTACTTCTTCTGGGCCCCACTCTTCTTGCGGCATCAATCTACATGATATTAGGTCGAATGATCAAACTCCTCAGAGCGGACGATTATTCTCTGATCAGACCTTCGATATTGACAAAGGTCTTCGTGACTGGAGACGTTCTGTCTTTCTTTGCTCAGAGCGGAGGTAAGTTCTCACTCTTTAGCACGTCTAAACTGTTGAAAGCTAATTTTCGTGTGCTTTGAAGGTGGCGGCATGATGGCATCAGCAAAAACCTCGGCCAAGGTGACGCTTGGAGAGAACGTTATTCTTGCCGGCTTGTGCATCCAGGTTCTCTTTTTTGGCTTCTTTATGGTTGCAATTATCGTCTTTCACCGACGACTTATTGCGCAACCCACCACCACTAGTCTCTCAGTCCGGCAGCCGTGGAAACGACTGCTCACTGTTCTTTATGTGAGCAGTGTTCTCATTATGATCCGATCTCTCTTCCGTGTCCTCGAGTATGCCACGGGTAGCGATGGCGTACTACAGTCGACCGAGACTTACATCTACATCTTTGATGCGACGCTCATGTTCATTGTGGTCGCATTGTTCAACATATTCCATCCCGGCGACGTCCTTGGGGAACAGAGGGTGCTTCGAAATTGTTATCCGTTACAAAGTGAAACCAGGGATGGCTTTCTATATTAGAGGGGGGGGGGGGGGACGTTACAAGAACGCAATGGACAGGCCGCGATCAAGCATAGAATGCATTCACGTGATCAACCGAGTCCGAAGAATCCGACTCGTGACACGAGGTCAGAAGATGTTTTACGGTCAGTACAGGAAGGGCAGGAGTAAGAGTCCACATTCATT
Organism: Cryphonectria nitschkei; assembly: GCA_006503525.1. NCBI lineage: Eukaryota > Fungi > Ascomycota > Sordariomycetes > Diaporthales > Cryphonectriaceae > Cryphonectria > Cryphonectria nitschkei. Next base: position 99,656 of record LAZJ01000059.1, read on the forward strand.
TCCTTTGTACCATATAGACATGTATAAATAGCTTGGGCTGGGTAACAATGCAGATATCATTTTTCAGTTTACACGATCGTTGACTCCAGTTGTAGCCAAAGTGTGGCAACGTGGGAGGGTTGAACAAGAAAGCACAGCTGGAATACCATGAGCCTCCGTAAGCAAGCTTACTCCGGTTGCAGGCGCTATTTGTTACTATTATAATAGACTGTAAATAGCTTTATCTATTCCTCTTCTTCTTTCCTCTTCTTCTTGCTCTCTTTTCTGCCTTTCTTTATAAGAAAGGCTCCTGCTTCGCAGCCCCTCTCTCGCTTTGCTTTGCTCAGCTCTCCTCTCTACCTACCCCTTAGAAAATATCTGCTTTCTTTATAAAGATATTTTGACTTAAAAAGTATATCTTTTCGAGAAAGAAAATATACTAAAATTACTTTCTTAACTAAATAAAATCTGAGTAAATAAGAGCTAATTATTTTTTATAGATTATTTTTATATTTAATTTTTTTTGTTTCTCTGCTTTTTCTTAATTATTAACTTTTTTCCTATATAGCTATAATTATTAAGAGATTATTTTAATAAATAGCATATAAGATCTAAATATACTGCTCTACTTCAAGCTGTAGTTAGCCTAATTCTAAGGAGCATGAGTAAATACGGCCCCTTACGGTGAAGCACTTTGTATGTGGTACGGGAGGAATGCGTCTATCTTGGGAGCGAGTCTCCGGTGTCCAGATAACCAGATTTTTGTTTGTTGTCTCTACCGCTTTGCCTGCTCACTCACCCTCGCTATATTTACTTGAATCGCTTCGCCCTTCCTCTGGCGTCAAGGTCAGGGATTTGCCTCGTCCCTCCTCCACGTCTACCTCCCAGCAGGCGTAAGAAGACAATTTCATTCTACACATGCCTATTTGCAAAAGCGAGTCGACTTCCCCTTGTGAAACAATATCAGTCGTCTCGTTTCCGCCAACCAAAAGCTCCTCTATGCCAAATGTGATGATGGCGTCCTCTGCGTCCTAACAAACGTGGACTGGTACATTCTCCTTGAGGCGAGTCAGCGACCACGCGTACAGTGAGATGGTTTTACCAACCAGAGCTGAAACTCCATCTGGATGTTCTGTCTCTATCAGGGAATACTCCACAAGTAGGCTCTGAGTCTCCGTATACCGCATCGGTCGCAGAGGGAAACAAGCTCTGGTCTCCCGGCCGTGTGACATTTGTGATGAGATAATCTGGGTTTTCGTCGTTCGAGCATAGAAGAGACTATGAAGGGCGAAGTTCTTTCCCAGTGGTCGGCTGCTTGCTAGTCTCTGCTGTCTCATTAGGTACTGATTATTGGCACAAACAGGAGGGCGGGCTTTCGTGTTTGCTGATGAGATACAGGACGAGCTCTATCCGCCGTCTCCCTTAGTCGGGAGCCTCTCCTGTTCCCCGACCGCCCTTGCGTTAGTTGATGTCAGGGATATAGAAACCTCCTTGACTAGTGGCTATAGGAATCTTCGTGCGCTGATCGCCGTGACTGCGTCCTCGTCAGTTTTGCGAGGCATTTTAAGCTCCTTCGAGACCCATCAGTCTAACAGGGCAGGATGGCTCCAGCAGGGCTCCACAAAGTGATATAAAACATCTTTTGAAAACGTTGACCGCGAGCAAGAGTTTGCCTCTACTATCATCTGGAAGCAGTGGCTCGTCTGCGACCCATCTGACGACCGACAGCATCCCATATACTCGATCCCTAAAATCCCCACATTGAAAATTTTAGGTGGTCTGGAGTGCTCACAGGAAGGTTTTCGTCTCGAACCCTTTTTCTTTTTTTTACTCTCGTGCTCTCGGGAAGAGCTTCCGTCCATGGTGGACCGCCTGTGCTGTCCAGTATCAATAAGACAGGATGAGCTCCAAGCAAGGCAGTACAGAGTGGCTAAGCTTAACCAATAGGACCAGGAATAACAGTGAGCTGTGAAGTGAAGGTCGAAATGACACTTGTGTATTTCAAATCTGGGTCCAGTCAGTCAGGTTCATCCGCTACGGTAGGACTATGCACCGAGGCAGTTGATTCATCTTACATTGACTGCTCGTTTCACCCACTCGGCTTTGGTTTGAATGAACGTCACTACTATGACTAGACTTCGATTCACACCGTCGCTCGATCCTCACTGCTAGTTGCAGGCATCGATCCGTTGCTTGCGGACCATGAAGGCTGCTTTCTGAGATAGATACATGTCAGGCTAGTAGTTTATGCAATTAAGTATTGAAAAAAGAAAGAGAAAACTTAAGAAACCTTAGGGAAAAAATCCTCGCGAGAAAAAAATTATTGTAGTTTTGTTCCAAATTGCGATTTAATCTTTTCTGCGCAACTCATGAAGTTTATATGTACTTGTACAATTCTATACTATTCAAGCTACTATGTACGAGCAAGGGATCAATTTTCCCAGTGATGAGCGTCGAGCTGCTGAAATATAAATGTGCTGAAGATATTATTGTGTCCAACTGTGAGTGGCAAGTGTAAAGCATATCATGGGTTCAAGCTGAAAATTATGGCCTAGGTAGAAGCAAAGCAGCCTCCAAGTGACTGTTTAGACGGTTCGAGATTTAAGTGCGGTAAGTTGATATTGTCAACTCTGTTTTGAATAATAAAGAACGCAAACTAGAGTAAAGGTCGCAGAATGTAAATATGTCTTATGTAAGTTACTCCAGTCTTTTAAGCAGCGGAGACGAGATGTTACTAAGCTGACGATTTTGACAATGTTGCAATGGGGAACTGCGCGGTTCTTGAGAGTGAAATTTACACAATAATTGAAAGGAATGTGATCGAATCTCGACGTGCACACCTCCGTGGCACAAATAGGAAGATACCTTACGAGGTAGATCATAAGCACTTGGATGCGGGCTTTACTATAGATTATGAGATTTGAAAATATCATTGAACATGACAAAGCCTGCGTCAATTGATACGATGTTTGCATTCTTAAATCCCGATTCAAATACCTATCAATTTGCATCACGAGGGAATCTCGTCTTCAGGGTTGAGACGGGCTCTTTCTTGTCTGCGCCCGGCTCTCGGCCATACTTCGACCAGGCCGTCCTCCACAGTGAACAACGTGCCTCCTCGCATGACGTGCTTCATGTGCATGCTATTCTTCCATAGGGTTTCGATGCTGTCAGTTCCAGGCGGGTATATGACTAGATCGGCCAACTTTCCGACTTCGACGGATCCGATGGCCTGATCCAGACCAAGAGAAGTAGCACTACCTATAGTAGCATGGCGCAGGACTTCATACGGCTCCTGGCCGCCCAGAGACATGATGAGCATCTCGGAGTGGTATAGTAGGCCGATGGGCTGCTCGCCGTGGGCGCCAACGTTGGTACGAACACCGCGGCTCGCGAGCTTGGCCGTAGATTTTGTGGTGTTGAAGAATTGATACGAGCTCTTGGGCGCCTGCTTGACCTCTGTGAGGCTCTCGAGGATGTCATGCTTGACATAGTTGCGAAGCTTCTTGTCACCGGGAATATCGACTGTCTGGTGGATCCAGTGCTGTCCAAATATGCCTCCGTAGTTCATGACGGCAAGCGGCGTGTACGAACTGCCACTCGCAGTGATGAGCGACAGGACGTCATCGTAGAGCTCAGGCACCGGAACGGGATGTTCAAGGCTCGTGTATCCATCGATAAAGTACGTCAGGTCCCAGTCTAGCGACCAGCCCCCCTCAGGCACGATCAGCATACCGAGGTCGGCAGCTTCTAGGAGCAGGCGTTGGCGGGCGGAACGTGCGGGCAGCTGGTAGTTCTTGGCGGAGAAGGACGAGTCGCCCCCTTCAGTCTTGATGCGAACGAGCGCCGACCTTGCATCTGCCCGCGAATTGATCTCAGTATATACGGGCGCTTGTGTGGACCCGTAAAGAACATCGCCAGTGTGGAAGACGCGAGGGCCGTACATGCGACCTTTTTCGATCAAACCGCGCTCGATCATGCCGTGCACGTTCTTGGACGCTGGGTTATGAATGGTGGTTACGCCGTAGCCCAGAAATGTCTCCATCTCCCAAGATGGCTGGGGATAGGGGTTGATGAAGCCGCCCCAGTGGCCGTGGATATCGACGAAACCGGGCAGCACAGCTCCACCCTCGACGTCGAGAATGTGCGCACTTGACTGGATGTCTACTTCAGACCCGGTACCAACCTGGACAATCTGCCCCTTGTCGAGTACAACGGTGGCATTCGGTACTATCCTCGGGGCTGACGGGTCCATGCTAATGAGGGATGCATTGGTGATGGCAAATGTTGAGCCGCCAGAGAACCTGACCTGTTCGGAAAGAGCGGTCTCAAAGGTGGCATTCAGATACCTGCTGGATACATGTGACAGGGCACATTCGCCCGCATCTCGCCCCTGCGGAGTGTCATGCTCGCAGGCAGAAACCACCTCCTGGATGTCTGCAGAGTACAGGCGTGGTCCAAATAGCCAAAAGACAGTTCTCGAGTCGCCGCTGATGACCACATCATGTCCGCCGTGTTCAGACAGTCGAATAAGGTTCTTTGGAGTGTGCATATCGCCGGGCTTGCTCCAAATCCCGAGAAGCTCCTGCTTCTGCTGCTGCTCAGCGGCCATGCCCGCACAGAGCCATATGTGCTGGAAATCACGAAACGACACGGTCGTATTGGCCTGGTTCGGCGCAGCAGTCATCTCAACCGATGTCTTTCCCGTGGTGATTACCCTCTGTGAACCTGTCTTGATGTCGAACTCAACTACCGAATTTGCGTCTTGCACGAGGAGCACAGTTCGTCCATGGATACTCCTGAGTTCTAGCTTTGTCTCTTGACTGGATCGCAGGGAACTGAGATGAGCGGGCCTGGAGATGTGAGCGGAGGAGAGCGACAGCCGGCCCAACCAGATACCCTCACCAAAGGTCTCTTCCACGTCGCCAAACATGTAGTCCTTGCCCGTTCGTATGTAGGCGATCCAATCCCCATTGCTGACGGGTGACAAGTAGCGGCCCCTTGGTATACCGCCGAGTGGCTGGATGGCGCCCGATATTGGGTCTGTCAGGAAAAAGGTGGTCAGATTGCGAGCATCCCAGCATGCTTCCAGGATGAAAGGAGAGCCCTGAACAAATGAAGGCCCGTAGCACGATATTGAGGCTTGTGGTTTGGGCAGAGGAACCAGGGCCTCCTCCGTGGAAGAAATATTGACGACAAAGTTATCACCGGCAGCCTCAAAAACCAAATTGTGGCCGAGATGGTCACTTCGAAGACCGCGAAGCGATCTCACCTGGAGCGAGCTACTGAGCGCGGATGCACGAATCTGATTATTCTGATTATACCTTGTAGTCCCCAGGGCCATGGCGATATCTGCACGGAAAGAAATCATCTTGGGAGAGGCGACTCCTCTGGTCCTTTCTCCTCGAGTGTTCTGCGCGACGGGAACTTGCCAGATGTGACCTTGAGACCAGATAATAAGTGAGGAGTCATTGGCTGCCCAGCCGTAATTAGGATAGGCGCCCATAAAGACAGGAATGGTGCTCAGATCATATGTCAAACCGTCCCAGAGGTAGTGCACTGTTCCTGACTGCATGTCCTTGATGGCCAAGACGCTCTTGTCGTCAACCCGGCGCACAAAGGCGAGCGTGCGCCCATCGCGCGAGAGACGTGGCATGTTGGCGCCACCCGGGCTCGCTGGTTTGTTGGCGGCACTGGCGGCCGCTGAGACGAGCTGCGTGCTCTCGCCCGTACTCGTGTTGAAGAGGAATACCGCGTTGATGCCCGCATGGACGTCTTTGTTGTACGAAAACTTCCCCTCCTTGTCATCTTTGACGTTTCGAGTAAATATGATGCCGTCTCCGGACGGGCTGTACCTGGCCTGTTCGGCGCCGAGCTGGCTCTCGGGGTAGCGCTCTAATGGCCATGTTTCTGGGAGTTTCCGTCCGACGATGCGTCTTCCGTCTCTCTCAGGAAGTGGGCCTTTCAGCTCTCGTGTCGTCCGTAGGGGGAACTCCCAGATTTCCCCGGCACCGTTGGGACGGCCTGTCAGATACCACTTGGTCGCGAGGATCTTGGGCTCGATAGGGTGAAAACTAGGGCTCGAGAAGAATCTGAAAGTCGCGTTCGTCTGCTGGACTGCCGTGTCTCTGGCTTCCCGGGCGCTGAGGCGCGCCATGTCCGCACAGCTAGTATACGGCATTGTCCAAATGTTGTCGACACCGAACCCAGCATCCGAGATAAAGACCAGCTGCGAGCCGTCGCTCGAGAATTCAGCTTCCTTGTCAAACGGAATGCCCGGCAGGAAGGTATATGCCTGTACCGCCAGCGACGACGAATCTGGCCTCGACTGGCCTTCCTCTGTCGACATGCAGTACAGGTCCCCGAGCATGTCGAAGACGATTTCCTTCCTGGTTGGATGTGTAGCTATTCGAAGCCATGTGCCCTCGTCTACAGTGGTTGAAAAGTTTCTCGGGTATGGGTAGGACGTAGCAATGTCCCACGGTTCAATCGCCGGTCGGAGTGGGTAGTCTGTGTCCGGATAGATGTCGTCCTCACCTGCGCGTGCAGTGGAGGACGGGGAGGAGGTGCTGCGGATGAGAGAATGCACACTCGACCACACCTGGAGTGCGACATGCGCACACCCGACAACAGCCAGGCCATGAAGGACGATTTGATTGAATTGCCGCGTTCTAGATCTTGTGCCGAGCAGCGATGATGGTGGTTGTGATGGTGTCTGGACCACAAAGCCTTCTGGATGTTGTATGATCCCCATTGTGCCGACTCGGCCAGCTGTGGCTCAGGCCCGTCGTTTCTCTTTTCTTTCTCTTATTCTTGTTCTCCTTTGTCCTCCCTTTCTTCTTCTCTTTCTCTTTCTTTCTGTCTATCTCTCTTTTTTCGCCGCCCTCTTTTCTTTTCTTCACCTCCACTTGGGTGCAGGGGGTTCGGGTGTAGAGGACCGTGGTAGAACCTTTTAACACCGAACGCTGCTGACTTGGCGGCATAAACAATACACTTTGCCGGTGATAAGACACCTATAATCTACTTCATTGCATGTTTGCCCTTAAAAAGCACCCACAATTTCCTCGTTCCGTCTCTCCGCACAGAGGTAGTTGCCGGCTCCGTCACTCCGCACAATGATAGCCGGTTCCGGATGCTAGGGCCAAAAGCTGACGCCGCATATCAGCGATAAGTAAACAATGCACTCAAGAGCCGAGTGGGTGTGAAATAATATCAAGAAAGAATAGCTGTTGGGGTGAATCTGGCCCGAGACCTCATCTGATCAAGGGGAAGATCACCTACCACACAATTGCAACTACACCATGATGTCCTATACGCCCGACATGGCTACCCCCTCATCGCGTGCTGGCAGCATCTCCTCCAGCTTCGAGTTTATGAGTCGTGATCCAGATGGTGAAGCCGAAGTTGCCCTACCATACAGGACGTCGCCACAGGGAGACAGCGAGCGCTTCGTCAGTACATTCGCCGAGCTCAAGGCCAACGTCTACCCGCCCGACCCAGAGTACGATATCTCGGAAAAGCCATGGCTCCCAGGGCCCCAGAAGCCGTATCTGATCCTGAATGCCAACCTAGTCGATCCGCGTGCGGGCGTTGTCCACAAGAATATGACTCTACAGCTGGCGGGCGGCAGAATCCTCAGGGTCAGCTCAACGACGTCCGCCGATGTGAAGGGAGACTTCTTCTGCGCGGGGCAAAAGGTCGAGAAGATTGATGCCAGCAAATACTATGTCTGTCCTGGGCTTATTGACTGTCAGTTTCGTCATCCCCCACTCCCCCTCCATTTTGTAACCCGCTTGTATATTCATGTTCACATACATATCTTACTACACCGTGATCATACATGAACCCATACAAAGTGTATATGTATATCTCTATATAGATAAAAGGATGAAGTAATCAAACGCCCGACACTTCTCGGCTGACCCGAGTCTTATAGGCCACGTCCATCTCATGGCGGTGCACGGCAGTGCAGTAAGCCTTTCCCTTCCTCTCTCCCTCTCTTCTCTTCTTCACCATAGCTAAATCTGACCTATATAGACACTGCATGGCGCCTTCACTTTTCCTCATGAGACGGCCATCTTCAGATCAGCTGGAACTCTCCGCGGTATCTTGTCCAATGGATTCACAACGGTGCGCGACACGGGTGGCGCAACCATCGCACATGCCCAGGCCACAGCCGAGTTTCTCATTCCCGGGCCGCGTGTGTTCCAAGGCGGACGCATGTTGTCGCAGACAGGCGGGCACGGCGATGACAGCGAAGTCTGGACCGACAGCCATTGCTGCAATAGCAACGGGATTGCCTCTTCGGCACTGGGAAGGTTGTGCGACGGGGTTCCAGACTGCCTCAAAGCTGCCAGGGACAACATACGCAAGGGAGCCAACCACATCAAGGTGTGCACCTCGGGCGGCATCGCCTCCGAGACGGACAAGCTCGAGTCCCTGCAATTCACAATCGAGGAGCTCCAGGCAATCAGCACCGTCACCAAGAATATGGGCGGCACTCTGGTTACGGCCCACTGCTACACCGCCGAGGGTGTCCGTCATGCCATAGAGGGCGGCGTTAGGGGGATCGAGCACGGAAACATGATTGACCCGGACACCGCCAGGCTCATGGCTGAGAAAAATGTCTTCTTGACCCCGACCCTGGCGTTGCACACCTTTGTGACCATGCCTCCCTACGACAAATTCGAGACTCCCGAGGGCCTGCGCAAGAACGCCATCGTGGGAGACGCTGGTGTTCGTGGTATCCGTTACGCTGAAGATGCTGGCGTCTGTGTTTGCTACGGCACTGACACTACCGGGCCGACACTGGTCATGCAGACCTATGAGTTCGTCGTGCGCTCTAAGCTGCTGCCCAGCCCCGTCGTCCTGCGGCAGGCCACCATCAACGGTGCCAAGCAGCTGGGCATGGAAGGAAAGCTGGGCGAGCTGGTCGAGGGCGCTTTTGCCGACTTATTGTTCCTCAAGGAAAACCCACTTGAAAACGTGGCAAGCCTGGACAGGATCAACGAGAACCAGTTGCTGATCGTGAAAGACGGGAGAATAGTGAAGAGCCGCATCGACGGGTTAAGGCCAGAGAGAAATTGCGAGTGGAACTGAAGTTGTTGATAATGTACTAATTATACTCCTCAAATCTGCCACAAGGCTTAGCGGGCCTACCTGTCCTGTTCAAAAGAAAACACATCATATATATACAATCAGGATGAGTCTCTTTTTCTATATACGAAATACAGCATTTCAGGGTGGAATATAGCCCCAGTGGCTCTGGAATGCGTTTTGTTTCCGCCGTATTGAAGACTGTGCCTTGATTTGTCGGCTTAATTGTTTATGATTTTTTTTTCTTTGGTCTTTTTCTTGCCCAGGTGTCCCCCAACCCCCCGGGCCCCCCTTCCCTTGAGGCCAGCGCCAACACGATTGCTGAGCTCGTCACTCTGCTGTGCTTACTGCCTGCCTACTATAGACCCCCTAGTAGTTGAGATAACCCAAATGTTTGTCGTCGGATGCGCTAAGAACGGGGTTCTGGGAATCCTCGCTGCTTTTCCTTCCGAAGGCCCGCACTTGGACTGCGCATCGGCTACATGGCCCCCGACGTCGGAACAGCGCGGCAAGCTTCCAACGTCTCCAACAAATATTGCCAATACCCGGAAAATACTAAGGCATACCGAGATCACGTCTATGGCGATGAGGTGCTATGAAATCTTGAAAGAAGACGACCAGCATTTTTAATCACGAAAGAGAAGCCTCGGGCTTCGTTTCCAAACGAAAACAAATTCATCATGGGTGGACATGTGTGAGTCTTTCTTGTCCTGATGCGCACTTCCTCCTCGCGCCCCCTGTGGCAATTATTTCACTTACACTGTCTTAGGAACATGATGGACGATGTCCTAATATCAAATTGTTTGTATAGTGAGATATACATAGAGACAAATGCGTTGTATGACTGACATTATTACCACCAAGTGCCTCCGGACCTCTTGCGGTCCGCCCTGAGGGTTCTGGTCTCCCAAGGCTCCAACAACCAAAAGCCGTTCACTAGACATGTTCGCCAAAGGCTTCTTGAATCGCCACTGGAATTCTTGGATCCGAAAGTCCTATTCCCATCTGCAGGCAAATCTGTAACGGCTTGCAAAGACTATCTTGCCCTTACAAGGTGCATATTCTCATCTGAGCTTCCGCAGGAATCCCTCCCTTAGTAAGTCTTGCTCTACGAGTGGCCCAGGACTGAAGGGACTAACATCAAATTGAAGTTTGACACACTTTGCCAACTCTATTCGACTATCAGAAGCCCGTTTTCCTCCAGGGTCTGATCTGGAGCCTGTGGTGGAGAAATTCGGGGGTGATGTTGTGCAGGCTGTGCAGGCTCTGAAGGAGGCGAAGCTAGAGCCCAGTGAAACTTTGTTGACGTTGCTGCTGGACCTCTTGTCATCGCTGAAAGATTGCAAGTCATATTGTGACGCTGCGACACCACAGCCATTGGTAAACCCATTTGTACGTGCAGAGCGGCAGGTTGCAGATGTCGTGGGGCTTCTCTACCCTGGAAGGCTTGACCTGTCTTCTGTTGGCGATTCAACAGCTATCGTCGTGGATATGTCCAAGTCTACAAACGTTGAAACGTTTGCAGCTGGGCCACATCAGATGCCGCGGCTTTTTAACGGGCTCTGGCAGCTCTCGTCACCAGCTTGGGGTTCAGCAACCACCCAGAAGCAGGAAAGAGCACTTGCTCATCTTGTTGAGAACGGCCTCACTGCGGCCGATATGGCAGATCATTACGTACGTTTCCATACTTTGTTTGTGACACTGGGACCGCTTTTAACTCATATTGATAACAGGGCGATGCTGAGCTGGTATATGGCGATTTCCGCAACAAGCTGTCTACGGAGATCCAGTCCAAAGTTTTCGCAGCTACCAAATGGTGCGTTTTCACGCCACTCAAGAGACTTCCGACAAACGATTGGGTTCTCAACGCTGTCCGAGAGCGTTGCCGGAGACTGGGCGGACGAGTGGAACTTTTGCAATTCCACTGGTACGATGTATGGATCCAGCCCTGTCCTCATAATTACTATGTTAATACCCTGATTGACTCTTTCTTCCCCAGTACACGCACAAGGAGTACCTAGATATCCTAGTCGAGCTGGTTGGGATAACCAAGTCTCACCCTGAACTCGTCTCGGCTATTGGACTGTGCAATTTCGACTCCGAGCACACACAGGAGGCCTGTGAGTATCTTTTGAGTAAGACTGACTCAGTTGGTATCGTATCGAACCAGGTTCAGGTGGGTTTCCCCGAGCCTCTGATTTGAAGTCATCAACTTACAAAGCCCCTTTTCTCTCAAGTTCTCCTTGTTCGACTCAAGACCCCTCCAAAAGATGTGTGCTGTATGTGAAAGGTTTAAACTAAAATTGCTTACTTATGGCTCTTTCGTAAGTCACCCGCCAAGATTTTGCAAAGGACCCCGCTGAACAGGTGCAAAGTGCGGTGGCTTCTTGTCCCAGAAGTGGCTTGGCCAACCAGTTCCGAATATCTACTCGGAAGCAGCATCGTTAACTCCATCACAACGAAAGGTATGTGACTTCTTCAGAGTTTTCAATGCATAGGCTGACCATGTCGATAGTACTTTGACATGATCAACAACTGGGGCTCCTGGGCAGACTTTCAGAGTCTCCTCTCTGTGCTCTCATCTGTAGCCGCAAAACACAACGTGAGCCTGACCAATGTGGCAACTCGATGGGTCTTGGATCAACCGGCGGTGGGAGCGGTCATTGTGGGAACTCGGCTTGGAGTTTCAGCCCACGGTGATGAGAACCTGGCCGTGTTTGATCTGAAGCTATGCGAAGCTGATATGGCCATGATTAATCATGTAGCCCTGGGCGAAACTGGTCAAAGATCGTTGGCGTTGTTCGAGAAATTGGGAGACTGTGGCCACGAGTACCGGGGAATGCACTAGAATTGGTACTCTACCATACACGCACAAGTCACTAAAGAACAAGAGGACACACCTGTGTGCAATGCCTCAGGCGAATTCTCGCATTTTTGGATTATGCTATCAAGCATGTATTTCTTGGTCCCCACTTGAGGACTGTACCTAGGTATGCTTCAAACGTGAAGTCAAAAGCATAATCGGGACATGTTTGAGAATGTAGTGCATGCCACATATTTGAAAGCAGGATAGGTTTGAATGTGGATATGTGAGCGCTGCGAACATTGATACTTCTAGGCGATATTGATGAATTTACGAAGAAGACAGAACAAACAAAAACGACAAATTCGTCTGAATTAGCATTGGAAGTCCGTGGCAGCGACTGAGAAAGCACAGGCTTAGAGAGCCCGACGAAGTAAGCTAGAATGGTGGGACGTGATCAGGAAATAGATTGTAGTATATACCAGTACTTACTACGGAAGTTCAGCCATTTGGCAGTGTGTACGTCTCCATCCAACCCCGCCACGGTTGGACACACGATGAGAGCAGGGTATACGCCTCAAGTGCCGATGTTCATTGTATCATGATGTGAATAAAAAGAGTATAGAGCAATGAATTGCTGCGGTTCACAAATAGTCAAACTTTATTAAGAGGTAAAACTATTCGAATCTTGGCACACTTCAAGGGCACCCCGGCCTGCGTAAATATCGTGTACCACTGCGGTCACAATTATCAAGCAGGAAGGGAAATGCTCATGGTGTCAGCCGCAGCACCGCTCTTGATGAGATCCTTCTTCGCCTTGACTGTAATGTCATCCTTGATCTCACTTATGGACATTGAAGAGTCAATAACATCAGGATGCTTCGCTGCGGTGTGCTTATCGAGCTGTTTATCCAGTTAATCAGTATCTACAGACTCGAGAACTAGGATGGAGTACAACTTACCCAATGCATAGCCCAGAGCATGCTGAGCAATGTAATGATGATGCAAATCATCGCGATAGCTCCCTTACGCCAGTAGGGGACGTCTGAGGCAGGGTACAGTACAATTCCCCAAAACGTGTAAAGGATCTGGCTGGCGGCATTCATAGCTGCAAGATTGACAGCACGCAGCGCGTCATCGCCGCCACGCTGGCAGATGATGTTCGCCCAGCCAAAAAGAAGGGGATTAATGATGTAAGCTGTCCCGGCGTTATAGAATGCAAAGAAGGTGGCAGCAAATGAGACGTTTGGCACAAGTAAAATGACTGATGTGATGAGCTGCAGACCACAAGCAAGTATTCCCATTGGCACACGGCGGCCAGTATTATCAATGTAGACAGCAGCCATGAGATTTGAGACAATTCCCACAGCTTGAATACCGAGAGGGTATGTGTTGATCTGAGCCTGTGTGAAGTATTTGTCATGGTACTTCATCCAAAGCAAAAAGCAGCCTTGAACGCAGAATGCCTCGAGAGCTCCACAGACCACGGAGAAGGAGCACAAGATGTAACTGGTTGAATGTAAGCAAGGATTATTGTAGGTTCATCGAGCTATTTCTTTTTTACTGACATGGTCGGAGACGTAAACGTTCGCTTCATGAGAGACCACGGGTTGATATTGTGTCCGTCTTCTCGCTTCGGCGGGAGCCTCGTGAGAGCCAGCCTTTTCTCGGACTCGCTCAGAAATGACGCTTTGGTGTTCTCTGGGATGTCTGGGAAGTATAGGTAGCCCATTATAGCGATAGGAAGGGTGATAATGCCGTCGATGAGGAAGACCCTTTTCCGAACAGTCAGCATTGCTGTAAGGGACCGGGAAACATTCTCCAGCGAGGCCACATCTGGTACTTACCACTGCCAGCCGGCCAGATGAGCCTAGAATTATGATGGTCAGTCTAACGGCTTTGAAATAAAGTAGTTCAGAGCCAACGCACGTATCCATTCATCCCCTTGTAGATAGCGGTCATCATAACACCCGCGAACATAGAACCAGCTTGGCCCGATGCAGTGAAAATAGCAGTACGTTTTGCAATTTCTCTGGGTTTGCTATCGACATGGTCAATATAATGACATAATAGAGTTATTGGAAGATTGCTTACTACCAGGAACCAATAACGTAAAGAGTGCCGCAGTACGTGCTGGCTTCGATGAGGCCCATCAGGAAACGGACTGCACACAGCTGTCCGTATGTTTTACAGGCGGCGCTGCACATGGTAAGTCCGGACCAGATGATTACCATGGTGGGAAAATAGATCCGGGGAGCAATGACTTGAATGGCAATACTATGAGGAATCTGGCCGATGGTATAACTGCCAAGATATCAGAACTAATTAGGTGTTTCTTTGTCCCTTTCGTATCAAAACATACCCAGCAGTTGTCATGGACAAAAGCACATTGTAGTCTGTTCCGGCAAGGTCAAGAGACTCTTGAAGACCAGCAACCTTGAGATTTGGTTATTAGTGGGTTATAGAACGGTGAAGAGTCGGCGAGAGGTCCTCACATAGGCGTTGGCGAATGCCGAGCGATCTGCCGGATCAAAGTCAGCAGAAGTCTGGGAGATATTGTGGAGCAGCTGCCAACTTACCCAGGTAGTTGAAGAAGAAGCTAAAGCAACAGTATGTCTTTGAGAACGGTGAGCCAAAGATCAGTTCGTACAGAATGTTTCGTTCCTCACTAGAATGAAGAAGTCTTGGGGCTCGTTAGTGTCCAATTGCCTTAGAGTAAAAGTGTGTTTTCTTATAACATACCGAGTTTCTGGACGAGCCAGCGTTCTTCCTTGCTCTTAGCTTCATCTCCAAATACCAAGACTATAATTAATGCAGCTTTGATCAGACCGAGCAAGTCAAACAAACGATCGGATTCAAGAGAGGGTAGAGTTACCTATCAGCCTCCGGCCGATTGACTGTTTTTCCGAGTCCATCTTCTTTTGGCTTCTTTGGTCGGACAATGAACGGAGTGGAATGGTGACAGCTATTTGACAGAGTGATGATGAGGTCTTGAAAGTTGCAACGGGATTATAAGGTCATTCGAAGCATATCAGAACCCCAGGCTAATACTCGTCCTCTATACCCGGAAGCGCCATGGAGCTCATGCGGATCCCATGTTGATATTGGAGCGAGCTGGCATATCAGTGATAGGAACAAGAGATAAGCAGACTGTAATATAGTAAATGACGGCTCACGACCCCGGGCAGAGATCGCCCCTGTCCCCTCCCCCCTCCCCCATCCGGACTTCTTGATATCTCATGTCTCTACCCACCTTATGGGATCCTCACACTCCTTGCTCACATGCCGATCTTCCGCTGCGAAACCGGCAAGGACCGGCAAGCACCAGTATTCATAGTCCGGGATTTTTCATTTTCGATCCGCTCAGGCCACAGCTGTATTCTCGGAGAGAGCTTTGGTGAATCTCTTTGCAGTGCAAACCGATTAGACGCAAATTTATCCTTATTTAGGAATGTCCACACGCCTGGTTCTCCATCTCATGTAAATCAGCCATTGCCGTCATAATTAGTCCTCATTCTCGTAGAAATTACTCACGGAAGGAGTATTTCTCTTTCACGTCTCTCAGTTCCATTACTTGACACTTTCCCTCCAGCCAGAGGGTGGACGCTAGTCTTCGCAGCACAGGCTCGGCCCTCAACTCCAACACTAACAACCCTTTTCGCATTGGAGCAGTGAACTTCCTGGAAATGGCTGAGACGACACCCTTACTGAACAATGGCAAGCGCTCGGCACAGGCGTCTCACAGCCTCTTCTCACCAGCAAACAGGGTGTCGGTGGCAGGTTTCGTTATTTCCATTGCCCTGAGCTTCACACAAGTCCCGTAAGAGCCGCCAATAACAACGTTCTCTCATTTGAAACCCATGGCTAACTGCATCAGAATTCTGTACGTTTTTCGTTTAATGGAATGTGACGAGTTTTATCGTACCAACCCACCCTTCGACGGCCCCGGAGATCGATGCAGTCGTACCGAGATCGATGCTGGAACTGCAGCGCAGGTATCTCTGCTAGGCCTTCTAACGACCGTCTTCGGTACCTTGAACTTATTCGTTGCTGGTTGGCAAATCAAAAGATGGGGGCCACGGACTGCCTTGGTGCTGCAGACATTCTTTCCGGCCATTCGACAGGTCGTTCAAATCTGTGGCGTCACGGTCGGTGCCCAAACTGGCATCATCATCACACAATCTAGCCAGCTTGTTGGGCTAGTTGGCGGAGTATCCGGATACTTGCTGGTACTAAATACGGCAGCTGGGGAGGTCGTTGCGCCGTCTGATCGAACAGCAACATTTGGCAAGTTGCAAGGAAGCGTCATGCTCGGGACTGCCATCGGGTACCTG
This sequence comes from Cryphonectria nitschkei, assembly GCA_006503525.1. Classification (NCBI taxonomy): domain Eukaryota; kingdom Fungi; phylum Ascomycota; class Sordariomycetes; order Diaporthales; family Cryphonectriaceae; genus Cryphonectria; species Cryphonectria nitschkei. The sequence continues at coordinate 115,868 of LAZJ01000059.1, forward strand.
CCTGGCGGTATCATTGCTGATAAGTTTGGAATCCGACGACCCTTCGAGATTTCCATGGTCCTCTTTCTGGCATCCAGCATCTACGGAGCACTTTTCGTACCGTACATCGATCCCAAGACTCTCGCCGACGGAGATACCAGTTCCAGGGGTATCAAGTCTGTCTTCCGCCCATTAAAAGTCCTGGTCCCACAAAAGTTACGGTTACGCGACGGACGACCCTTCACATACTATGGAGTTACTTTCCTCGTCTTGGGAGTTTTCATGGGGGTCTTGGCCACTGGTTTCGCCCCAGTCCTGATCCAGATGTATGCCACAGCAGCATTTGGCTTCCACCCTACGGACAATGGCTATCTCATGGCTACAAACTCCCTGATCCGCGGTGTTTTCTTAATTTGTGTCTTCCCGACAATCATTTCATCGGGACGGAAGTGGTATACTTCAGGGAGAGTAGTGGACGCGTCGACAAACCCTTACCAGCCATTGCCCACAGAGCCTAGCGACTTTGATCCTGCCCCTGGAGGTCTCATGGCCGAACAAGAGCCAATAATACCACCAGAGCCTGTTGAGGACAAAGACGGCCGGGCCTTTGATTTATTCTTCCTCCGCTGGAGTTTGGTCGCTGATGGACTGGTCACTGCTTATACAGCATCTGCTACAGCTGGGTGGCATATTTACATTGGTATTACTTCGCCCGCCCTCGTACCAACGAAGATATTCGCTAACTGTCACAGCTGGCTTTCTACTACCTTTAGCGTCAGGATCCGCTCCGGCAAGCAAAGGAGTCATCACTGAAATGTGCCCACCCTCCGAACGTGCGAATGCATTGCAAGCCATGACTCTTGTCGAAAACATGGCTATGCTTTCAACCCTTGGGGTATTCGGGCTCATATTTTCAGTCTTCTCAGACATAGGAAAGGCATATTTGACTTTCTATTGCAATGCTGTGAGTTTACCTCTCATGCCTACCAACCCCCACCCCCCCGGCGGGGCCCTCCTTTCTCTTCTTCTTTTTCGAGTCAGCTCTTTTCGCTTACATGCAGGAAGTTTGTTGCCCTTGTCGCCGTTATCATTCTCCTATTCTCACATCCTCCCCCACCCAAGAGCGTGATGGATGACAAGCCGGTTCCTAGGGTGTCTGAATAATAGAGTTAGGATCTCGGAACAGGTTACCAAGGAGTACACTGTCTGCTATAACACTTACCTGTAGATAGACCTAAGAGGGTACTGACAAATATGTGCTCCTTGTTCGCAGGCTCTTATTGTCTTCCAATGAGCTCCCTCTATAAACTTCAAACATTCATCATTGCAATATATCCCTCGACAACTGAAAATGAAAATGATCTCCTGGACTCACTAGGATGCTCCTGAGCATGCATTGCAAATGTCATCCGTTGTTTCCCAACTCACTGCTCTTTCACCCAAGAGCTTGAAACTATGCCTCCGCTTGCAGTACTACTGGGTTCGGGGTACGAGATCGCGAGCGGGACTACTTCGCCCCAATTCTCCCTATCGCTTATAGCCGAAGGAAGGACGAGCGGGATGACCAGCGTAATGCGCATACTCTTATCTGCTCTATTTAGCCTATCGCATGCCCTGCCGGAGGATTACACGGAAGCACCAGCGTTGCTCCTTTATGCTTCCTATTTGCCGCCTCCGAGTCACCTCGACCATCCGATAGCCGAGCACGAGAAGTTGCTAATCGAACTGAGCTGTCGGGTCCTGTTTGAAACTAGGAGGTCGTGGGTGCTATTAATATCGAGTTGCCATAATACCGACATTTTGGCACAACTTGATGAAGAATCAGCAGCTTTCATCTATTCAAAGCTACAATAACAACGGGTAGATAACTGTCTCCATGTGATGAGCATTTTAGAGAAAATCAACTGACGTTTCACGTAGAAAATATGGCTCAACCAGATCGCAGTGCGGTACGAGATGACACGTTCAAGCTCTACGACCTCCGCGTTGAAGTTGTGTGCCCCGATGGTGAGCGTGTCCTTTGTGGCGCCAAGGCTGGGGACCATTTCACTCTTGAGGGCGAGATGCTATACCTACCTCCTAATCAGGGGATAAGCATTTACAGTCTCGGTAAGTTGGTTGATAACCTAGGTAAAGAGAGAAATCTCACTGATGTTTAAATGGATGTTTAAATGCTTACAAAATAGCTGCGGTTTTGCCACTTCTTGCTGCGAAGCAGAGGATGACCGACGCCAAGGATTGGATGAGCACCGACGCTTTGGTTGCATGTCCAGACCCAAACTGTAAATCCCAATTGAAGATCATCCGGACCAGGATTCGAACATTTAGTCATGCGGAAACGACTGCAATAGGACTAGAAGGCAATTCATGAGAATTGTACGATATGCCTCGAGTCAAAGCTGGATTGAGAATAGTCTAGCTGCTGGTAATCAAATGTTGAAATCGGCTAGCCCTCAAATTCTTATTCTCAGAAAGCAAGAATCGATTGATGATCATCTCCCTTGCTGATGTCGTCAATCACAGCGTGTCGGTCGCTGTCTTTCATCTCCCATTTCTGTCTATAGTACGCCATAGTCTGCTCAGCCGTGGTGCCGTCCTTGACGAAGGTACTGAGCTTGGCGGATGGGAATACCTCGTGCAGTACAATGTACACCAAACCGCTGGAGAGGAACCCGTACAGGTAGTTCATGTAGTACAGCTTTGTCAGCCCCGCAGGAACGCTCACCGAGGTATTGACGGCAGCGATGAAGCCGGGCAGGCATGGAGCTACTCCGACCATCCACTATATCACAGACTTAGCAAGAGACCTGGATCGCTGAGAAGGATAGGAGAACTTACCGCCACGGGAGCGCGCCAGTTGATGCCCGCGTTGTACCAGTAGATACTACCGGAGGACCCGTTGTATAGGTCATCGACATTGATCTTCTTTCGGTTGACTACCAAGTAGCTGGAGACCATCATGCCAGTCATTGGCCCCAGAAATACCGAATACGAAGACAGGACCGTGAGGAACGTGGTGGCGGTGTTGACTAGGCGCCATGGATTCACGAGAGGACTAAAGAGCATAGTGATCTGAAGGGTTTTCATGAGATAATGTTATGACAGCACACAAGACCCAGGATTACTTACAAACGTGCCACGGCGGATGTTGATGTATTGAGGGAAAGTAGCCGCAAGATCAAAGCCACCACCTAGCGCATTGCCCGGCACATTGACGCCAATTTGGGAAATGACCAGTGCCGAACCAGCAAAGAAGCAGGCCGCACGTGTCCCGGCCGTCGGGTTCTCGGCGATCAGTTGCGACAGCAACGTGGGAGGATTCCAGATGGCCTCTCCACCGAACCGATGCTGGGTCGCGGCGGTAACCAAGATGCCGATCATGGAGCAGAGGATACCGTACACGGGGAATGGAATGGCCTGGCCAAGGATAGCGTGCCTGGGAGCAGCTGCGAATCGTGCATAGTCATTCTGATTTAGGATACCAGCAGCAATTGAGCCGATGGTGGACATGATGCCGTAGACCATCAGCCAGGGCAGACTGCCAGGGCTGCCGTTACTGGGCAGGTCCTCAGCGCTGCTTATGGTGTCGCCGAATCCGTCAGCGCCCATGGTGGCAAGAGACCAGATCAGGAAGACGATGAAAAAGACCATGGTAATGGAGCTGGAGCTGTAGAAGAACTTTTCTAGCTTGTGCGGGCGGATCCAGCCTACGGGGGCACTGATGACCATGAAGATGACATAGGCCATGAAGGCGGCGGTGGTCATACCAGTGTCCTCCGGCATGCGGTTGGGGACGTGTGCTTCCAGGTTAGGGTCCCAGGATTGCAGGATCACGTATACACACTCACCCCCAATCCAGGCCGTATAACCGTACCAGACTGGGATATGTCAGTCGGGAGCACGATATGGGTATACTTGCAGACGCTTACCAAGAGACAGGAAGATGCGATTCCACACCGCGAATTGTGACGCCCACATGCCCCAGACGGCACGGTTGATAACAGGGTATCCGACTGGATCTCGTTAGCTGCAGCCCATACGGCACAGTGAAGAAGCAGGTAGCTCTACCATGGTAGTAAGCCCCTGGCAGCGAGTTGAGAACCGTGGCGCCAGCCGCCAGCAGGTTGCCGACAATGATGCAGATAAAAGCCTGCCACCAAGTCAACCCCAACGGGATGAGAGCGCTTCCCGTCAGATACGTCGAGATATTGGTGTTGATGAGAAGCCAGTAATTGTTGAACGTGATAAACCCCCAGGTGCGACGTCCCGATTCGATGGGGCGAATGTCATTATTCTATTCTTGTTAGTAATTAAGTACCGGTTCATTGGCCTATGTCCCAGAAGACTCACAATCCAACGTGACGTTTCCGTCACCTGAGGAACTCTGAGCTTTGCCGCCCACGACATCATGATGATCGATTGAACAAAGCAATAGCACAAATTAGGGAGACCGTGGCGAGACAGGCGTTGGCGGGCGGCAATGGTTATGTCTCTTCTTGTGGGAACTTCCGGCAGCTATGTGAGATTCAGATCACGACTTAGTCTTGATAACGGTGTCTCTTGCGATTGGGCGCCTTGCCAGGACCCAGTCGACACCTTTCGATTGTTATCATTTTCTTAAATCGAGCAGCCTAGATGGACGCCACGCGGAAAGAATCAACTCGGGCAATCGCTGCTACGTGATAACTACACGGACTCTTGACGCCTATTGTTGAGACCAATAATACCGCAATTCGCACCAGACAGGACGCCTTGCATAATTATGATCCCTTGACGCTATCACCAGCCAGAACTTGTGTCAAGCCCAACATACGACCCAGTCAGTGATTACGGATCCTTGATAATCCTAATATGTATCGCATCGGAGTTGATGTCGGCGGCACCAATACGGATGCTGCCCTGCTGGATGTGACAGCATCCGACACGCCCGGTCGCGGTGTTCTAGCATCATGCAAGTCTCCCACCACAGCTGACGTCACGTCCGGTATTACAACCGCCATCGAGACAGTGCTGATCAAATCCGGCGCGCCTAAGACATCCGTGCTGAGCGTCACCATTGGCACGACGCACTTTATCAACGCCTTGGTAGAGGCCGATGCGCGCCGCTTGAGCAGAGTCGCCGTCGTGCGGCTCTGCGGGCCCTTCACACGACAAATCCCGCCGTTCACGGACTTCCCTGTTGGTTTGCGTCGCGTGATGGAGGGAGGAGCTTGGTTCCTGGACGGTGGCCTTGAGATCGATGGCCGTGAGATTGCACCCCTAGATCCGATGCAGATCAAGGACTGCGTAGAGCGGATTCAGTCCAAGTCACTTAGGACGGTCGCGATCGTGGGAGTAAGCTCATCTCGGCCCCGTTCCCCCCTTGATGTGCCTAGACGCTGACATTCCACAGGTCTTCTCGCCCCTCGACCACGAAGGCATCCACGAGGAGGAATGTCGAAGGCAGATGCTCGCCATCGACTCCTCCCTCAGAATCGTGTGCAGCCGCGACATGGGACCACCGGGATATCTGGAACGCGAAAACGCCACTATCCTAAACGCCGCAATTCTAGACACCGCCCAGAAGACCATTCGCAGCTTTAAGATGGCCATGGGGCGCCTGCAGTTGCAATGCCCTCTGTACCTCTCCCAGAACGACGGCACCCTGATCGACGCGGAGGCTGCAGCAGAGCTTCCCATCAAAACATTTGGCAGCGGCCCTACCAATAGCATGACGGGAGCGGTGTTTCTTGCTGGACTGGACAAGCCGCACGCTGTGTATATCGACGGTGAAACAACTTCCGAGCAGCCAGACCACCAGGTCTTGGTCGTTGACATCGGCGGCACGACTACCGATGTATGCGCTCTGCTTCCGTCGGGCTTCCCGCGGCAAGCTCCGAATTTCGTCGATCTGGGCGGAGTCCGCACTGCGTTTTCTATGCCCGAGGTAGTTTCTATAGGTCTCGGTGGCGGGAGCAGAGTGCAGGTATCCGGAGAGACTGGTGTGGTGTCGGTCGGGCCAGATTCAGTAGGCCATTTTCTGACGGAGCAAGCTCTGGTGTTTGGCGGCTCAACTTTGACTTCCAGCGACATCGTGGTTGCTTCCGGGACGGCCCAGCTTGGTGATGCTTCCAGGGTCGCCCACATTCCCGCTTCCACTGTCGAGGCAGCCCAGAAGCAGATGAAGCAGATGCTCGAGTCCGTTATCGAGAAAATGAAGATGTCCGCAGCCCCTGTCCATATCCTCCTCGTAGGTGGTGGATCTTTGCTCGTGACTGAAAAGCTCAGTAATGTGGCCAAGTGCGAAAAGCCAGTCCACCACGATGCAGCAAATGCTGTTGGGGCTGCTATCGCAAAAGTCGCTGGCGAGGTCGATATTATTGAGATTATGCAGGGAAGGGTTGAAAAGGTAGTCATTGCGGCTGCTTGTCAACAGGCCATCCACGCCGCGGTCCAGAAAGGCGCCGATCCAAGCGATGTCAAGGTGGTGACAATCGACAAGATACCGCTACAATATACGGCCAACAAGGCTATGAGATTGGTCATTAAGGCTGTAGGAGCTCTGGCGGCTCCTGAGGCTGGAACTGTGGCCAGCCAGCCTGCAGAGACCCCAGATATGTACCTTGAGGAGACACAAGAAGAGGGTGTAAAGGTTCGCGTACACGATGCTGCGGAGTCGACGACCAAGCCTGCATCCAAGGCCAACCTGGATGAGTACCAGCCACACGTCCGAGATGGAGTCTGGTACATTTCGGAAATCGATCTAGAGTTGATTGCCACCGGCACGGGCATCCTCGGCACAGGAGGAGGCGGCCCATCCTACCTAGAGCTGCTGGGTGGCCTGAATATCATTAGAAATAAGGGCGGATCTGGGAAGATGCGTGTAGTATCTCCAATGTCTCTCAAAGACTCAGATCTTGTGGGTTTCGGGTCTTGGTATGGCGCTCCCAGTGTCATCAACGAGCGCATTGGCAGCGGCTCGGAGATCATTACGGGAATTGAGACGGTAAAGAAGATACTAGGAATTGGCAAGATCGATGCCATTCTGGCCGATGAAATGTCAGTACAATTCCCGCTGTCCCTGGTTCACTGATGGCCGCTGACGGCCTCTCTAGAGGAGGAGGCAACGGTATGAGCCCATTCGCCACGGGCGTCCACTACGACATACCCGTTATTGACGGCGACGCAATGGGCAGAGCGTACCCAACAATGTACCATGGTAGGTTTGGAGCTCAGCTCCGATGACATGTCCAAGCTGTGTTGACCGAAGGCAGCAACTCTCTATGTCTACGGCAACCCTATCACACCGTGCTCGCTAAGTGACGCCAAAGGCAACTCGGCCGTCATCATGGTGAGTGCCCTCTTATTCTGAGTTACAGACGCAGCCTGACACATATAATAGCAAGCCGAGAGCCCGCTACGTGTAGAAGGACTCTTGCGCACAACGGCCGTCGAGCTGGGGCTCGGATGTGCCGTTTGCGCCCGCCCCTTACGTGCTGATATTATCAAGTCTCTCGCTGTGCCTAACACCATCTCGCAAGCCTGGTATCTGGGCCACGCTGTGCACCGCGCGCGCAGGAGCAAGATCAGCTATGTTGATGCCATCGTGAGTTGACTTTGTCACAATTCTACATTCCCACCAGCTAATGTTATCTGCACTCTCTAGTTTGCAACTACAACCGGAAAGCTACTTTTTACAGGGAAAATCATCGACGTGCGCAGGGACATCGGCAAGGGTTACACCATGGGCAGCGTGCTACTGGTAGAAGAAAATCCCGATGCCGTCCCATCAACGACATCCGACGAGACTATACGCCGCATGATCATTCCTTTTCAGAACGAGTTTCTATATGCAGCGTACGCAGATGAAGTTGGGAATGAAACCAACGAAATTGTGTGCACCGTCCCAGATCTGATCTCGATTCTAGGCCAGGATGGCGAGGCCATTGGATCACAGGACCTGCGTTATGGTCTGCATGTTAGTGTTATTGCAATGCCGGCGCATCCATTGTGGAAGACAGAACAAGGGCTTGCGGTTGGTGGACCTGCTGGTTTTGGACTGACAATACCATTTATTGGTGTTGGAAAGTACGCGCCGCCACGAAGTGTGATCGAGGAGTATGGCGCATGATAACCGTTTGTAGTTAAATGACAAAATTTGATCCCATTTTAATCCGAGAATATATTTGAAGTACACTATGTTAATGAAGAGTTCTCATATCTCCCAAAGCCCTCGGATACTATCAGGACACTGTTAAGTCATCCCTTGAAGCCATGTATCATTCCAATCTAGGCTAATAACTTGGGCTGGCGCAAAATTGGATGCTATGGTGGAAGCCTTCTTCGACGAGCCGCAACCCCAAGAATCGATAAAAATGCGACTGATGGTTTTCTCTTGCATAACTGCAACGTCAAAAATAGCTTTGCGCCCACCCGGAGTGCTCTAATAACAGGCCGCTATTCCGTCAGAAGTTGCTGCCAGAGCGTGCCAGCTGGGTTCTCGCAAGGTCTTATGCTCTGGGAAATAAGACTTCCCGAAGTGCTCAAAGGCCTGATATGCCACAGCTCATCACGGAAAGTGGTATCTTAGGGATATTCACGGCCGATACCCTAGCAACAGAGGCTTCGACGAGTGGTTTGGAATCCCAAGTAGGGTGAGCAAGCTAGATCAGTCAGTCAGAACAGGCCAAATGCAGACTGATTGGCGGAAGTCAGAGCACAAAAGGTATAGTTGTACGCTTTTCAGTCATCATCAACTATTCATTGGATACAGATTTGAATTCCCCACTACTAGTACATGCACTCACCGATACTCTAGTGTCCCCTTATTCAATGACACCTCCTCGCCACATGTGCACTTGGTAGCGTCCTGTACGTACTCGGCCTTTCCGATTTTTGCGGTATTTATTCTAGGTTATTGTGAAAGTTATAATTCAATAGCTGTATACCCTTCTCGTCAATTTGCAAAGTGTACATTCATTAAGGTACTGTCGCCCAGGCTCTGTGAAGTATAATAATTATCTAAATGCAGCGAGTAAAAAGTCATTTTGCTTGGCATTTGGTATACCGCACTCTCCCCCACAGCATTGGGTTCCGTCTCTTATAATGTCGGCTTAGAAATAGCATCAGATGTGAACAGAACGGTCTGGTGGCCTAGCACGAGATGACCGAGGCGCTGATTCAAGATAGCAGGAGCATCTTTCTCTGGTTCGGCAAACTCAGGATCAGCCGTAAGCTTGCCCATATCAGCTGGATCGCGAATCCAGTACGACACAACAGCATCGTAATCGGGGACAGTCCACTCGGGTTGCTTCAGCTGGTTCTTGATAGAGTCACGATTAGCTGGCGGTACGCTGGTGGCGTAACCATCTGCCAGACAAGTTAACGTAATCCTTTTGTGTATTCGCGATATAGAACGGGTTGCTCTGGGTAATGGAGAGTTGTGCATCTTCAATAATTAGAATATTACGTACAATAGCATACTGAAGGATGCCGTTCTTCTTCATTACGGGCGCGGCCTTGGAAGGATATGTCTCGGTTATGTATTTAGTGAATTCTTCGGAGGAGATACTGTCATTCTTGTACATGCAAACGTCGAATTTGAAGATTGGGGCCTGGTGGTCAGCCATGATTGTGATGTGTGCTATAAGATTCACTTGTGTGCGTGCTTGAGAGTAGGCCTGTGTGAAGAGAGTTTGAATAGAATAGCAAGTCAGCACCCTCCCCTCTGTCCAAGAAACTGCTTACAAATTTGCTGCTCTATGCAGGCTCCTTGATCCGCACAATTTTCTCTTTTGTTGACGATTAGATCATATTTGCCACATCAAGATTACCCTTTCACCATTGCTATCTTAACGCAGAAAGACCAGTCATGGTTGATGCTGATATCGAGGCCGTCTTCGGCCCAATGCCGTCTGGAACCCAACCTCGCTACAGATACGAGACTCGGCAACGGTGCTGTTGTTGCAATTCTACTAGTAATAGCGACCATTCCTGTCATCTTGCGCATGATCTCCCGGTTTATTGCAAGTGCTAGAATCAGAAGCGATGACTTGATCATGGTCTTGGCTCTAGTAACTTCCCATCTTCGCCCTTTCATTCAGCCGCCACTTTGATTGCTCAATATTGACACAGGCATATACTTTCGTCTATGGCACCGCGGGGCTTACTTTTGCGCGTAAGAAAACCATTCTACTAGTGATTCACTTTCAGAAAACTAGGTTGTAATCTCACAAGAAGCTTTTTCAGGAAGTGCTTATGGTGCAGGAACACGTGTTTGGACATTGACGATCCCGAAAGTCGTGATGATCTACAAGGTAAGTCATCAGAGTTCAGCAACTAGTTGTAGGAAAAAGTGGGCTTACATCGGTAGATTCTGTTCGGGTACACCTTCGTCTATGCGGCGGCTGTTTCGTCTATAAAGATCTCGATTCTGTTCTTCTACTACAGGCTACTCCAAAAGAACGGCAGCCTTGTCTTCGTTATATGCCTCGGAATAGGTGGCTTTCTGGCAGCCGATTAACCAATTATAGTCTGGACAACAATGTCCAAGGCCTACCAGCCTGTATCCTTCTTTTAGGAACAGTTCACTGGTGGAGAAGGGATGTGCCCGGTCGACATCAGCAACTTTTTCCTCGCCCTTGGCGTGATCAACATGGTCAACGATATTCTCGTTCTACTCATCCCGATCCCGCAGATCCGGAAACTAAACATGAGCCTGCGGAAGAAGCTAGGGGTTATTGGCATCCTAACTGTAGGAAGTTTGTAAGATATACTCGGATATCAGAAGCAGCCTTCCCAGCGAAAAAAGTGGTGAAACTCGATTGCTGACCAGGCCCGCCCATGAGTAGCGTGTGCGTCGCGACCATAGTCCGGGTTCATTACCTGACTATCTTCACGGATGCCACTGACGTCACTTACGTTATGGTTCGTACTGTCAACCCCCGCCTTCCTCCCCAGCCTTTGTGATATTGCCGTACCGGCAGGAGGATGAAGCTGCCAATGTCCAATGTTGCAGGACAGAAACTTAGGTTGCTGACTTCTTATTACTCATGAAGGGTCCAGTTTTTATCTGGTCATCTGTAGAACCCTCAATCGGTATCTTGAGCGCCTGCATGCCAACCTTCCCAGCGCTTGTCCGGTGGTCCCATCAAAAGGCAACAATGGACTCTGCCGGTTTCGCAAACAAGAACTCGACAAAGCCAGTCACTTCGAGCGCATGGTCGACGCGACGCAAGGACAATGATGGAACATACTTCGTACGTATGAATGAGGACGAGTATCAACTGATGAGCGTCGAGAGAGGGGCGAAAAAGAATTATCAGGGCAAGGAAATCATGGTGCAGTCAGATATCGAGCAGTCTACTTCAATTGTCTCTTAAGAGGTTCGAAGTTCAATATCTAATGATCTGATGTATGAGATATATGTTCCCTCTGCTCCAGAGCATCTTCCTGCATGAGAGAAGTCAAGTAGGATAACATTTATTAGACCAAGTGTGCCGTCCAGGTTAATGATCAGAGATATGAGTACATTGGTGGGCTTAACGATGGTGTCCTTCCAACAAAGAGCACGTCGGAAGAAGTTGATTCTGATATGCGACAGCTGAAAGTACTGACCACTCCCAGCTGACCGGAAATGGCTGTGCCTATACAGCTGCGTAGATGGTCGGACTCACATATTTGATGGCTTTAACAGAAAGTTTGAAAATGTAACGACGGAAATTCCTGATTTTTTATAAAGAAATGTCTTGGTTTTTGCTGTTCAGAACTTTCGGACAAGTTCTATGCCTAACGTTACATCCCCTTGTCAACGATCCAGACCGCGGCTATGAATCTTCCGTCTCTTTACACACCCAACCTCACAGCAACAATTCATAAGAATCATAAATTAGAACGATGAGAATCAAGTAATTTTAAAACATTCAGGACAAACCGAAGAAAAGGTCTAATCTAGCTGATAAATCATCAACATATTAATCAATTCATTATAGAGCTTTCAAATCGCAACTAAGAAGATTCTGGCAGAGGTTTTTTGCAAGATTCTTCGCATCCTTCTCCTGAAAATTATCATGCTTGTTCCACTGGATTTGCAATATCTTTGTCTGCTGTATAGTCAGAGCAATCTGCTCAAAACCTGTCCAGCTCCTGTACATATGTAGAACGGTTCTACCTTGCGGATCTGGAGTATCGGCATGCAAATACCACTTATCGTCCATGTTATGGGGCAAGAAGCCCTTTAAAAGCTGGCTATAGTCGGTATTGGAGATGGGTATCTCCCACGTTGTTGTAACAGGATTGGCCATAGCGATGCGCTTGGGGCTTGAGGTATGCATAATCTCAGCTATAGCGACTTTGGCTGTATGCTTAGGCAAAGGACGGAGTGGCAATTTGGAATGATTTGCAGGCGAACAGCTTAGGTAAAGGGAGCGGGGAGCTGAGAGGCAAGGCCAACGAGAGGGACAGGATAAGTCGTCGTTTCTCAAAAGTATCGCAGTTTTTTGCGGTCACGGAACAAACTGGATATGTCGCCAAAATTGATATTTTAAACGTAAAGAGTAAGATGCACAAAACCATTGATTCATGGTTTTGGGAAGCCTGCCTTATAAGTACTGAACAGCACTAATCTTGGCATGTAGGTAATTATTATCAGGTTATTTTGGGAGCTGAGTGAACAGATTAGCTAAGCAGCAGCTGGAGCAATCCTTTCCAGTGCTTGAAATAGAATCCGAATTAGAAACGGAACCCACGCATCTTTGTTCGCTTGCTTGGCAAACTGTAAAAAACCTGAGTAGCAGTATTGGCAAGGCGTTTTTGTACGTTTGACTGACTCAAAAGGAAGAGAGACCAGATTATGTCTGTGGCGCAGATCAGCCTAGGCGTTTCAATTAACTCAGTCTGGCTGAGAATGGCTACATGGCTGAGTTGAAAGCTCGTATAGTTTTTAAACAAGGCCCTTCCTACAAAGCCAAATTAATAAGGGATGAATGATGTTTGTATGACTTGGTTGTAGTAGGTAAAGCTTGCTAGAAAAATTGATAATAGGTGGAAAGCTGAATAAGACTAGTGCTCATTCGTGATAAAGATATTATTGGAAGACAAATAACACTATAATTGAAGACAGAACAGTAATTTACAATAGTCTAGGTAATGGTAATAGTGATGATAATATATATACAGCTCTTAGATTCCTTGCTAGACTAACTGAATCAGGGCTAATTAATTGTTCAAAGCTATTCTTAAGTACTGCCCTATAACACCACTTTGTCCAAACCTGCATGTTTAAAAGAGCATAATATTACTGTCTGGTTTTTATACAGTCTGCTACTTGTATATTGCGCAATATGTTTCTTGATTTTGATAGCTTGCTTGATTCAGAGCAGAAATAACTAAGACTTGGCTCGCATAAGCCAAGAGCAAAACGCACGAATATACAAGACAGGCTTTTCGATAATGACCTTATTGTGGTCTCACTCTGGCATGAACAAATAAAATGAAGTTCTTGGTACTATGGAATTTTCGTGCGATTTTGGTATAAACGAATGATCGAATAAGGTTTTCAAGGCAGATAGTGAAAAGCATAGACTGGTACATTATTGTGAACATTACACTAAGCAGGTTCAGCAGATGGAACAACTTGTGTCAAGATATATAAAGTATGTCTGCATAGATTTCATGACATGTTTCCAAATCATCAATCTCTTCACGCACACAACCGATGCTGCTTATCTTTCCTTCCGACGTCTCTGAACATCACACTCTCTATACACCATACTGATCTACGATTGAATCCTTCTCTTTTAAAATGTTGTTCAACAAGGATACCATCCTTTCATTTCTCCTTGCCGCCAGCACGCTCAACGTTTTCGGCTCAGCTGCTCCGATTAATAGCACTGCGGAGCCTGAGACGCGCGGGCTATTTGGATCTTCTCACAAAGGGGTCAGCATCGTCTACCGCGCTGACAATCGCAGCCCCGATGTAATCAAAAAGGCCGGAGGCATGTGGGCTAAAGGATACACCATTGACACCAGTATCAAGCCCGACATCTCCCTTTATAAACACGTCATTGGCAACGGACCCATGTCGAGAGATGACGATGGATATACCTCCTTCTCGTCATCCAAGGCCCTTGCTGAGTATTGGATCGAGACTTTCCTGAACAATAACGGCTATATCTACGAAGCTCACGCCTACACCAATCTTATTGATATCCAGCAGACGCTTGGACCTTACTATGACAAACCCAGCGAGATGGAGTTTGCTGCTATCCGGGGTATCAAGTACGAACAGATTAAGGGCTGGACCAAATACAGTCCCGCCAAGGTCAAAAGCAGGAAGCCTTACGTTAAAGGGACTTTCGTTCCGAACTCTTCCTACAATAAGGAGAAGTTCGACCACATGTCGCACGCTGGCGCCCAGTACGCTCTAGCCGGGTTCCCACAGAACCACAAGGCGTGGAAGGAGGAGCCATGGTCTTTCTATGCTGCTTGCTCTATCCTCAACCAGAAGCGTGTCACGAATACAATCGCTAACGACACCGGCGATGCGCAAGGCACTTGCGGTCCTGCCAAGACCAACCAGCAATACGCCCAGGAATTTGTCGATATCATCCATGCTGGCAACGTCACTTTTGTTTAGCATATAGCTTCCAGTCAATGTTGTGGGAATTGAGGATTCCAGGTCAATCAAAATGCCGGATTCAACATCCGTGTCGTTATTTGTTCTCACTCACGTTTATAGACAGCTGTTTGGTCATTATTTTTGTGTTATCTGCTTTGGATGTTTTGAGTTAGAGCTAGTGCAATTACATATCCAGCATTTCAAATCTAGACTGATAGAATGAATATCAAGCCAATCGATTCACTGGATCAACGAGTAATGGAACCACGTCTCTTAACATAGCTCCATTCTGCTCTAATTTCATATTTGATCATTTTTTATTTCATTTATTCATCTCCGCTATCGTTCTAGTTTTTTTTGTTTCAAATAGTCCACTTCTTAACCTGTATATTGAATAAATTATAGGAACAATATTATGACTCCATCTTCCACGACTTCCTTTAATTTAGCAATTTTGTTGCTGAATGCTGATAATGTGTGCTCTCGTTACATATTTCGCGAGGACTCCAGTGTTTTTCAATTGGTATACTTCCATGTACTTCGAAACACTGCCTGCAGCTGAAAAACCGATGCTCTTCTAGCAATAACTAAAATACAATATTACGACAGTAAATATGTGGCAAAACTGCAAATAGAATCACTCGCATTATAGAAGGCACTCCACTGTACTGTACACAAATAGTAGACGGAAGATATTCTTTTTTCTGTTTGCTTTTTTGAATTAACTATCTCGAAGCACGCCGCGAATTGCCTTTCTGTATGAGAAGCAAACAACACTAGCCTTGCTTAGGCTGGCGTATCGACTCACTTTCTAACTTTCCCCGGCCTTTGCTATCGAATGGTCGAGGGGTCAATGAATCATTTTCATTCAGTGGCCCTATGTCAATGGAGACCCTATGGCCGCTGCCACTCGTATTCACATTGCCTAGAGTGAGAGTTTTGTATATCGTATTCGTTGATCTATTTGACTCTATTGCTATATCTATAACACTTCGATACTACTCGATAACAAGTTTTAGTAGATACTGTATTATAAATATACAATTATCGGCTTCAAAGAAGTAGATATAATCACTTAGCTTTTGTGTTTCTTTAAACTTGCTGTACGAATTTTGCGTAAGCACATATGAAGATTTCATTCATTGATATGCAGGAGAAACCTGTTCAGTAACACTATAAATATAGCATGCAGACATTGTTTATAGATCTACCTTTTTGCCTTCTTCCTTTCTTTATCTCCTTCTCTCTTCTTTTTCCTTCTTCTTTCGAATACGAGAAGGCGGGGGGGTGGGGGTGGGCTTCCTTTTCACACTAGCGGGCTTTCAGTTCGCTCACAACCCAGGTGGGCATGAAATGCGAAAATGCATAGTCAGGCTACTACGAACACAAACTGTCCTCTACTTTCTTTTTGGGTAAAGAAGTCTCGGCTCGCTTGGCTTGATTTGTAGTCTGCTTCTATTTCACCAATTTCATTGTTCTTTTTCAGTAGCGTTGTGATTCTCGCCACCTGGGCACTTGAGATTATTCTGACTCACTCTCGAACTTGTTTCGATTCGCCCCAAAAATCACTCGTAGCCTCGTAAGTAGTGTTCCACGACACCTTGTCATATTTCAACATTCCAAATTACCAATTCTGAAACATTGGCCGCCATCCATAGCGGGAAAGTTCCTTGTAGGTACACTGTCTGCGAACTTGATATTCTACGTCTCAGAGGGGACTTCTAGTCGTCGGCTTTTCAGCATTCCCTCTTGGTCATGATTTCCAAGTTGAGCGACGTTTCCCCGGTCAAAGGATGTCGCCTGCGCTCTAGAACTCTCATAAGCAGACCAGCCAAGCAAATTGCATATGGGAGATTCTTTGCTCAGCTGATATTTGAGCTGCGGATTCCTATTCACAGCCGATTACCAGAATATCCAAACGTCCTCCAGCCAAAAAGTATATACTTTAACGAGTATAACAAGATAACAATAACGCTCGTGCTTGCATACTCACTTACCTGTACTATGAGAGACCGTTTCTTAGTCATCAAACCCCCTGCAATTTCGTTTTTCTGATATTTTCGTCATAATTGCCAAGCTCACTAACAGAATTTGCTGCCTTCCATTCGCTGAACATTGCCAGCGGCGACGTCATATTGCAAGGTATTCTTTATTTTCCAAAGAGCATGGCTGGCGCGTTGCATGAGCAAGTATTGGTTGATAAGCGGTGAGTTCATTCACATCTGTAAGCGAGTCGAGCAAGACTTAGTTACAACTCACAAGAGCTAGCGTCTGCTATAAGCCCTGCATGTTTTCAGCTCTGAACAATACCGCCTCCTATAAGTTTGTCTACGCTTATATTGAACGCTTCCTAAGTCTAGACAATTATGTCCGGGGTGGCCACGTCGAGCTTTTCTTCTTTTGGCTAAGCAGGCGGTCACAGGAAAGGTCCGGGGATTTTGGTTGCGGGGCCGGTCCGCTATCCGTGCCGCCCGTCCTATGCAGGGTCCTGCGCCTAGACCGCAGCCAATTTTCAAACTCTCATACTACAAAGTGATATTATATGGCGCGTCGCGCGGGTCTGCAGTGCACGGAGCGTGAAGTGCAGCCATATACAGAGCTCTTCGACTGAAGAGAGCGAGGCGCAAATTGGTAGACAGCTAAACTCGATTTCAATAGAATGAAAGCAATTTGAAAGGAATGATAATTGTATTAATAACAGTAAACAGCAAACTCATTTTAACATAAATTGGATCAACCTCATTTATGAAAACCAAAATATCAAACGAATCACATTGATAATTTTGTAGTATGACCACCGCTGGAGCTAGACAATACACCGCTAGTTTCGTTAGCACAAGGGATCGCTAGAGGTTTCAAAGTTGTGCTTTGATTGCCTGTGTCCCAGGAGTGGCCAACGCATCGCCACTGGTACGCCTAAGATGTCATAGAATGAGTGAATATGGAAGTGGTTCATCAGCTGAAATTGATGAACGCCAACTAGTTCACCAATAACAACGCACCACGGTTCTACCGGGGTATTTGACCACAGCCCCTCAGACGAAACCCGTCGTGGCAGTATGTTATCAAGAACGACGGACTATGCTGCGTTATACCAGGGCTCACATCCCTTCACCGCATCGTTGGAATAAGCCTCGCTTTTGAGACCAGCTGAACCTGAGTAATGATACGCATTAGTCTTGGTCAATCTGTCAATAACTTCCTCCTGAGCGGTATATCATGACTAGCTCAATGGCGAATGATCACTACCGCTAAGCCACTTTGCCTTCAGGCACTCTGGTGGACCAGCTGAATTACAGTCTAGAACATCGGTATCCTAGTTGTCTGCTAAGACTGCTACATGAAATCACAAGTAGACAGACTGATTGAGAAGTGTGAGTTCGCGACTATAAATACGTCGCTTCCTCGGGGTTCAATTCACTCGTAGACTACCTCGTATCAAGCTTCCAAGACACTCCAAACCGATCATCCAACTTCAAATCTCCAACTCCAATTTCCCTATCAAAATGCCTGCCCCAGTCGAGTCCGGCCACGTGCTTTTCGTCGATCTCTTCGATGGCGAAGCCTTGGGCCCTGCTCTCACTGTAAAGTGGCAGCAGAATTTCTCAGCTCGCCAGGCACAGTACTACCGTGTCGAAGCAAACGACCTGACAAACAATGAGACTGTTCCTCTCTTCATTGCCGCCGAGTGGTATAAGAACGCGACCAAAGACAACCCAAACCACATCAGCAAGATCGGAGAGACTGAGCCTGGTGGTTAGTTCTCATCTTTCATTACTCTTTTAACAACAATGTATTGCGATATCTCGATTACTGACAGTGAAACATTTGGTATAGAGGGCTACAAAGTCAAGATTGACGGTCGATTCCAGTACGGCCAGAAGAACGGCCAGGGTGAGAACCGTTTTGTGATCTATCATGACAAGGAACGCAAGCCGTACCAGGTAAGCACGTGAAAACCCCCGGTTGTAAATCATGACAATTTACGGAGATTGACATTCGATAGCATCGTTTCATTGAGACTGCAGTCCTTTCTACTTTGGCGAAGTCCGGTGAAGGAGCTGCTGACAAAGTGTGTGGTGTGTTCGGTCTGCCCGCTGGATCCGCTGCGAACGTCACCGATACTGTCAAGTGCTACATTGGCGATTATCTCCACACATTTTAGGTTGTGTTGTGTAGATTTGGTTCAAGTCAAAGTCAAATCAGCGCACTTTTGAACCACCTACCTGATATAGCATAAAGCAAATTGACCAATGTCATGATCTTTGAGTTTCAGAGCATCGGTTTTTAATGTAGTTGCAGAGATTCTAGTTATCTCTAGATTACAAGAATCGACCTCTGTGTATCCGCAAAGAATAACAAGCTCTAGTTTTGTGATTAAATGTATGTATAAGTAATTGGTCCTCTCTAGAGCTAAAGTGCTACAGTAGAGTAGCGAAAAGCTAGTATACTTGAAGCACATGATAGCAGTTTTGAGCAAAATCTGATTAAGATTATCTTTAGCTTTAACTAACAGAAAGAAAACGAAAGCGATAATGAAACCTGAGCTCTAACAATTATTATAATTCGGCCAACACACAGATTGGGAGACAAGTCATGCAAAACAAATGGTCAGACAAGAGAAGAGAAGTTTACCTGCGTATTGCTATCTACTGGAAGAAATGACAAAAAGAATAGTAGTTCTAAGGATAGTCTTTCCGTAAGCATTAGTACACGAATATCTTGCTTAGAATAGTTTCTAGTAAGGTTTGATATGCCCACTATTATAGCTAGAATATAGGCAGAAACTAAGTCAGATTGTATACATAAATGCTGTCACAGTGTGCACAATACACCTATGAACAGTTACATGATCTTTCATCAAATAGTAGATTGAATTGTCTTGCTTGCATTCAAAGCAGTAACAAGCTATCTGAGATTAGGTAAATTACATAGTTGAAGATGAAAAACTCGCTAATTTACGATATATATTGGGTAATTGATAATATATCTGACAGCTGTGAACAACATTCAAATTCAATAAGTTTATGTAAACACTACTATTGCTATATCAACAACAAACTTCACAATACGATCTTGCTATTGATATTGGAACCATACGTATGCTTTGTAGAGAATGTGTCAGCATGGACCATCTTCAGGGTCCGGAACTCTACCTATCACTTCCTCAATCCACACCCCGGACATATGGTCTTTCATGAGGTCGACTTCCACGGGAGCAAATGTTCTGAAGAAGAACGGGTCCGAATCGTCCTGGCTAACGTCAACGTCTTTCTCGTCTCGCCGGTTACTGATACAATACCATGCAGTCTCCGAAACCTCACATATGATAATGACCTCCAATGACTGCACACAACCCCATGACATGGTGCGTTCCTCCGATGTGTATCCCCCCTCCCTCTCAGCTCCATCGCAGCCGAGTGTGATTGCAACACCACGCCTCAGAGGGGGCCACATCCATTTCGATACTTCGTTCCTCACTAGCCTAATGCATTCTGTTGCATCAATTTCCCTCCAGATGTCCAGATCAACTTTCAAAGCCTTTGGATCCACCACGCATCGTCCACCTATCAGGCGTAAATATCTCAATCTCAGTCTCGGCGCGAGGTTTTCCACAGTCTGATGCCAGTCTTTCCATGCAGGATATCCTGCCCAGTCGCAGTCCATACCATAACAATCATCGTAAAAGTCAATCTCCAGACTTGTCAATAAACCCAACGCCTCCGGCGCAAGGTACTCGGATAGGAAGATGGAAGCGGCATTGTGCGTGCGGGGCGGACGCGCTGGGGCTTTGCGATTAGGCTCCCACGGGCTGCTATCATTGGAAATCTTCAGGTGGTTATGGCCAAAGAAGACAAGGTTGCTGAGGTACCGAAAACCACGGCTAACCAAGAATAGATATGTCGGGGGTGCCCAGATCGACGCGTGTGGTGGTTGGAATAAGACGGGTCCTGCTCGGTTTTGATTTGGCCGGAGAAATTGACAAGCATAGTGCGTGCATCGCTTACACCAACTTCTTTGCATCAAGGTGCGGATCACTCCTGCGTGCGGGCAGGGACAGTAATCCACGTCTTCCTCCTCGTTTTCAAGTCGCTCAGGCCGCAGACGCCCGTCACAGTCCTTATGATCACTCGGATGACATTGCTCATACGGTGGTCCGCAGTGGACCGCAGCCTCAGTGCTACCTATAGGATTGCAATCTTGTTCGCGTTTAATCCCAAGGTGGTATTTGTGGCGAGGTGTCCACTCTATCGATGACAGTGGCGTTACGAGGTCGGTATATGTGAGGATCCTGAGCTGAAGCTCGCGAGGGAGGTCGAAAAACGGGAACGCTTCGTTCGTAGGCGACGCCGACGACATAGTGCTGTTGATATGCTACAGAGGATCAAGGTGTAGGCCTCATGGCTTGCAAATTATTGATTTGTGAAGATAGGTGAATGGTTCAGCAGGGCTTGCCAGACTCTGTCTTCTTATCAAATAAATTTCCAAATGGCTTTCAAGAGCAGTGCATGGGGGCAAATATTGAAACAAAGAAAAAGTGGGGGGCTGGGTGTGAAGTTTTTTTTTTTGGTGGATAAAACTGTGGCTGACAATCAGACCCGTCAATATATAAGGGAAGGTGTTGAACAGAGGAAATATGGAAGCGAGAGCAGCAGCCCAGGAAGCTCCTCGCATCTGGCTTGAGCCTAGCTGCACAGCGACGAAGACTGCAACAATTACTGCCCTATTCAGCAAGACATACATTTCTTCTGAGACAAGCTCGACCAATTTGGTCAAAATGACAACCAGCTCAAGTACTTTGCCAAAAACTACAACTACCTCATCCAGGAACGCCAATGCTACGGAATCGAAAAGCAAGATGTAGTGAACAAGAATCCCTATGCCCTCCGATATGTATACAATAGATAGCTATCATATATATTATATCCCATAATGCAACTCTATTATATTTGCACTGACAAGTCACGAGTATAAGTCCAACTACATATTTAGCCGCTTATGATTTGCTAGAGCTGAAGTCGAAAGGTCAAAGGGGGGGAGTGGGGTGATAGCTTATCAACCCCTACTCAAGAACTAGTTATTAGCTGCTAGAACTTCTGATTAGCTAAAGAACCAAATAAAGTTAGCTATATTTTATTTTCTCAACAATTGTGTGTTCATCGTTATGCTAGATGAAGAGCAAGTTCCGTCCGTTTTTGACGGCGCTTGTAAAACGAGCTGTATTCTTAACTCCGGGAGCGAACCGGCCACCTGACGGAGATTGGGTCTGGGTTTTTTGGGATAAGGCGCCATGCTGCTCAAGTCGCAAGTCTTCTCGTCGCTTTCGCTAGCCATGAGCAGCGTCAGCGGCGGATTCTTGCCAAAAGCATAGTCAAGGACCACCCTCAAAGCGCCCCTGGCATCTTTGAGTACTAGCATCAAGTGAAAGCCACCCTTTATGACGATCTTCTTGGGAGGTGTCGTCTTCTTGACCTCATTGCACCGGAGTGGCTTTAGGTCCTAGTCAGCGGCCCCTGTGATTGAAACATCGGCACCGAGCACGGCGCTGTTTACCTTATTTTCAAGTAAGCTGTTGACCTTGTCCACGCCCACGTCTTTCCACCCACTGGTCATGGGACTAGCCACCTACGTGAACAGAACCTCATTAAAGGATTGTGTGATGTCTTTAACCAGCGCCACCTCAACCTTGGGGAGGGCAGTGATACACACCAAGAGAATGCGCCTCGGTGGCTCGACCGCAACGATTTTGGGTTCCCGGCTGGCAGCGTGTTTGAGTTGGATGTATTGCACGATAAAGTTACCGACCTGAACATAGAACTTCATGGTTAAAGTCTTGGTCTCCTCGCCAGGCACCAGAGCCAGGCCAATGACCAATCCCGTCTGCTCTTCGTCTGAGCGGATGGTAACATTTCGCACAATGTCCAGGAGGGCAGTCCCAGCACCTGGAACGAGCCCATCCAACACAGCCCCAAGGGGGGAGCCCGACATCCTTTTTGAGATCTAACGTGGCCCAAGCGACGAAGCTCCATGTCCATGGGTTGCCGTTAATCTGATAGGCCCGATACGGCACACGCCGCCCACCTTGAACAAGGAGGATCAGACTTTTGGTCTTTGTCACACCGGTACACACCAATCGCCTATCGCTCTAAGCCTATCTTGCTCTTCTCACTAGCCCCCGACATCTTTGCGCGTATCTGGTCTATATTCTCGTCCTCTAGTTGCTCTAGAGTACGTACGTCCAAAGACACGATAGCTTTCCTCAAACCTTTGCATCCCGATGAAGCTGGACGCCTTTGTGCTGAACCTAGATGTCTGTAACAGAACTAATGTAATGCTAAGATAATGCCCATCGCGCAACCACACTACACCTTCATTTGTATCAAGGATGACGTGCTAGAGAACGCCTCAGCCTATTCGACACCCATAACGCCTCGCTTGCTAGCAGGAACGCGCGGTTTACCGATTTTGGCACCGGGAAGCTTCACGAGCGCTGGTTTGAAGTGTATGCACTGAATTTTGCCAAGATGTTACCGCACTGGTGCCGCAGATGAAGCCGAGAAGCCTCCTACGCCTCCTACGCCTCCTGGTAAGAATCCCGCCAAAGTGCGACCGGACTTCACAGCGCCGAAGTTTATGGAGCCTTCGAATTGATAAGCTCACCGCCTGAGTCATTGAGACTAACCGCGCGCATAGCATCCAGGACATGGACGAGGATCTCGATCTGCGGGTTGACGTGTCTCCTTACATGATGTCGAATCTCAGGTTCACTCTGGACAATCTAAATAACAAGATCGACCCCGCACGTATCGACCTTGCGAAGCAGGCTGAGACCTTCATCGATTACCGAGCATCAATAAAGGGAGTGGAAGGAGGTCGATAAGAGTGGAGAAGGTGGGGCGAGTTTGCTTCAGTGTGACCAATGCTTCCAACCAGCTTTTCCCCGGCTTCCAGCATTGCAACAGTACCGTGTTTATTATGCTAGACAACTTCTTATACTTTGAGGAAGGTAAATAGCATCACCTGACCAATGAAGTGGCCGACCACTATATATTCGGCTGGTATATTAACAAGGGTGACGAGATGTGTACTATCGGAAGGAAGAAGAACTGTGCAGAGAAGCTCTCTGCACTTATTATAGTCTTCCAAGATCAGGTTGTAGGCGATGTCAAGATCTAGCTCTAAACTGTAATTGGGGCTAAAATCATCTGTTCTAGTACTATGTATAAGATCGAGTAGCATTGCCCTTGGGATCGAAAGGAAGAGGAACACAAGAGTATACTGCTTAGGCAGCTAGTAGAAGACTTCAAAACCAAGCTTGTGGACAAAACGCCCGTGATTATTGGCTTGTCGCTGCTCGACGCCTTGCTTACCAACGTTAAAGGCTATGTTGAGACGTAGCTCGAGTAGAATATACAAATATTAGGCAATCTCTGCGCGTAGAAAGATAGCGTCACTGGATAGCAGGCTGCCGACGACGAGTCTTCGGGTTACAATTTTAAGCATATCGCTGGGGTCCTCGGTGGTTTATCTGACGGCCTGGCAGCAAGGAGATGTCCTAAATGCCTAAAGATGAAGGGGAGAATACGTTGATGGAGCTCAATGACGCCTAGTCAATGCTGGACTATACACAACGCTCTATATAACAGCACTAATAGGATTTCTTCTCTTTATAATGGATGTATGTCACAAACTCCAAGAATAAGAACGACTCAACTAAGGGTACCTATGCTGGGGATATAGCAAGGCTGAAGGATCAGCTAGCAGATCTCCGGTCCAAATTTAAAATAAAAACAAAATATGCAATAGACACATACTCAGGCGAGCTGCGCGAAAAGGTTCTTAAAGTGGAAACAGCAGCATTGTCCGAGTACCTGGAGCTGGGCGATCTTATGCTATTTGTCTACGGTGCCACATCGGGCTGGCTACCTAGAACAAGTTCCTCAAAAACCTGTATGTCAGGGTCGACGCCCACATCACGACGTAGTATATGAAGAAGAACCAAATTAAGACGGCGGATATACCAAGATTAATTATACTTTATCGACTATCTGCTACCAGCTCTGCAAGATACAACCTTGACTCTGGTTAAAGAGTTTGTCTCTTACTCGAAGCTGGAACCCGAGTTGACTGTTGCATAGGGAGATAATGACAGCATTCTGCCCAAGACCCACCCCTATACTATAACCAGGGTGATCTTGCGTATCTGAAAAAAGAGGTCTGAAACAGGAGCCACCGCTGCTTGGGGCACTGTTTCGCGATTCCTGCAACAGCCCTCAGCCCTGGTTTCTGCTCTTCATTTAATAGGAGGCCGAGCACTTCCATATTGACTTTGATAAGTGGCAAATGAACAAATGGATCGCCCGCCTAGGCGACAGCAAGATGGGCTGCAGCGTCAAGAAGAATGAAGTCTTATATCAGGACAAATAAATGGCCCTGGACCGCCACACTCTATCGGGTCGCATCCTGCTGCTGCTGCAGCCAGGCTACTCGCTAGCAGCGCAGATCTCGCAGCTCTTCCCGAGTACACCCGAGGAGGTACTGGAACTCTGGTGCCTAAGAAGCGCCGAGATATGCTTGAGGCTGTAGCAGCCACGATTATCTTCATGTCGGCACCGCTCAACGGCTTGGTCGATCACCTGCTGACGGTGACATAGAGCAGCCACCGGAAGCCAAGCGTTCGCGCGACCGGAACAGCTCTAGTTCCTATAGTACAGACTTACGATCACTCAAAGAGCTACAAGGACATTAGCATTGGCATAAACGAGTGACCATAATGGGTCTGCAGGCAGAAAAGACGCTATACGCCACACGGGTCTCCCTGCCGGCAGCCTCCTTCACGGGCAGCGCATCGGCGTTAAAGCCTGTAGTCCACAGTCAACGCGCCTTCACTAAGCTCAACGTCATCGACAAGTTTCTGAAGATTACTTCGTTCTACCTAGCTATTCACAGTTCTAATTTTTGCTTTTTTTTTTAAAAAAAATGAAAAGCCGCAAGAAAATATAAATTAGACTAGTAATAACAATATCCGTGATTGAGTATCTATTCAGTCATTGGCAGTTCCCCTCGCTGCTTCTTCTCAGCGCAGATTCTCGACTTTGATAGCCTTCAAGGACGATTGCAACAGTTCAAGACACTAACAATTAACAGTAAAAACAAACCCAACTATGTTGCGGTAATCGTTTATATGAGCGGGTTTACGGACATGCCGAAAGGCGTTTTTCTCAGCCAGAAGGATCTACACGATCACATTTGACGAACACTGCCCTTATGACCCACTTTTCATATATGACACTCGTGTGAGAGCTTGAGCTTACACAACTTTTATTATTCGTTCGGGCGTTCGTCTGTTTATACCATTTACCGACAAGAGAGCAAAGAAGGAAGCCAATTGGTCCTAGACAACTATTGAATAACATCCGAAGTTGCATTGCAAGACTTATTAACTTTCTTAGCGCTTGAAGTCGGATTTCCTTTGGTGGGATTTGTTGACGAGTCAAAAAGTTAAATTGGACAACTGAGTAATTCTCCATTTGATGCAGATGTTCATGAACCCAAAATCTACGCAATAGATGCCACCTGAATACTTCGATTGACAATTGAAAAGACATAATTTAAAAACCTATCACTTATCACACAATTCTTTCGTACTCCTAGTGGTTCAGACTTTATTCCTTACATTGAAGCCTATCTTTACAACAGTACATATGTACTGAAGCAATAAATAATCCCTTCAATCTTGATTTTGCTTATATATTTATATGCTTATGTTATACACAATGCATTCTGACACCTAGCTGGTTATCTGTTCAGTGATCTGCATACGAAATAGGTCATAACAAGAATCCCTACATTGACATTCTGACCAGACATAGGGACTTGGCTGCCAAGAAGCATGGGAGGACCCACAGGCAGAGTCAGGTTAGGTGGGTATACTCTCCTAAATTAGGGAATGAGTAAAGAAGTATAGGGGGACATCTTGTGTAGTATACTGGCGATGGCTTTTGCATCACAGAACTCTGCATCGTCTTACATACTGTATGTTTTTCAGCAAGGTAAGCTAAATTGTCACTAGTTGCTTTGTCTTCTTTCTGAGTTAATGTGAGTTGATCAGTAATACTTTCTATATAGCTTTATTTTTGCCCACTGAATCCTCCAGGAAATGTTGATTTCAACACTTCCTGGGATATTGATTCAAGATCAGGATGTAATTTCACTCTCTCCACAATATAATTTATCAAATCTTTTGCCAAGCAAGTTTTGTACAAACTCAAATCTGAGAGCACTATATATAAAAGCATACTCAGCAGAGACTCATTCAGTACTTGTAAAACACTAGTTCTATCTTTCAGAACTGTTAGAATTTGTTTTCTACCAAGCATATAATCCACTCGTCCCCTCTTTCAGATTTACTTCTATTCACTCTTTTTAAGATCAAAATGACATTCCTTATGGGTATAACAGTGCTCTCCTTAGTGGCAAGCAACATAGCCTGTCCGACTCATAACAACCACAAGCCACTTGGTGTGAAAACAAGACATCTTGTAGACAGAGCAACAGTATCGTCAGACTGGTCATACCAAGCATCTTTTGACTGGGGCAGCGTGAGCCCAGGTAAGTTCTTTGAGAGTGGCATATATTATCAAGTCGTTTCTTACTCAACACTAATTCTTTTTACAGACTATGGTCTTTGCCAGACTGGTACGCAACAATCGCCTATCGCTCTAAGCCTGTCCAACGGCCTGGCATCGAATCACCGACCGACTTTCCAGTACGATAGGAACGTGAGAGGGACCTTCTTTAATTGGAATTTTGGCCCTGCTTTTACTCTATCACATGACGAAGGCGACGACTATACCTCGGCCCCATCCTTGACTTACGACAACGAGACTATCTACTTGACTGGGTGGCATTTGCACGCACCCGCCGACCATACAGTGGGGGGGCTACGCTCTAAGGCCGAGATGCACTTCGTGCATGTCGATGCCTCAGGCCACGAGAAAGCTGTGCTTGCCTTCCGTATCGACCCTGGCAACGTTGAAAATGCCTTTTTCGCACAGCTGCCGACCATGATCGGGTTCAATGAGACTGACATTGTCCAGGAGGCTACCCTTGACCTCTCACTCGCCCTCGACAGTGTCAGCTGGTTTAACGAGTACTGGACTTATCAGGGCAGTCTGACGAGCCCGCCATGCTCCGAAGGTATTCGCTGGTTCATTGCACGCGAGATTCTCTTTGTTGGGGTCGACCAGATGCAGGCTCTACTGGGCGCGAGCACCTACAGCGCCCGCGACGAGCAACAGGTCTGGCTTCATCGCATAAATGAATAGTGGTTTGCGAAGTGGGGCTAGGGCTAGGGCTAGGG